>OY821520.1:81938964-82538964 GCA_963682025.1 Cordilura impudica | reverse complement strand
TTTTTTTTAATTACACAAATTATGCTTCCGTGGTTACCATAATCAGTTTCAAGTACAATTAAGGTGAACTGCAGTCAGGCTAAATATTATTTTCATTCAGAAATGTTATTTGTTGTTGCATGCCTAAGCAATATTGCCCCAACCATCAGCATGTCCGTCTCTCTGACAGTCTATCTCTGCTAAAGTCAGTTAGTAAAGTAATTTGCCTGCGGTGGCTAATTAAATTATTTATGCGTTCTACAAAATTGTAATTTCTCATTTGTAGCAATGACGACATTTGCCATTTAAACGTTCAGTTGCGCTTTTATTGTTGTAATAACATTATACAACAACCATAACACAGCAGCCACAGTCTCAGAGGTTATGTAATTTGTAGCTAAATATTTAAGCAGACAACGAGAAATTTTATTTTATTCTTTTTTATTCGATTTTCTTTAGGTTATGCAAAAATTTTCAAAAGGGATTTTTTGTTTTCAATTAATATTATTTTTTGCCTTTTTTAAATCGATCCAGTCTACGATCATATATTTTCCTGATCGTTGCACAGAGGGTTGAAATCGCAAATAATTGAAAATTAGTTTTTTTGAAAAATATTTAGTAACGGATTAAAGTATATTAAATTCTACAGCACTGCTGAAAATTTAAATGTCATATCTGTGGTTTTCTGGAATAACCACGTATGTCCATTTTTGTCAGTTTTGAGTTAACGTTGCCAATTATATTAATTTTTAACGCTTTTTACATGTGTTCAATTTTTTTTTTAAATATTGATCATTTCAGAGTTTTTTCTTTAAATAACGACGTAACTTAAATGTTTATTAAATTAATTTGCAGCACTAACGACGTATGTCAACCTATGTTTGATAGCTGACAAATTATTTTCTCAGAAAACGACTCATAGCAACATACGTTTTTATTAATGCAAATAAATGCAAAATAATTTTCGTTTATTTTTCAGTTTATAACCACTTTTAAAAACTTGTGTGTTTATTTCTGTTATTTTTGTCACTATTATTCTTGCTACGTTGTTACATTCTCACCCTAAGTCCCGTTAACTTTTTGTTGAAGAACAAAAATATCCATTTTTCAAGCAACAACAACTTGCGTCTACATGGGTGGTTGCATTGGTAGTTTTCTTTTTCAAAGAAAACGACGTTTGTCTATATAAGTTCTTTTATCTGCACACACTTTAAGTGTTATTTACATATTGTTTTATCGTCCTTCTATAGGATCTATTCCTCTGAATATCTTTGACTCCAAATTTTATATAATGTATTTATTGCCCATATCTACAGGACTGTTAAATAAAAAGATCTAAAATCTTTATATCGAGCCCATAATTTCAAATATAACATTTTTTGGCTCCCCTGAACATTTTGATTTTATGACATACGCGGTTATTCTAGATAACCACAGATATGTATGTTGTTTACTTGTCTATTAAAGTTAAGTAATTTTTGAGCTATTCGCGTACAATAGTTTTAATTGAAATTCGGTATATTTCGACGCTTAATATATAATTTTTCGCAATTTTTCAACCTTAGGTATTTTAGCGTTGTTCTAAAAATAATTGTGTTAACAAAAATTGTGTAGAAATATTTTGAAAAATTTTTTTAAAATGTGTCTAAATTTTGGCTACTCGTGGATATTTAAATATGAATGGTGCAAGTTGGCGTTAGAATATTAATTTTTTAAGAAACTACAGTTCCTAGGCTTTCATATTCAGTAATAATATGTTGCGCGTTTTTGCGCGAAATTTTTTATTAAATTAATTGTGAAAATAGTCACTCTAGCAGGGAACACCAGTTCTTGTCTTTGTTTGCTTTCTCTTCGTTTTCGTTGTTATAATTGTTATTTTTGTAGATCGTTGGCAACTGTGTGTTACAATGACAAGAGTGTGTTGTGTATTGAAACGTGAAGCCCAGGAAAAACTACAGAAAACATTTTTCTCGCAAATGTAGTCGGGAGGATTGCAATCGAGACATATTAAATAGGTTCCTACTAAGTTCAGATCCAACCTTATCTGGTAAAACAAAATTGCAAAAAAAAAAATTCCACCAGCTTCCAAAATCAGTAGCAGATCTACTAGTTTCGCCTTCAGTTTTGACGAACGAGACACCAGAAGGCACAAAACATGATACAGTGACGATGATGATTATAACGAGGCCGATGCATTGGAGTATGATGGCTTTGGGCATATTTTTTAAAATAGCAGGTCAGAAACACATGTCTTATAATAAATATATACATATATATAAATACTTATGTATACATTTTTCTTCCCATTTTGTAGACATGAAGGAAAAAGCTATATATATTTTTGAACAAAACGCTCATCAGACACATCCGTACAAGATCAAACAATTTTAATATCTGCTTTGAGTCCTGAATTTAGTTACATATAGGATACAATAATCCCCCTTTCGACTACGTAATTATATTAAAAATAAATTGATTACTATGTACAATTTTTATTACTTTAAAAAAAAAAAAAAAAAACCTGACTGAGCCAGAACAATTTTTTAAAAGGGCGCGTGGTACCGCCCTTTTCCACCTTGGATGTAATTCATGCTGTACGATCAACATATATACCAAATCTCATCTTCATACCTCTGATAGTTCATGAGATATATCCGTTCTAAGTTGCAGGTTATATGGGCGCTGCCACGCCCCTTTATCCAATTATAACCAAGTATAGCCAAGGACTATTAGCAGGTCAACAGTACAACATTGGGAAAGTTTCATGACAATCGGTCTATTACTATGGCCGCTAGAGCGATTTTTAATAGGGGGAGTGGCACCGCCCATTTTTTCAAACGATGTGCAGCCTATGTCACTCAATGATAACGTAGTTTAATTAATCTCCATTTTTTGAGATCTCAACCCACTGTGCGTTGTATAAAGAAATTTTAAAAGTAATTTATTCCTTTTGGAAGAATTCCAGTAGTGAGACTCTACAGTTAGGAAGCTTTCGATGTGGTCCTTAATGCGTGTTATATTTTCATCCGATATTTTATTTGCAGCTTTTGATCTACCCCTTTCGTCGTCTTTAGAAAAAACTCCAATTGGTCATTTAGCTGGGCAAGTAGTTGCGGTCTGGGGGTACATCCGACCAAAAAGGGAACTCGATCTTTTCACGTGGAAGTATAAGATACCTATCGTCGACCCTATTTCTCTTTACGGTACTCAAATCGCCTTCTCAGATGAAGCCATGTATCTTGGCGTATTCCTGGACAGGAAGCTGAACTTCAGACGGAACTAGGAGGAAAGGGCAAAGAAGGCGACTATAGCTTTATACTCCTGCAAAAAGGCCATTGGTAAGCGGTGGGGCTTCAGCCCGAAAATTGCTTACTGGATCTACACAGAGGTGGTTCGCCCACTAATGCTGGGGTCATCGTTTGGTGGTCTGCTCTAGAGAAGGCCTCCAATACCAACCTTCTTGCAAGGGTACAGAGAATGGCTTCCACGTGTATCACTGGTGTCCTTCGTACTACACCTACGGATGCCTTGAACATCCTCTTACACCTAATACCGTTGGACATATTAGGAAAGCAGTCGGCGGCGTCATCGGCCATTCGACTAAAAAGCACAATACAATGGCGTGGTCATAATTGTGGCCATGGAGTGATCCTGACTAACAGAAACTTACCATTGAACGTGGATTACACTACTCCGAGGAGTGTATTCGAACGACACTACAACACTCTGATACCGACCAGGGAATCTTGGTCAGGGAGGATTCCAGGTAGCTGGCGTTCCATAAATTTCTATACTGACGGATCGAAATTGTGTGGTCAAGTTGGTTTCGGAGTCTATTCAAAGGAGCTTGGACTAAAGCTGGCTCGCAGGTTGCCAGACCACTGCAGTGTTTATCAGGCAGAGGTACTGCCAATAAAAGAAGTTGCTGACTGATTGGGTCGGAATATTCTATCTACAACCGCAGTCAATATCTACTCTGATAGTCAGGCCGCGGTAAAATCCTTGGAATCAATGTTCCTGAAACCAAGAACCACCCTTAGCTGCCGCACGTCTTTATATGAGATGGCCAAGCAGTTTGATATCAGAATCACATGGGTCCCAGGGCACAGGAATATATCGGGAAACTGTAAAGGTGATGAGCTGGCAAGACAGGGCACTACCTTACGGGTTCCAGCGGACTTGGGATGTGTTGGTACACCCCTGGAATCGTGCAAGCTGGAACTTCGGCTTCACACCGCTGGCATAACGGACAACAGATGGGCGAATGGATCAACGTGCAGGATCGCGAGACAAATCTGGCCGGCTCTGAATCATAAGCGCTCTAGTGCGCTACTATCACTTCCCCGTGGGGAGATTTCAACAATAGTTGCTGTTACCACTGGGCACTGCCTCATAGCGCGACACGCAGAACGCCTCAGTGTCTGGTCAAATGACTTCTGTCGTAGCTGCATGGATGTGGAGGAGGTGGAGAGCATAGATCACTTCCTTTGCAATTGCCCGGCGCTCTCCAGAACGAGACTTCGAACATTGGGAACGGCGTTTCTTCACGATCTCTCTGATCTCTCAAATGTGGACATTTCACATATCAGGGGCTTCATCAGGAGCTGAAGCTGGTTCTACGGTGGGGACTGAGGGGAAAACCTATTCGTCCCGTGGTATCACAATGGACCCCAGAGTCTAAGTGTGCTTTTCCTTTGGTTAAGCAGCCACTTCCAATCTAACCTAACCTAACAAAGCTGCTGGCCAAGACAGAGTTAGTTACGAGTTCTATAAATTTGCTCCACAAAATTTTCTTTACGAAATGCTGTCTCTGTTGAACAAAATTTTTCTTTCCCAAGATATACCCTCATCGTTTCGCCGCTCTATTATCATTCCATTGTACAAAAAAGGTGAAGTGAATGAAGTATCAAATTATAGAGGCTTATCACTTCTTGATACGCTTTATAAAATTTTTACTGGAATTATTCTAAATAGAATTAATAGTTGGATCATTTGCAATGATGTCCTCAATGAATTTCAAGCAGGCTTTTGTAGAGGCTACTCTACGGTTGACAATATTTTCAATTTAAACAGCATTGTACACCTAAACTGGAAAAATAAAAATAAAATATATGCATTTTTTGTTGACTTTTCTTGTGCCTTTGATTCAATGCCAAGAAACTCCTTATTTTATAAATTGTCTAGGATGGGCATGTGTACAAAAATTATAACTATTTTCCAAATGATATATGATGATACTTCCAGTCAAGTTGAGGATGGTAATTTATTATCAGACTCGTTTCCTGTTACAAAAGTTGTTAAACAGGGTTGCATGCTGAGCCCAGTTCTATTTGCATTATACCCGAACGACCTGCACAATATTTTGCCTGGTGGTATAAGATTTGGTGGTTTAGTTGTGAAAGTACTTCTGTACGCTGATGACTTATTTATTCTTGCTAACTCTGAAAATGAACTACATTCAATGATAAATGTGTTGCATAATTACTGTAGTCAATGGTGTCTTAACATCAATTTATCAAGTCCAAGATTGTTATTTTTATAAATGGCCCTCGCATATCAAACAATTTAACTTGGTATTATGGTAGCGAAAAAATTGAAATTATAAATCAGTACAAATACCTGGGAGTAAATTTAACTTATAACTTGGCTTACAATAAACATCTTGATGCTAAACTTATATCTGCAAAAACAGCAATTTACGCTTCTTGGTTAAGTTACATTCATAACCGCAAAATTAAATTATGCAACAAACTAAAAATTTTTGATACAGTTGCGAAGTCAATCATGTTCGTGCACAAGTGTGGGGGTTTGATCGTTTTGAGCAGGTGGAAAAATTATTCCGGTTTTATATGAAAAAAAAAAAATTATTTGCCTAATAATACACCAAACTACAACCTTACAACCTTATTTGTACAAACTCTCGCGCCACACTTTGGTTTTATCCAAAAAATCTTCCGATATTCATATGCAAGGCTTCCTCGTTTACTCACTGAAAAAACTATACCTCAAAATGTATTTTGGTTCCGTAAATGGCGCATCCTATGTGATGAGCTTCAAATTGAGTTTGATTTCGACTTCGGAGGTCCAAATTTGAAATATCAACTAGACCACTTGTTGCGAACATTAACTAATTTTGAACATAGAAGACATTTATAGAGCGTAAGGAATTCACAACTACATGATGCCTATCATCGTCTACAGTATGATGTTACCCCCTATATAACCGACAATAACTCTTCACAATCTTATTTTTCGTGCCAGGTGTGGTCTCCTAAATTTAAATGGACATTGTTTTATTAACCAAAATACACCGGGCCTTTGTACATATGTAATCTGAGGGAAGTTGAAAGTACTTTCCAATTTATAGGTAGATATCCTATCTTTAGCTGTGAAAGGCTTAGTCGCTTCGGTAAGATTTCTCTTACTTTTTTTTTTTTTTTTTTTAAGCCTAGTTCCGCGAAGCCGAGTGGCTTGTCTGCAGATTCACTGAAGTTGAATTTTGAATGGCAGCAACTATGTTAGTCTTTATATGTATATATTTCAAAAATTTTTTCAAATATCGCGATTTAATCGTAAATGGATTTAGCTAAAAGAAAACCAAACTTGATTCATCTTTTCTCCTCTATTTTACATATGTGAGACCCAGGTAAGTGAGGATGCTGATCCACAGGATTTTCACATACCTGGTTATCACCTTCTATCCCTTTTTACTTTTCATAAGGACCTTGCAATGTACATTCGCGACAATGTTGTGTACCAGTTCCAGCAACATCTGAACTGTAATGATGCAGAATTTAAATCACTTTGGGCTAAGTTCAAAATCAGGTCACACATTTTACATTTCGGGTTTCTATACAGAAGCCCAAACATAGAAAGGGAGCATACCTATAATGGCTTCGATGCCCTTTCTGAATCTATAACTAAAATATTAGAAAGTTGCGAAATCGTAGTTGCCGGCGATTTCAATATTCATAACTCTTCTTGGCTTCACCATTCGAGTCAAACAACTCCCGAAGGCCGTTACGTTGAGCATTTCGCCGCGCATAACCACTTAGCGCAACTAGTGAATGAACCAACGCACATTCCATGCATTGAAGGGCAAAGCCAAAATATTCTCGACCTTTTTCTAACTTCACACCCTGACAAGTATGAAGTGAAAATTCTTGCACCTCTCGGTAATTCGGAACACTGCACCATTTCCGCATCTTTTTCGTACTCTGTACTTCATAGTGTTTCAACACCAGCTACGAAACGCTCAGTTTTTATTTACGAAAAGGCTCGTTGGGCCGAGCTCAACGATTTCTTCAAGCATTTCAACTGGAAAATTTGTTTCCTGGACAATAATATTGACGCTGCAGTGATAATGGTGGAAAAAATAATTGTGCATGGTATGAGATTATCCATTCTATCAAAGTACATTTCGGCTAAATCTAATCAAAAATCTTGGTTTAACCAAACTTGCAGAGATGCAGTCAGATCTAGAGAGGAAGCATTCAGACTTTGGCGTGAAAATAAAAATTCCGTCACTGAACTGCTACGCAAACAGGCGAGAAACGAATATGCTAAAGTACTAAGTCGTGAAAAGTTTCTTCACGATCAGCGTCTTCGTGCTAAAGTTCTTTCTGCTCCTCGGGGCAGCAAGAGCTTTTGGTCATTTGTTAAAAGAGTAAAGAATAATGCTAGTTCTGCAATCCCAACTTTTATAATAAATAACCAAATATTCACTGACCCGGTTGATATGGCTAACCTTTCAGCTGAACTTTTTGCAAAAAATTAATTCTTACCGGATAGCGATCAACCACTGCCCAAACTCGAAAGAGTATCTTGTAATATGCCTTAAATATCCTTCCGAGCACGTGCAGTTAAAAAGGTTCTTCCGGATCTCTACATTAATAAGTCTCCGGGACCGGATGGTATACCAGCACTGGTGCTGAAACAGTGCTCTTCGACGCTAGCCAGTCCATTGGCCAACCTTTTCAGCCTTTCGTACCGTGCAGGAGTCTTTCCCTCTTGCTAGAAGGTTGCTAATTTCCAACCAATCCCTAAAAAGGGTGCGGCTAATAACCCTGAAAATTACCGTCCAATTGCAATCTGCTCTGCACTCTCGAAGGTGATGGAGAGCATGATCAATTTCCATCTTGTGAACTACCAAGAGGCCAACTCACTTATTAATGATCGTCAGTATGGCTTCCGTAGAAATCGTTCCACGGGAGGCCTGTTAGCTCTACTTTCTGAGCGCTGGAGTCGATCCATTCGCAATTTTGGCGAAAGTAAAGTGGTTGCTCTGGATATTTCCAAGACATTCGATCGTGTGTGGCACGGTGCATTGATATCAAAGCTTATTGCATTTGGGCTCGGTAATGACTTCTCTCGATTTATATCGAGTTTTCTCAGCGACCGAACAATACGTGTTGTTATTGATGGGGTCTCATCTAATGAGTTTCAGCTTAATTCAGGGGTACCCAACGTTCCGTTCTTTCTCCTCTTTTCCTTATCTTTCTGAACGACCTTCTTGGTCAAACTTTTAACTCTATATACTCTTTCGCAGAGGACAGCAGCATTTGTCATTCATTTTCCTTTAATTGTAGGCCAAGCCTCTTGGAGGTTGGGGGCAGAAGGCAGACAATGAATGACACACTCAATCAAGACCTGTTAACAATCTCTGAGTGGGGTAAAGCGAATAGGGTTGATTTTAATGCGCTGAAGACTCAATGCTGTATGTTGACCCACAGGGCCATGGAATCAACAATGTCATCTGTATATATGGGTGGTATAGGTATTGAGGAATCGGATACTCTTGATGTTCTAGGCATGAGATTTCAATGTGATGTTCGTTGGAACGAGCATGTTTTTCAAGTGTCGAAAGAAGCATTCAAGTGTTTTGGTTTTCTAAAACGGTGTAAAAATTACTTCACTCCTTCTGATCTCCTTAATATCTATACCACTTACATCCTACCGAAAATGGAATACAACTCCCACATATGGGCAGGAGCTTCAAAGTCGATTTTGGAGCTACTGGACCGTGTGCAAAGGAGGGCGTTGATGCTCATCAATGACAGTAGGGTATCCAATTCTATTGACTCATTGGAACATCGTCGGAATGTGGGTTGTGTAGCACAGTTCTATAGATATTACCAAGGGAAATGTTCTTCTGAGATTAGCGAACTTATTCCAAGTGCCCGAGTTTCGGTTCGCTCTACCCGCTTCTCTAGTAGATCACATCCGTTTGTAGTTTATTGTCCAGTTGACCGCACAACGTATTACAGAGAGAATTCGTTTATCAGTCGAACTAGTCGAATGTGGAATAAACTCCCCGCAGAGGTCTATCCTGACAGTTATAATCTAATAAAATGTTAGTCAAATATCCACAAACACTACTCCCTCTTTCCTCCTTCCCATAACCTATTTTCCTGAGATCAACACAATGCACTGCATCTGTAGGGGCATCCCCTGAGTGTTCGTAAATAAATAAAAATAAAAAAAAATCATAAGGCAATCTGACACACAACATATAATGTTATGTCACATACTTATAAGATTTGTTAATATTGTAGTTTTAGGAATAATGTACTATTCATGAATAAAAAATCTTTTTTCTATTCTATTCTATCCCTGCAGGAAGCCTGGGGTCAAGTGTCCCCAAGTCACCACTTTTGTCTACTATTTTGTTGACATTGTCAACTAAGCGTCTACACTATTTACTTTACTTTATCTGTCAAAAAAGTTTCCATAGTGAAGTTGTTTCTGTTTCTTGATTTCTATAGTTTTGTTTGAAAAACGCGTGGTTGGACGAAAAACTAAAGTATTAAAACAAGATATAGAAAAATTGAATATAAAAGGTAAATAAAAATATATTTTATAATAAATCATATAAAAAAAACATAATAAGTAAACGAAGTTATAAAAGAAAATTGAAAGAACAATAAATTTATACAATAATATCTGATTCCAATGTCCTACATATGGTCCCATGAAAACTACATAGTCACTACCTCCTAATCAATAGTACCAATGTCACTAGTGATTTGCAATGACCGTACATGTTAAATGTCTATCGAAAATAACATTGTCTGGGGTATAGTTGGTCAGTAGTACTGGTGACAAAGCCAATAGTGAATCAGTACTGCTTCACTATTGACATTTCCTGCAAGGATTCTAGTACTTTTGCTTAATGTTGTTATTGAGTTCAGCTATAATTAAATAATTCTTGAATTCCTTATATTCATTTTTGATTTTGTTTTAATTACTTCATTTTAATAAAACTTTTAATGAGAGTAACTACGGTGCTTACTTTTTTTGACGCTCAGAGTACACATTTCAGAAGAATGAAATCCTTTTATGGATTTTTTTTTTTAGAATTTTGGGAATCATCTGCAAATTGATAAAATTTCGAATTAACATCTTTTTGGCAAAAAAATCTTAATTTTATTCCAAAATTTTATAATTTCAAATATTTCCTTTTTTTAATGATCTTAATTTAAACTAAATATTTTTTTTTTAATTAGGTTATTATTTCCAGCAAAAACATATATTTTTCTTAATAAGAGTAATACTTCAAACACACTCTTATAGTAAACACTATGGTACATACATTATCGTAATAACACCAACCTTTTATAAATAAGAGTTTAGTTGATGGTACGAAATACATGTTGAGCGGCTGGCTGCTTACAGAAGCGTAACCGTTCTGCTATCTTTGTTCAAAGTAAAAGTCCCTTGTACCGTGTACAAAACAAAACTTCATGGGTTTCTGTACATTATTTCGTGAATGTACGTACGTAGAAGATCTTTCGCAGAATTATACAAAGAATGAATATTTTACATTTGTACTTAGTTGTTGTTTTTTTTTTTTTGTTTTGTTTTTGTTTTTTGGTCTGCATAATAACAGCCAGCGTAGATACTCGAACATAAATATATATACTTATTTCATGCGGAATATGAACAATTTTCATTATTCTTTTTCTTTAACATTCTGGTCATTTCCGTTCGAAAAGTTTTGTCGCCCGTTTCAAGTTCATTCGTGAGAAAATTATATTTTTACTACATTAGAGACTTTTTCAGTAATAATTTTACATCGTCTTCTTTCTGATTTCATGTGTCATCGACTTTTGTTCATTATATTTTTTTATTCTCTTCAACAGATTATTGTATAAAGTATAATTTCATTATATTCTTTAGTTATTATAATTTTTTTTTTGTTTTGATATGGTAATATACTCTGCTGTGCATTTAATTCAACATAACTTTAGTTAACTATAATTAAGTTCAAATTATAATCATATTCTCTAACCCCTTTGCAAAAAAAAAATATTAATAAATATAATTGAGATTTGTTTTTTTAGTTCACCACAATTGTTAAAATTTTAACTTTATGGAGTTTAAAAAGAAAAATGTTAAGCTTTGAGCTAATTTAAGTGGATATTTGAGTTCCAAAAAAAATGTTATTTGTTCTAAAAGAACGTCCAATTTATATAAACCCAGCTGCAAATTGATGGTTTAAAACTATTACCATTTCGCAATTTTCAGTTTTATTGCTTTTTCTAATAAAAAGTCAACCGTGTGAAAGGGTAGTGATGTATTTTGTAACAATGTGGCACTTTATAATGCCATAAAGTTGCTTATTTGGCGCTCTATAAATTAAAGGGGGAGAATTTCACTTCAATTTTAGTTTGTGTTTATTTCAAAGCTAAAACGAAATTTTGAAACTTAAACAAATTTTAGTATAAAAAATATTTAATGCTAAAGAAAATTATACACATTACGAAATTTTTGAAAAGAAAAGAAAAAAGAAATTGTATGGAAAAGATTTTTGGTGCCAATAACTAAAAAAATGTGTTCAACAGAAATAATTTTAAACAAATTTTAAGACAATAATAGCTTAACTCCGTTTGTTGAGGGTGAGAAACTATTTTCTGCAAAATTTTTAGAAAAATAAAAAATTAGGTAGATTTCTTTTTACCCTCTACACCACTGAGAAGAGGGTATATATTAGTTTGTCATTTAATTTATAACGCAGCGAATGAATCTGAAACCCCATAAGATATCTATAATATTAATAGTTAAGGCGATTTCTTGTGACCGATGTTTTGTGCTACCGTTTTATCCCGATTTTGACCAAACGTATATTATTTGAAAGGTATTTCATTTTATCTGTTCACCAGATTTACAGATTTTTGAATTTTTTCCTTTATTTTTAGTAAATTGCATTTAAAGTTGCTACTAACACATATATAAAATTATACATATGCTATGTGTGTTTTATTAAATTTGTTAATGTGTTTGTTATCTTCAGTCACAATAACGATAAACCATAAAAGTGTTGGTTTGTGAATTGGCTAAGTTGAAAAATAAAGCTGCATAGAAAAATGGAATCTGCTAGTATATATATATATATATTTTGTAACAATGGCGCATATATACTTGATCCTTATACAGCTCGAGTCGATATAGAGATGTCCGTCTGTCCGTCCGTCCGTCTGTCTGTTGTAATCCCGCGCTTTTACAAAATAAACCATTTACCTGGGTAAGCTAAGGACAATATTGTTTGCCATTATTTTGAGCAGGTTGATATTTAAAATGGGGTAAATTGGTCATCATTGTGCCAAGATATGGCCTAAAATATGGAGACACCTCAAAAATGATAATGTGTTTGTTGTAATAATTTAGTATTAAGTTTATCAAATTGCTTAACTTTTCAAATATTTTGTTATACATTTATTACACATAGTGCAGTAAGTCTAAATCTATATATATAAAATTGAATGTGTGTTTGTTTATTTGTTTGTTTGTTTGTTTGTGTGTACCTTATAGGAGACCAAACCTCTGGACCGATCTTCCTGAAATTTTCACAGCATTTAACTGGGACTCTGGCATGATTAATAGGGTACTTTTTTTTGACCACGCCCACTTTTACGCCCACTTTTTTAAAATTATGTAATTGCTCCCATATAGTTTTTAACAGATTTACTTCAAATTGTATACACATTATACTCCAGGCGAGGTAGAAATAAACATTTCTTACGCCACGCCCCCTTTCACGCCCCTTTTCACGCCAAATTTTGTTTGAAAGTTTTAAACTTTTTTTCTCTGTACAAATTTGTTCCTTCCAACGGATTTTTTTATTTGGTAGTATATTGCTCTTAATACTGTTAACGTCGCCATATAACTATGAACCATGCCCATTTCACCGCCCCCTTTTTTTTTACTTATACCACTAACAATGTTTGCTATACAAAATAATTTTTTTGTAATATGTATTTATCTAAAGTTTTATACACTTTTTATCTACAGGTAAGGTAGCCATACATTTTTTTATTACCAAGTCCCCCTTTTTCGCCCCATTTTACCTTAAATCATAATTAATCTGCTTTCAATCTATCTATATATATAAAAATGAATGTGTGTTTGTTTGTGCTTTATAGGAGGCCAAACCAAAGAACCGATCTTCCTGAAATTTTCAGAGCGTGTTACTGTGACTCTGGAAGGAATAATATGCTATATAAATTTTTGATTGGACAAAGGGGCGGTGCCACGCCCATATAACCCAAAATTTGAAAAAGTCATATCACGGGAATTTTTTTACCTACAGCAGTCATATTTGGTACATATGGTATTAGCATGAATAGAAATACATACAAGAAGAAAAGTGGGCGGGACCACGCCCCTTTTTAGAAAAATAAAAAATCTTAATATCTTCTAAACTACTGGAAGGATCGTCATGAAATTTTCACAAAAGGATATTTTTGCGAAATAATAAGACCTTAGCTATATAAAGTTGTTAGTGGGCAAAGGGACGTGGCGTATATATAAAAACGTTGATGCATTTGATTGTAACGAATGATCTCCGGAACCATAAGAGCTGTCGAGGTAGGATTTCCAGCATAGGTTCGGTTCGAGCTCTTCTGTGTTTTTTTTTTTTAGTTTTAACCCTCTAGCTGGCGTTTGGGTCAAGTTAAAAACAAAAATTTTTACTTTCAGCGCGATTTGACTGCAATTCAGAATGAACGTATGTTTCGTCATAAGAAATTTTTGTATGTATAAATGGACCCGATAGGTGGCGCTGGGTAAAGTTATTTCGAATATTCTTATTTATGGTGTGATTTTAATGAAACTAAGAATGTACATATATGTATGTTAGAAACATTTTTTTATTGGACCCGGTAGATGGCGCTGTCGTTCGAAAAATAATGAGTTGTCAAATTTATATAAATTTTAATAAATAAACTCACCAACGTTTTTATATATAAATATTCTAACGAAAAAGAAGGAAAAAGCCGCTACATTATTGCATGGTGGCCGCACAGCTCATTCAGCACTCAAATCACCGTTAAACGTACAAAAAAATGAGAATGCCGTCTGTAATATCAAAAAACATTCCGGTATGGCAAAAGTTCTGCAAAAATGCAGTATTTTTATTTGGGATGAATGTACCATGGCTCACAAACATTGTGATTTGATTTGATAAAAGATTTGAAAGGCAATGAAAGATTTTTTGGTGAAGCTCTCATTTTATTATCTGGAGATCTTCGTCACACATTTTATATAGGTATATACAGATTCTAACTAAAATAAAAATTCATTGAGGGCAAAACAACGTTTGCCGGGTCCAGCTAGTATTAATATAAACTAGAAGATTCCAGCCCTCGAAATTCGAGTGCAAATTCTAAGAAATTTTATTTTTTCATTAAATAAAGATCCTAAAGGTCTGCTAATCAATTACAGCCCATTCGCAAATCAACACAAAAAAACAAACTCATTTTTATTACAAACACATTAACAAATTTAATAAACACACATATAGCATTGTATAATTTTATGCATGGGTTAGTAGCAACTTTAAATGCAATTTACTAAAAAGAAAGGAAAAATTTAAGAATCTGTAAATCTGGCGACAGATAAAAAGAAATACCTTTCAAATAATATACGTTTGGTCAAAATCGGGATAAAACGGTAGAAAAAAACATCGGTCACAAAAAATCGCCTAGCCTATTAATATTGTAGATATCAAAGCCTACGGTCAAACTCGAGTACTCGAGCTACTCGAGTAGTAAAAACTAACATTTTCCATGTTTGAAACATGTAAAAAGATAAATATAAGTATTTAGTATAACAAATGGATACTTTTTGGAATCGTACAAGTACCAAGAATATCATCTTTAAATTTCACTTGAATCGGACTGTCCTACTGGCGTGGGCAAACTACTACAGTGAAAATTTTCACTTCATAGATGTTTGACTTAATTCGAAAAAATTCCAAAAGGCATGGTATGATTTTATATATTTTGAAGTCAGTTAGCTGATAGATTAACCTCCTAAAATATTAAAACAATCTGATAAAAAAACTATGGAGTGGGCTAACTACTACTCGAAAAACATCATCCGCTTTACACTCAAATGTAGGAAAATATAATCTTCGTTGTTTAGTATGTTTGATGCCTATTTGCAAAAAATTTGTCAAGCACACTTGGAAAAAGCTCTTAGTATTTTAATCTCAGCATTTCGACAAAAATGTTGGCGTGTGGGAACAGCTACTTGAAAAAGATCGCAAATTTTGCCAAAAGTGCAAAAAAAAAAAAAAAATAGAGAAAAAAATTTTTAATTAATTTTTTCACTGTCTGTAATTGACTATATTCATAGATTACTCATAAAAAATTTTAAACCATTCTGACCAAAAATATGGCGTTGGTATAGCACTACTCGACTGATATGGCCTTTTTCTATACAAATGTGCGAAAACATGCTGTTATTTGAAGTTTGATGATATTTTTCAGAAAATTTTCCACAATGACGTAACAAAAAATTAAAATTCGTTAGCATTTTCAAAGCATTCCACCAAAAATTGAAGCTTGGAGGAACTTCTACTCGACAAAAAACAGAAACTAAAAAAAAAATTTTTCAAAAAAATTTTTCTACTCCACAAAAAACAGAAACCAAAAAAAAATTTTTTTTTAAAAATTTTTGTTGCAAAACAATTTTTTTTTTAAAAAATTTTTTTTAAAAAATTTTTTCTCTGCCCCTAATTAACCTTTTTTTTTTAAAAAAACAAAAAAAATTTTTTTTTCTCTGCCCCTAATTAACCTTATTCACAGATGACTCATTAGAGTGGTCCTACATTATATGGTCATTTTTCAAATTTTCGTCTAGTTTACTAGAACAATACATTATTTTTAGGTATTTACTTTTCTTTAAGTATGCCAAAATTCAAAGTTTCGCTTCGTTAAGGAATGGGCTAACTTTATTAAATTTATTGCAAATTTTTAGCCTGGAAGATTTGCACATTTGGTTATTATATTTTATGCGTAACATCTAAAAATTCAACAGCACTTACAAAATATTTGAATTTTTTAAATAAATTGTCTATATTAGTTTGGGGTCACCTGTGACCCCAATTCCAAACGGGTTAATGGGGCCATTTTCATTTCTTTCAGAAACCCTAGACTACTAAGATAAAATAACGCATTTAAAAGTAGAGAACTGATTAATTTTTGATATAAAGAATTTAGAAGGATTACATATACAGAATATTTCACAAAAATCCCATTTTTCTCGAAATCCGCAAAAATAAAATCCTTGTCAAAAAAAATTGTGGCACAGGGATTTACCTAAAAACTTGCACAATTAATCTCTGACATGTACATATTTAATAAGACTTTAAAGTGGCAGATTCATTTTTTTAAATTTTGTTTAAGGCCAGTTTACACTATCACACTTTGTAATACGATCTGTCAGAAATTCGAGTATTATGAAAAAGTCGTATGATGTAAAAAGCTTTTGTTATGAAATTGACAGTCTGTAGGATTTCATTTTCGAAGTCCGATGGTTTTTGAAACATTTCTAAAAACTTGCCATTTTCATCGGACCAGAGTTGTTTTTTTTTGGTAATATTAAAAAAATGGTAAACAAAAACAAAGAAAGTGAAAATAAAATATAAATTTCAAAATAAATTTGCTTATTATTCTAAACAGTTGTTTTCATAAGACTTGAGTGTTATGGTGTAAATGGCCTAAGTATGCAGAAATAATGTCGGTACGACTTTATGACAGTCCGATGAATTTCATCGGATTTTTATTTCGAAAAATCATACGACTGAGTGGTATCATGTAAATGGGCCTTTAAGAACATTTTTAAAACTTGAAAAAGGAATATTCAAAATTTTATCAAAAAAATTTCCCATTTTCGGTCTCAATGCGCAATAGGTTAACAACGTGGTAATAAAACAATACTTCATATCTAATTACTTATAAGTATAGAGACAAAAAAAATTATGGTTTTAATCAATTTCTCTAAGTTGAAAAAAAAATGCTATCAAATTTCACACAAAAGTGGTCTGGGGCATTTGCTATTTCTTTTTGAAAAGATGATTTAATACTGATGCTGATTCTTACAACAACTTGTTGGAAAAAATTTAACTATAGAACGAAATTTTCGTAAAATCTTAAAAAGTCATATTTTCCCCCGGCGCGATTTTTCTTTATCCGATGGTCCCTAAACTTCACATTTATTAGTTTTATATTGAAAGGTAACAAACTGGACCCCGCCTATCCCCAAAATTGCATTTTCATATTTAAGGACCACTCTAATGATTCATATAAAAAATTAAGTCATTCCGATTAAAATTGTGCTCTGGGTGAACAACTATACGAAAAAGGTCAGCCAGTTTCTATACAAAAGTGTGAAAATTTATTATTTCATGTTTGAAATATACGTATATACAGAATATTTTTCATAATGACTTACCCAAGAGTTATATTTTTTAGAGTTGAAAGTGTAAGGAGAGTATTTCGTTTAAATTTCAAACGTTTCCGACAATAATTGTGGGGTGGACGAACAACTACTCGAAAAAACTCGACCATCTTCCATACAAATGTATGAAAACATTCACTCCATAGTTTTTATCAGAATGTTTTAATATTTCAGGAGGTTAATCTATCAGCATAACTGACTTCAAAATATATAAAATCATACCATGTATTTTGGGACATTTTTTTTTTCTAAATAAAGTCAAACATCTATGAAGTGAAAATTTTCATACATTTGTATGGAAAGGCGTCGAGCTTTTTCGAGTAGTAGTTTGCCCACGCCAGTATGACAGTCCGATTCAAGTGAAATTTAAGGATGATATTCTTGGTACTTGTACCATTCCAAGAAGTATACATTTGTTATACTAAATACTTATATTTATCTTTTTACATGCTTTCAAACATGAAAAATGTTAGTTTTTACTACTTGAGCTACACGCTGAGCTCGAGTGGCTCGTTAACATTTTTTATTTCCGTTTAACATATCTTTTTTACAACCTCCACACCAGACGGTATAATTAGTTAGTCATTATAAAAAAATCTGCAACGCATAGTATATTCTAGATCCTTATAATAAGCGGAATTAATATTTTGATGACCGCGCCTGTCCGTCTGTCCGTCTATGGAAATCACCTTCACGACCTCAATAGCTTTACTAGATTGCTCATTTTTACTGATAAGGATTCATTAACATCCTGAGTAAGTTTCTATTTAAAATGATGAAAATTGGTTCAGTTGGTTCTGAAATTTCATTAAAAATGTAAAGAAATTTCTTGAAAAATATGAATTTTCGATTTTGTATTCCAATTTTTGTATTAAATATTTGATAGCTGAAATTGTTGTTATTTATTTGGTTGTTGTAGTTGTAGCAATTACGTTCTGAGTATGGTTATACGGTCACTTTTTGTAGATCCAATCGAATCTCTTGAAGCATATGTGGTGGGTTTGTTGCTGTGGAAAATTTTAGCGTGTTGACAAAATCATTAAGCATTAACGTTGAAGATGGTTTTCTAATGAGTAAGCGTTCCTAAAGTTGGGAACGGCTTCACCTTTTGACGTTGAAAAAATAAGGGTACGTCTTATTAAAACACAAAATTGTTATATTACGATTGGAAATCCCGATAAATATATATATATCATATATATTACTAATGAATTTTAGATAAAAGTCCACTATTTTATAAATTCTACGGGATCCTCTAATCGATCTCAATAGTTTTGTTTTATGAATACTTTCTTGACGTCTTTTGAGGCTTACAAGTTATACTCCAATAAATGGGTACTTTTCTGGAATTTTGTATAGTTTATACAAATATTTGCAGAATAAGCACTATTTCAGGAACAAACATATTGTATATGAACACGATAGATTCATACGTATTTAAAGCTTGAAAATCGGTTTAAAAATGCAATAGTTTAGCCCAATATAGAAAAAGTTTATTTTGGATAACTGTGAAACCGAGTTTTTATTGATTCCTTCGGTTCTTAGGTATTTTCTTTCATATAATATAACTAATTTCTAAATCGATGCCATTGAAAAGAGAAGTTTTGTCACTATCAGAGTATGAATTTGGATTGTCTTCCCAGCGATTACAAACAATGCTTTGTCAGTTAAAAAAATAAAATATTTTTCGCACTCTCAAAGTCCTCTTAACTGATTGATTTGATTTCGAATAAACTGATTTTCATTTACTTTTCGTTTTTTCAAACATCAACTTTGAATTTTTAAAAGAGAAATTCTACGAAAAGTACTTCATTCATCTTACAATTAAAAAAATAAATTATTTATTAGGTACTCTAAATGCTGCTTTAGGCATTTAAAAGAAATATGTCAATAAAAAGGAAAAATTTAAATAATATTAAAAATTAAAATCAAGCGCCCCGGTAGGTGAGTACTTTGCATTGTAATTAATATAAATAAATAAATGAATAAATAATATATTTTGTAAAACCCAAAGGAGGTCTTAAAATATTGTGAACTAATACAACTAGTCTGTTGGCTTACTTTTCCTGTAGAGGAATCTGGAATCTTGCAACCCTATTTAATTTAGAAACAGGTATTTTTTATGCCCTCCACTCCAGTGTGCAGAGGGTATATATAAGTTTGTGATTCCGTTTGTAATAATTAGAAAAAAAAATTTGGACCCCATAAAATATATATATTTGTGATCCTTATAACAACCGGAGTTGATATAGCGATGTCCGTCTGTCCGTCTGTGGAAATCACGATGACGGCATCAATCGGGTAGCTAGTAGCTAGTTGCTCGTTGACATAAAAAATGATTTATTAACATCCTGAGAAGCTTGCTATTTGAAATGTCCAAATTGGTCAATTAGAGCCCGAGATTTGAATAAAGATCTAAAATAAGTCTTGAAAAAAATATAATTTTCTATGTCGTTCTTGTCACGATCACGCCCTCAATAGGATAGCTAAGGTGATCATTTTTAGTGCGAATGATTCAACAAATTCATGGGAAGATTTCTATTTCAAAAATCATTAAAATCGGTGGAATAGGTCCAGGAAAATCTCTGAAAAAGTAAAAAAAAAAAAAAGAAAAATATGATGTTTCTATATTGTTCTCGTTGTTATTCTAAATGTTGTATTGTTGTCATAGCTGGACTTGTTGTTTTTGTGGTCGTTGTGGTAATAATATAATAAAAACTAACCCTTTGTACATTTTTTTTTATCAACTCTGGTAGAAAAATTTAAAAGTTTCCATTGTTTTGGCATCACTAAAAAATTACTAGGTCATTTCTGTCATTGCCACGAGCCTGCCTGCAAAGTTTCAGATCGATTGGGTTACGGGAAAGGGGTTAAAATCGATCCAAAAATTTTTCCACAAGCAGACAGTACGAGTCAATAAAAAGGGAGTAAAAATTCACCAGCATCTAAAGAAAATAATGCTAAAATATGAACCTAATTGTTAATAAAAAAAAACTATGTAAATTTAGCAAAAAAAAATTTTTATATATTAATTTATTTAAAGAGAAAAACACAAAAATAACGTTTGATGTTGTATTTTTTGTGTGTAATATTTACATATACATACATAAACATAAAAAATTTTTCCACAAGCAGACACTACGAGTCAATATAAAGGGAGTAAAAATTCACCAGCATCTAAAAAAAATAATGCTAAAATATGAACCTAGTTGTTAATAAAAAAAAACAATGTAAATTTAGCAAAAAAAAAATTTTTATATATTAATTTATTTAAAGAGAAAAACACAAAAATAACGTTTGATGTTGTATTTTTTGTGTGTAATATTTACATATACATACATAAACATATACATACAAATAATATACATATATTCTATATATGTATATCCATAATAACTGCATGTTAGAAATAAATCGGTATATTATTTTATTTACATGAAATTCTGCAATATTTTGTTGTGGGGAAAATACACTTCATTTTGCTCAGCGTGACTATGCCACAGTAGATGGCGCCACAAATTTTGTTCCACTTAGCTTTGCAATAGTTATTTCTATTTTCACATGAATGTTTATATTTTCAAATAGATATCATACAGCACAATGTTAAGAGTATACACCGGCTGGTCTTTTATTATTTCATACGTTTTTTCATTATTATTTTACAAATATGAACATACATAAGTTTGGCATATTAACTTTTTGTTGTCTTTACAAAATAGAGTTACCGAGTTCATCAATGAGTTTTTTGCTTTACATAGTTATATAGAACTATTATTCTGCTTTACCTACAAAATATCTGATTGCGATTACATCCAATTTTTAAAAATTGTTTATAATTACTAAAGCAGTATTATTCACATAAATATAAAATTGCACTTTTTAAATTTTCCATTCAAATTTTAGCAAATATTAATTCTAAAAACTGGAATTAAAATTTCCAATTTAAAATTATAAAATATTTATTGAATTTCAGAAAATCATATCAAAACTTCGGAAATAATAGTTTTAAATTTAGAAGACATCAATTGCATCAAATTCCAAAAAAAACACCAAATATGTTTACATTTAAAAAATGTTTATGTTAAAAAAAATATTGGCATGCAGGAGAAATTATTAGCTTTTCAGTAACTTCTTTTAACGATAGTCGAATCGTTAAAAAAAGAAAAACAAAATTATCAGTAAAATTTTTAAACGATATTCGCTATTGTTAAAGTCAGCTGTTGTTGTTATCTAAACGACAACCATTTTTGTGTTGTTTATTCAATCGATAAAAACTTAAATTTTTAGGTTGAAATGTCGTCATACATAAATAAAAATCGGAGTTTTTGAAAAACTTTTCAAATAAGAAGACGTATTTTCTTTTTTTTTAACGGAGAATTTTCTTGAAAAAAAACTTTTTAAATAAAACTTTCTACAACATATTATTTGTACAACTTGTGTTGAGTGAAAAGCTCCAATGGAAGCGGATGATGAAGTGGCGACGATCAACCGGTCCCCGGCTTTGAGTGACACTTGTATTTTGTGTGGCGATGCAAAATGTAAAAATGGTGATAAATGTACAAGGAAAAGGCGAAGATGTGACAATGCATCCTCTCCATCTACGATTGATGTCACTAATCTATATGGCAATGCCAATGCTACTTCCTCTCAATGTTATAATCGATTTGCGTTACTTGGCCAATTGGAAATTGAAGACGATAGTGTTAACATCGCTCGCAACATCAATGACAATCGCAACAATGCTAAAAATAAAAACGATTTAACTTCAATCAGAAAACCGTTTTGTCCACCAATAATTCTTTACAATGTCAACATAAAGACCCTCGTAGATCAGTTGGAAGCAAAGACCCCAGAAATTACATTTAAAATTAAAAATGTCAACAAACATAAGAGCAAGCTTTTTATTTCAGATATCAAGGTGTACACTGAAATGATGACCCTCCTTAGAGATAAGAAAATTAATTCCTACTCCTTCACACCTAAAGAGTTACAGCAATTGTCATTTGTGGTTCGTGGTCTATATTATAAATCAGATACAGAGGAAATTAAAGTGGCTCTTGATGCAGTGATTCCCAACGTGGTTTCAAAAGTCACAAAATTCAACACCAATTATTCCATCAAAAGTAAAATAGATACAGGTCTCTTTTTAATAACTCTTTTACCTGGTAAAGGACTTAAGGACATTTCCCACGTAAAACATCTGTTAAGCCAGACGATTGTATGGGAGAGGCCTAATCGTAAAGAACGTGAAATTCAATGCAGAAGATGCCAACTTTGGGGTCATATGGCCAAAAATTGTAACAGGGAATTTAAATGCGTCAAATGCGATCAAAGCCATGAACCTGGAAAGTGTTCTAGAATCAATAATGAAAGTTCTGATGTAGTATGTGTCAATTGCGGTGATTCTGGTCATCCAGCAAATTGGAAGGGCTGTTCATCATATAAAAAATATGTTGGAAATAAAAATGCTAAACTAAAGGAAGCACGAGAGAGAAAAGAAACTGCAAATTTCAAAATTGCCAACACAATTTCAACTTCTGCTGTATCTCCAGGCATATCGTATGCCAGCCAATTTTATGGGCAGCGAAATTTAGACTTGAATCTTAACCAACAAAATGGTAAGCCATCCATTATAAATCAATTTTTAAGCCTTGCAAAATACTTTATACAACCAGATGAAATGACTCTAGAGCAGGAGATCCAAAAGTTTTTAAATGAATATACATCATTGACGAAGGAGGTGGCCAAAGCTGAGTTTAAGCGGTTACTAACAAAAGTGCAAAATTCTTATGAACCGTAAATGTCTTAATTTTGTAACATACAATGTGAGGTCGCTTATAGATACAAGTCGGCGTTTAGAATTATCAAATTTCCTATTTCATAATAAAATTGACATAGCATTCATACAAGAATGTCACCTTCGTGGTACATCAAATATTATAATTAACGGTTACAACTTTATATACGACTTTTCAAATATCGGCGTTGCAATAGCTATTAAAGACTCAATAGCCTTCAGCCGGATTAACATAGATATACCCGAGTTCAATAGTGTCTTTATTCAAATGGAGTTAAACATCGAAAGCGAACGAAAAACTTTTCTGTTCGGTTCAATCTACATTCCTTGCAACCTTAATGGGAACAAGATTTATGAAGGTCTTAGTAAAATCGTCAATTTTTCAATGCGTTATGATGGTTTCTTAATCGGAGGTGACCTCAACTCCAAAAATACTGCATGGGGAGATCAAACAGAAAATGGCAATGGGAGAACATTATTTAAGTGGCTTGAGGACAACTTATTAGACGTTTTTCGACTAGCAGACACCAAACCATCTTTTCCAAATGGATCTTCCTTCCTGGATCATTTCTTGGTAAGCCCCAAGCTTTTCAATCCTGTTTCTTCAACTTTTAATATATCATCTTTGTCAACATTTTCGGACCACTTCCCAATCAAATTGGAAATAATTTTTAATGCATTTGATTTTATTACGAGTTCTCCTAGATTTTTTACATCGTACAAGAATACGAACTGGAGAAATTTTCAAAGAGACATGGAAATTGACACCTCTTCTATAATGCCCCCCACAAACCTAAAATTAGACAACGACGAAATAAACCTTCTGATTGATGAATTCACATCGGTTTGCAACAGAATTTCAAATTCTCACTCTGAAAAAATCCAGATTAAAAATCATAAAATTCTTACATCGGAAAAAATTAAAAAGTTCTTCAATATTAAACATAGGTGGCAAAAGGATCTTCGGAAAATATACCACCGTGCTGGCAACAGACTTGGTCATGATTATTTAATCCTTTCAAAACAAATTCAATTACTAAAAATTATTATAAAGGAACTTGTAAATCTGGAACATGCCGAAAGGTTTAGCCAACGTCTCATGAAAATTAAACCTGGTCCTACAGCCTTTAAGGAAATTTTTAGAATCACCGGCAATAGGAAAACACCATTTTGCAACAGCCTTACAATCGGCAACAAAACCGTTACAGATGACAAAGAAAAGTGTGAGCTATTTAAAGAATTTTATTCGAACATTTACAAAGAAGTGTTACCTGAAAATCCTCCAAATGATCTTGAATGCTGTCTACCATTATATATTTCCAATGTACCACCTTCAATTTATTCTTTTGATGGCTCTTTCAGTGCTCTAGATAATGAAGACTCTTTACATTTTGTAAATTTGGATACAGTAAAACACATTGTAAAGAACATTAAGAACAAACACTCATCTGGTCTGGATGGCATCTCCAATTTCCTAATAAGAAAATTCCCCGATAAATCTTTGGAATTCTTAACAATTATATTCAATAACTGTCTAAATAACGGATATTTTCCGAAAAAATGGAAATTAGGAAAAATCCTACCATTGAAAAAAAAGGAAAAAAGTCAGAGTCTTGATGATTTCAGACCTATTTCTCTGCTTTCTAACTTAGGAAAAATATTTGAACACATCATTAAACAAAAACTTGAAGATCAGCTGATAATTGACCCCATATCTTGTTTCCAATTCGGGTTTAGACAGTCTCACTCAACGCAGCATGCACTTTTGAAATTTCATGCAGATGTAACAAACAGCCTGAGGAACCAAAAGTGTACAGTAGCGGTATCCTTAGACATCCAGAAAGCATTCGACACTGCATGTCATAAGGGCATTTTATATAAACTTGTAGGCCTGGGCGTTGACCCCTATCTCGCAAAATTGTTATCCAGTTTCTTTTTCGAACGTAAATTCTGTATCCAGATAAACGAAGCTTGCTCAGATATGGGTTCAGTTAGTAGTGGCGTCCCACAAGGAAGTGTGCTGGCTCCTTTTCTCTTCAATCTATATCTTCATGATTTCCCACACGAGGTTCAGGATTCTAAAGCTTTGCTCTATGCTGATGACTGCTTAATATTTTCTCATGACGAATCACCCAGTGCGGCTCTGAATAAATCGGCATCCCATCTCTCAGTAATATATGAATATTATAAAACATGGGGTATATGCATAAATTCAAATAAATCAGAAGCTATCTGCATAAGAAACGCTTCTGGTAAATGCTCAAGATTTGTTGTTCCCGAAAGCAAACGTCTTCATCTTTTTCTCAATGGAACGGAGATTCCATTCAGATCCAACATCAAATACCTTGGAGTTACATTTGAGAAGCTGTTGAAATTTAATAAACATGGCAGAGCCATATTAGCCAAAAGTAAACGTATTGCCGGAATGTTTTCACGACTGCTGAATAGCAACCATCTTCCCCAAAATACCAAACTCCTCATTTATAAAGTTGCCATAAGGTCAGTACTTTCATACGCTTTTCCAATTTGGTTCACCATTTCCCCATCAGTTGCCAAAGATATAGAAATTTTCGAAAGGCGAATCCTGCGACGGTGCATTAATAGGAACTTCGAAACTTACACAAAACGTTATTCCAATAAATTTATCTACAAGAAAGCAGCTGTAACCCCTTTTTGTCAGTATGCGTTTTCTCTACAGAAAAAGTTTATTGAAAAATTGGCTAATCATGACAACGTTTTGATGAACGAGATTTACGACCTTGAGGCTGATTTTAATTGGTCAGATATAAATTACTTGTCCCCAGTGGGCATAATTTCATATGGCACAAGCTCACCGAATCCAGACTCATGTCAACTACCAGAGTTTTACCAGAAAAGTTCCCCAAGAACCCACAGAGGTTGAGTTCCACCGGGTATGCAGTCGGTATAATTAAAACTTTCATCTGCACCCATCTATCTTTTCTTTTTTTTATCTAATTTTTACCAATATTTGGTGATTTAGTTTAACCCATTAATTGTTAAAATTCTGTGATAGCTTCTCTTTTTTATACACAACATTCTGTTCAACAGCTGTTTATAAGTATTGTTAAGTATTGTATAAGTTATTGTTAAGTGTTAATTAGCTTTAGGATTTTTTTTTTTTTTTTTTTTTGTTATTGTTATCAGATCTACTCTGAAAGACACTGTCAATGTCGGGAGCAAACATTGTAATCTATATATTTGAAAGATACAACAGTATATTCGAAATTATCTTATTTTTAATTAGCAAGTAGCATTTTCATTTAATGTGTATTAGAGTAAAACATTTATAACTCTAAGAATTCCTATGTGATTTTGACTATTGTATCCATCGTTATCGAAAAAAAAGGCTCAAATAAAAGTTTACTTACTTACTTACTTAAATAAAAATCATAAAATAGTGAAAATATTTCGATTTAATTAAAAAACTTTTTCATATAAATAAAAAAATTAAATAGCATATTCAATTCATTATTTCATTTTCAAATAAATAAACAGAAATACTAGTAAAAAAATATAGATATTAAACATCAACAAAAAATCCTCCTGTCAAACACGAAGTAATTTGTTTTTTTCTTTGTGTTTTTCGCTTATTTTGACAGAGATGCCACTCGTTTACAATTTAAATAAATAGAAAAATAGATTTGTCAACTGTCGTTAAGATGTATGTACTTAGTGAATCACTTAATCCTTAGTGCAAACAACAATAGCTGTCTATATATTTTGCCATTGTCGGATCGTTGAAATTTACAGAATCGGACTACAGAAAACATTAATTTAAATTCAATGAATTTTATAAAACCTCAAATGATATTTAAGAATTGCGAACATAAAAATTGTTACATAAATAAACGTAATTTGATGAGAATGTTATTTATATATAAATTTTCACAATGTTTTTTTTGATGAATATTTGAAGTTCTTCAGAAAATAAAGATAACAAATTATTTTATTTAAAATTTTTGCGATATTTGGTTTTTTGCGTTTGGCATCCCTAATTTAATTACTTATTATTATAAATTTATTCTCTATGTTTTCCAAATATGGCAATATTTTTTTGAAAAAAAAGTTGAGAGAGCTTTTTTCGGTTATTATTTTGTTACTCCATCCGACCTATATTTACTTATTTATTTATTAAATGTGGATATCACATACAACAAGATATAAATCTTTTTAATTGCAGTATGTGATCTTATAATGATACAATCAATTTGTGATAGTAGTTACAATACTTTTAAGAAACAAGAAAAATATAAAAATAAAAATAATTTTAAATTACAAAAGTATAAAAATATAAGTAAAAAATTAATACATAATGGGAGAGTATAGAATATATAATATAATCACAAATGAAACAATAATTAAGAATGTTGAAAATTAGAGACTAAATCATTTTTAAAGAATTCATTTTTAAATTGTAAAGCGTTGTCTGTTATTTGTAAATTGTTGGGTAACGAGTTCCACAGACATATGGTATTTATATCGTAATTGTATAAGATTATTTCCTCTATTGGATCGTGCAAATTGAAGGCGTTCAAATAAATAAGATGGTTCTTTGGTGTATATTACTTTGTGAAGTGGAATTAATGATCTTATTTTTATTAAGGCCACGAGGTCAACTCCGTACAGAGACTTAGAATATAGAGAAGTTCCATCATATCTCTTTATACCATACAGATAACGTAGGATCGCATTGAAAGCTACTAATAATCTTCTTTTACTTTCTGAATCACAAAAAGCAAATATTTCACAACCACACGAATGTTTAAAGGTGTAAGATGTTGTATGGGGTACAACGTTCTTAGCATTACAAATATTTTTCCAGATGCAGAATTAATCTGATTCTTCCACGTGAGCGATTTATTAAAAATGATTCCCAGATTCCTATCAGATTCCATAATTTCAATATTCTGATTACCTAATGATACTGGAATATCTATAGGGATGGTTTGATTTCTTTGAGTTATAACTAAACATTTTGATTTTTTTGGATTTAAGTAAAGTCCATTTGAAGAAGCCCATTCAAATATTATATTGAGATCCTCATTAAGCTTTTCAGTGCATTCACGAATTAATCCTTTTTTCATATATGGCCGCAATGAAGAAATATTTGGCCAGTTAAAAGCCAAAAAAGCACGATTTATATCACAAGGATCTTCTAGAATTTTTTTACAGAAGATTTTATTTAATTGAACTAAATAAAGTAAAAACAAAATATTTTTTAATTTTTATTTTTGAACAAAAAAAAAAAATGTGCTTATCATAAGTAATGAAGACAAAAATTATTAATTTAAAAAACTTTTCAAAACTATATTTTTTACTCGACACATTGATATAAAAAATAATGAAACCAATAAAGATAAATTAATGGAAAAACAAACACACTTTTTACTGGCTGAAATTAAAAAATGTAACAAATCATAAAACACTTTAATCCGCACATGCTGCCATGCAATGAGAATGGCTAGATGGATGCATATATACGAATACTATAGACTGACTAAAACTAAAACAACAATTTCGTGTAGTTTTTTCCTTTTTTTTTAATTTATTACATATTTTTTTTTTGTTCCAGTAAGTAGTACGAATGGCAGCCAGTCGACGTTGCTGTTAATGGAGCCGCACCTTGCAAATATTCCACATATTCAGACGTGACACTCTGCGGTAACATTACATTGCAATACAATAACTACTCGTTCGTACAAACTAAGTAAGTACAATGCGAATTGAAAAAGAATTGAAAAAAAAAAATAGAAGAGAGAAAAAACCTACTTACATTAAATATTAACAAAATGGTTTAACGCTTGTAACGGTCTAAACATGCGCTTGTTATGTTAATATGCTTGACTGGAAGCCTAAAACCAACAACGCAGAGTAAGGCGTGTCACAGTTTAGCGTAATGTGGTATATTGTTTAATCAATCTTGATGAATGTCATATATTTGGTAACTAATAACTTGATTTTGTTAGACTTTGGCATAATTTTCGCTGATTCATATTTTTTTTTATGAAATTCGATCTGAACTAGTTTCGATCAATTGTAATTATCGATAAAGACAAAATAAGCTTTTGCAAGCTTTCCAACTCAGCCTTATATAAATTATCATAGATTTTTTTTTGGCAAATTACTGCATGTTAATTTATTAAATGTCATAAGTCAAATGAAAATAGTCTCACCTGTGACATTCTCTTCTGTGTTTGCCATTGATTTCAAGTGTTTGATGTTTGTGCCTCAAACCAAAAACATCAATCAACCAATGGACTTTTATAAACAGAAATCTAAAAATTACTATTATTTTCTAAAAAAAAAAAACAAAACTAAAAACAAAATCTTATTAACAAAGATCTATTGCTGACAGCGATGCCAACTTTTTTCAAGCAAAAAGCGCTAAATTGGAATAAAACGAAAAGTTGTGGTATTTAAATGATTATCAATAAAAACTGTCAATTCTGTGAACATTTTTATTAGAATTGTTCTTCCACATGTTCAGATCTACTGTTCTTCTTATATAGCATTTTGATTTTTTTATATGTTTGAAGTGAAAAATAATTTTAGCACACCGCAAAGTAATGGTCATGGTTTTTTGGGTGGACGATTCTTATACCGAACGACTGGATTAATTTATTAAAAAAAAAAAAAAAAAAACACCAAAGCGTTTGCTCCTATGTGGACACAGTCTAATTTTATGACCGCATAAAATTTTTAGATTTTTTAGAGGAATTTTTTCATAAAACATTTTAACCCTATATCTGCAATTTTCATGTATCATTTAAGTCCCTACCAGAAAAGTATCCTGAAACGCGTCTACAATGGGTTAAAATATTCTGTGAATATGTTCTGCAGCAAATTTTGCTAGGAGGTGTTGAAAACGAGATCATGTTAAATCCCGGAAAATTTTATAGATCTTTATTTTATAGATTTTTATAGATCACTTGCAGCCCAGTCCATTAACAATGTTAGGTAAATTTTTCTAAATTAATATTTTAATTGTTTTTTATTTAATATTTTAACCAATATGAAATATATTTTCCCCAGTAATTTTTATTTTCTTTTTTAAATTGGCAAAAGTGAAAACTTAGGATCTTAAGGATTATAATGTTTCGCTTTTTAATGTTTTTATTTTAGAAATTTATTTTTGTGTAGTTTTGAAAAGAACTTATAGGCTTTTCACACTTACTGCGGTTTCAGGAAACGCCAGCGTTTTGCTCTCTTTCATGATATTCATGCTAAATCACACTATAAATCACACATAATTCCATATAAAAAAACGGAGACATTTTGCTCATTTTACTGTGATTTGTTTGTAAGAGAAAGAACAGGGTTGCTCTCCAATAGTAGTTAAAAAAGCATTAAAATGAAAAAATTTGCATTGCTTATGTCAGAAAAATAATAAAAAAAAATGTGTTTGTTTATATTTCGTGATTGCTTTGTGCTGGTAAGTACTTATTTATTATTTATTTATTGTTATTAATGCAACACATTTAATTTTAACTAATTACAGAAGGAAAAATGGAGCCAATAAGTGATATATTGTGAGTATCTTAATTTTATATTGACTTTTCATTATAAAAATTTCATTTTATTTAAATAGAAACCGAAGGAAGAAGTACAAAAAGCGAAGCCAATGGACGGACACGGCAGAGCAAATTCTGCTTGAGCTGTGGGAAGACAAGATTCTGCAGCTCCGCGGTAACAGGAAATAATATAATATAAAAATACAATGATATAAACTCATATATTATTAAAATTAAATTCATATTCTGATTTTTTATTATATTTGTTTATTTACGCGCTTGTGTTGTTTACAATCAAAACAAACTTGCTGCAGAAATGAGAAATGTCAAATGAAACCGCAGTAAATAACAAAAACATAATGTGAACACTATGATTTCGAAACCATCTCAAGAGAGCGAATTTCTGGGGTTTCGCTGAAACGCAGTAAGTGTGAAAAGCCTATTACGATTGATTTCAATAATGATTTCATTATTAATTTATTTTATTTATCACTATCATCAGTATATGAATCACAAATAATATTCAACTAGGATCCTTCGTCTTCTACGTGCTTACTCCACCAACATATTTCTCCAGGTATGGCTCTTTATATCTGTAATTTGTTGATGCTTAAAATGTAAATTTCAAAATTATTTGCTGGTTGAAATAAACCTCGTAACCTTCTATAAAATCTCAACTTAAATGCATTTTTCTTTCTTTTCTTGAGTCAAACTTACCACAAACATAACAAAAACTGTTAATATCGAGCTTGCATGGTCAAACGTAATGCGATTGATGATCTAGCCGAAAAAAAATTGTATTGATATTATTCTTTATTATACCATCCACGCCACTGTGCAGAGGGCACTGCAAAATGTATTTGCGACCCCATGATCTTTGTAGCAATTCTAGTAGATATAGCGATGTCCGGCTACCTGTTGAAATCACGCTCATTCACAAAATAATCCATTTACTTGGGTAAAATTAAATAATATTGTTTGTCATTACTTTGAGCAGGTCGGTATTTAAAATTGAGTATGAAAGCACCTCTAAGAAAGGTTAGAAATTCTGTGTGTTTATTGTAATAATTAAGTACTAAATTCATCAATTTCTTTACTTTTTTAAATATTTTTTGCGCATATATTAATGTAAACGTAAAACCTAGGTGGATGGTATCAAAGAATCGGCATAGCCGCAGTTAACACTCTAGTTGTACCCTATACCACTACGTTGTTTGGGTATAATGACTTTGTCCTGCTGTTTGTAATTACCAAAAATATTTGACCTAGACCCATCTTCTATTATACCGATCGACTCAGAATCACTTTCTGAGTCGATTTATCAATGTCCGCCCGTCCGTCTGTGTGTCCAAGTAATCAAACTGCAGGTCGCAAATACGATGAAATTTGGTATAAAAGCTTCTATCGGCCATGGGATGAACGCTATTGAAATTGGCAAAATTCGGTCCATGCTCAGACCTAGTCCCCATACAAATGACCCCTATGAAATCTATATAAATTGCCATGAGATCCAAATTATCATATAGATCTCAGTCAAATTGGGTTCGTATTGTTTATTATATCCATTAATAAGTAGTACAAAACTAATCCCTATAGGACAATTCTTAGTCATAGCCCCAATATAAAGCTGCTTCCCGATCTTCACTTAAATCTATCAAAAAACCAAAATATTGCACAGATTTTTCTTAAATTTGGTTTGTATATATTTTTTCAATATATAACTGACTTTACCAAATATGGTCAGGATCGGTCCATTTTTCGACCTAGTCCCCATGTAAATATAGCACCCGATATGAACATTTTCATATCTGCAGCCAAAAAAAATTAATAATACTGCCACTCAAATTTGGTTTATGCTTATTTTCTACATCCAATTAGTTGGACCGAAGAGTTAGGGTATCTAAACCATTTAATATGGTATCGTATAGTCGGTCAAGACCGCCTTTAATTTCCTTACTTGTTTTAGGCTTGCTTTGTTTGGGAAAAATATTATAATTATCGTAGGTGGAACTTTATAAATCGTATATTTTTTTGTGTTTAGATCTTAGGTACACAATTTTCCGATGAAGTTTTCGTCTTCGACAACACCAAATGAAATTTGCTGCAGAACATACTCACAGAACATTTAAATCCTTTAAACGCACGCTTTCGGGCATTTTTTTGAAAAAAGGACTAAAATGATCCATGAAATAAGGTTAAAATATTCTATGAAAAAGTTCCTCCTTAAATTTGTTGGGGACAACCGAACTCAAAATTTATATCAGAAGAAATTTTCCACTTGTTTTTGCGTCTTATTATAAACAGTGTTGGCCAAAAGAATTAAAACTTAAAACGAGCATAACATTTTAGTGTGTCCATACAGGACCAAACGCTTTGGAGGTTTCACTATACTAACCTAGTAAATTCATCTGATATAGAAATTATTCGCCCTCAAAAAAATGAGTTTTGTACCGTTTCTACTAAAACAAGACCGACTTTTTTATGATACCCTTAATATGCACTTCGAGAGAGGGTCTTAGATCCAACTTTGCTAAGGCAGTAACTGGATGTAGACAATAAGCATAAACCGATAAAAGCTTATGTACCGAATTTCATCAACATATATTGATATTTTTGATCTGTAGTTTGATTCAAGGCTTATATGGACACACAGACGGACGGATATTCATCGATAAATCCACTCAAAAAGTGATTCTGAGGCCGCAGGTACAGGCATCAGCACAAACTCATTATACTCTCACCATATGGTGGTATAGGGTATGCAAATTTATCGCAACAAATAAACTTTTGACTTCAATCATTGAGTACGGAAATGTCAATATATATCTATATATTAATACGGTGAATCTTTCGACCACTTTTTAAGCAAACTGCAAGCACGGGGGATTGTGAAATTTGCCATAGTTATAAATCTTATGGAGGAGAAGTGCCGAGTGATAAAATTTACGTATAAAATGTGTTAAAAACATATTAAATTAAACAAAATAAAATATTTATAATTAATAATTTTATAAGTGCTAATCAATTTTAGCCAATTCACAATTCATCGCCTGTGCATTTATTATTGATGGCTTCAAAAAAGAGCACATTTTAATCGCCCTGTGTCGAATTGTGAATTGCCTAAAATTGATTAGCATACCTTCGGGCTTTTATAAAATTATTTATTAACAATCCCATTTATATTTCTTCTGTGTGCTCATCAAATATTTATAATGAAATTTAATGAATTTTTTTCAAAAATTCACAATCTAATGAATTTTATTTAAATATTCATAAATTTTTTTATATATGTGACGCTGCATAAGAAAACCCACCAAGTGTGTCAAATTTCATGAATTCACTTTTTTTGATTTGTGTGTAAAAACCTTAAATTTTCATACGAAACCGCTCGAAAGTCGCAAAAACATCCGAAAGTAATGTAAAAACTCAATTATATAAAACACACACTATCAAAACAACACAGAGGGGAAACTTTAATTGCGTTTTACTCAAAAACTTTTTTTGACAGACTGGGTGGGTTCTCTTATGCTGGTCACATATATAGATTAAAAAACTTTGAAAGAAAAAAATTTTATGAAAAAAAAATTCTAGAATTTGCACTCGAAATTCGAGTGCTGGGCTCTGCTAGTATATATTAAAACTTCTGCTTAATGTGAAATGTCCTATTTAAAAAACGCTAAAAGCAATTAAAAATGGAGACGAAAAGTATTAATTAAGCGCGTTTTGAATGGAAAAAAAATTTGCTTTTTGTCTTGTCAAAAGGTGCTTAATCTATAGACAAAAAGCGCCAAGTTGGCATCGCTGACTTCTACTGTATTTATGTTGGTCATTTTTAAGTTATTTCTTGTTCTTACTTTATTGTAAACATTTTTAGTGGCCTAACTGTAACTCGCTTGAAATCTATCAATTAAAAGTCAATCAGCAGTGTAAAAACCATTCAACATAGGCAACATTAAATACATACAAATGGCTTAGAGTTCATTTTCAACACTATGATCGGCTTAAAATGTTAGTCATTGCTATACCGAGTAAAAAAGTTTAGAAATATCTTAATATTTATCAGCTTGTAAGAGTTATTTATATAATTATTTTTATAAAACCATAAACATAGATCTAACTTTTTATTTTAGTAACCAATATTCAATAAATGAATTGAATCGTTTTGCTTTTAGTAAAATAGATATTTAATAAAAATCACGTAAATCTTGAATGGGTTCTATATAGACCCCAGAGATATACAAAAAAAAAAATAATTAAGAATCTGAAGAACTGAAAAACTTTCCAATGGAAAAAACTTCGAAAGTTCCTCTTCACAAATGAATTCCCCTTTGAGTCACAACCTAGTAAAAACGGAGCTTCACATAAACACATTTGTCAGAAAAATAGGTTAAGTAAGCCCTTACACACTTGTTTACATAAGACATGATTTTTATAATTGCTAGATCCACTATTCTCATAAGGAGCAAGTGTAAGCTCTAAGAACAGAAAGCACTTACTTATCGCTTTAGTTTTGTTCCGTTTTTAAAAATCGAATTATTTTACTCTTCTAGCAGATTCCAGCGCTCGAAATTCGAGTGCAATTTCTGGGCAACTTTATTTTTCAACTCAGCCAATTAACAAACCAACAGTTTTTTGGTTTATTATTATTGTGAATGAAGAAAACAAGCTCGTTAATAAACACATTATCAAATTTAATAAACATATACATAGCATATGAACTTATAATTTTATGTATGTGTTTGTAGCAACTTTAAATGCAATTTACTCAAAATAAAGAAAAAAATTAAAAATCTGTAAGTCTGGTGAACAGCTAAAAAGAAATACCTTTCAAATAATATGCGTTTGGTCAAAATCGGGATAAAACGGTAGAACAAAACATCGGTAACAAGAAATCGCTTAGCCTATTAATATTATAGAAACCACTCTGTGGTCAGTGTATAATGAGTTTGTGACCTAGACCCACCTTCTATTGTACCGATAGACTCAGAATCGCCTTCTGAGTCGATTAGAGATGATCGTCTGTCCTTAAGTCTGTCTGCCTGTCTTACAGATGACCCTCAACTTGTAGATAAACTAATCTTAAGCTTAACCAGAATAATGTGAACCCACTTTAGAGAGTTTTTAGTGACTAAAGTTTTTATCTTTGTTTGAACAAAGTGGTTTTCCAAGATCAGGAACTAAGTTTTTCTCCAACTTAAAATAAGTTTTTGTCTGACTCAAGTTAAAAAGTTAAAGAACTTGAGAGCAGTTCATCTGTAATATTAATAAGCAAGGCGATTCCTTGTGACCGATGTAACTTTGTCAGTTTTACCCCGACTTTAACCAAACATACCTTATTCGAAAGGTATTTCTTTTTAGCTATTCACCAGATTTACAGATTTTTGAAGTAAAATGCACTTAAAGTTGCTACAAAAAATTATACAATGCTGTGTGTGCGTTTATTAAATTTGTTAAAGTGTTTTAAAAAATGTCTATGAAAAGTCCTGATTGAATTGAAAATTAATTTTGGACATAAACCAATAACGACAACAACCCAAACGAATTTCATTATAACAATTGCATATCACACGCTCTGTGCTGAATTGAATAGCATACCTTTAGGTGGCATAAAACATTGAAAGAAATAAATTATATGGAAAAATAAAATTCACCCTTCAGAATAAAATTTCCTAGAATTTGTACTCGAATTTTGAGAACTGGGCTCTGCTAGTAACCTTTAAATGACTAAACTATGGGTTTTAAGAGTTTCAAAAATTTAAATATCAAATCAATCTATATAAAATTCACTAAAGATTTGATTGCACAGAAACACATGGGCTGAATTATGTTGCTTTTATTTTTTCTTCGACCACTTTGTAAGCAGGGTATAATAAGTTTGTTCTGATGTTTGTACCACTTCTCATAGTCCCTATATAAAGCTGATAAGCGATCGTCTTTCTAATCTTTTAAAAGATTTTTGGTCATTTGTATATGTTTTCAAGAAATAAATATAACGGCATCTTCGATGTCGGTAAGAACACATGTTTTTGAAACGTCCATTCAGTACAATTTTTACCATGTAGTCGTATCGCTTTAAACCAAAAACAGTACACCGAAATAAAGAAGCCTCAACTCAGCGTACAAAATATCGTGGCCAAGAAGCAAAGTTTGACAACACAAGTCGTCATTCAGTGTCGAATATTATTGAGCACGGGGCAGTGGGAGATCGTTCATATGCCGTTTATCAACACCCAAGATGTTCCAATGGACTAGTTAAAGCGGTAAGAGAGAGTGCTTCCGAAAAATCAAATGAGTGTATCGTCACTGCACTAAGCATTTTGGAACCATTTTGAAAGATTATTTAAATTTTTTTCCGTATAAAGTGCAGTTGACTCAAAGAATTTTGCTGGCAGAGCCGCCGCGTTGCTTGCAATACAAATTTTGATGACCGATGAGGCACATTTTACACTCTGTGGAGAAATATCATTGCATGATCAAAAAGTAACTGTGTTGGCCGGCGTTTGTGCTATAAAGATCAGTGGCCATTTATCTACATTGAGGGCAAAACAGTTGATGAGAAAAGCTAACGGTGCATGTTGGCCCATTATGCCTGCCCGAAAATGCGTGAAAAAGGTCTGGACGGTTACTGGTTTTAACAAGATGGCGCGCCATACTGCAAATCAACTGCAGTTTCTGGAACAAAAATTCCCTGGACGACATTGGACCCAGATCTCCGGATCTGACCACTCTGGACTTCTTTTTGTGGGGTTATTAGAAAAGAAATGAGTGCGTCAACAAGCCACAGACCATTGACTAAATCTTCGCCTTGAAAACAACGCTATATCGCCCGAGATGCTCGAAAAAGTTATGGAAAATGCAGAAAAAAGGCCACAATTTGCAGGGGTCAATAGAGGCGGCCATTTGATTGATGTTGTATTCAAAAAGTAAAAATAAATTAAAATATCAGACACATGGAAATCGATTGCATTTTAAACTCTCTCTTTTAACTCATACTCTCAGTCTACGCTGGTCACCTTAGGCTTAAGATAAGTTGTGAATTGTTAAGAAGAAAATATGAAAAATAATAAGAAACTTCACTTGTTGAAACACCCAACGTACCTTTTTTTGATAAAGCGATTTGTAAATATATTTGAATATATTATTAACGCTTATTTTTATTTTCTAAATGCTTGAAAAATTTTATTTACAAGCTACCCCGCCATCCCCCCGAACATTTTGGTCCTTCGAACCGGATCGTAAATAAAATATTACAAAAGGCATTTTTCGTTGTAGATCGCTTTATTGGTTACCACCATATTGGATAATTTTTGGATTATTATTAAAGTAACCCGCATAATAAATACCCCCTTGCGTTTTTATTTCGTCAAAAAAGAAATTCCCTGTGTTTTACAAGGTATGTTGATGAGTTGTAAGTGATAAAAGTGTGCAAGAATAAATAAAGTGAAACAAAAATAAAATACCATTGAACACAGTATACAAACGTACATACATACATTTGGTTAATGCTGTATGTTTGTTGTTGGCTTATTACTTACTAAGCTAAACTGAACATTAAGTGTCAAGTTGTCAACCCCGTACCAACAAAGTTGTTTATTGGTAACGTGAATTTATAAATCCCCATTTTTTGGTATTTATTGCGCTCATTTATTTGGGAACTAATTTTAATTTGTAAATTAAAATTAAATAAACAAGTTTTAGTTGTGAGGCAACCCTGCCTGTCGTGAGGCAACCCCATTCCACCTTATCCAATTGATCTGAAATTTGGCCCATAGCCTTGTTGGGACTACATATTAATTTTGGGGAAGTCACGCATAGTCACGCACAGTCACGGAGTGATCTGAATGCCATTTCCCCTCATCCGATCGATCTGAAACTTGGTCCATACACTTGCTGTGAAAATAAAGATTAACCCTGATTAACCTTGACTTAGTCTCGCCCTGTCACGCATGGTCACGAACAGTCACGGAGAGATCTAAAACGGATTTCCCCTCACCCGATCGATCTGAAACTTTGTCAATAGACTTGTTGTAGCCAAAAATTAATTTGACGATAGTCACACACAGTCACGGAGAGATTTAAAACTCATATGCATAAGGAAAGAATGAGTTTTAATAAAAACTTTGTTGTTATGGGTTAGAATATTTAAGTGACTCAATTTCGAAATACCGACGTAAGTTACTTTGCTGTTGTTTATTTTACTTTTGAGACTTAGTCCCAATATAAAACAAGTAAGAAAATTATAGGCGGTCTAGACCGACTATACGATACCTTATACCATGCGTTTAGAAATCCTATTAATTAGGTCCAACTAATAAGATATAGAAAATAAGCATAAACCAAATTTGAGTGGCATTGTTTTTAACTTTTTTGCCTTCGGATCTGAAAAAGTGCATATCGGGTGCTATATTTATATGGGGACTAAGTTGAAAAATGGACCAATCCTGACCATGCTTGGTAAAGTCCCTTATATTTTGCAAAAACATATGCAAACCAAATTTAAGAAAAATCTGTGCAATATTTTTCTTTTTTGATAGATTTAAGTGAATATAGCAGAGTTCAGAAAAAAACACACACTGAATAAAAAACTCGTACATATATGTAAACAAACATAACTTAGACCAACACACACATACTTTTATTTTCATATCAATTATGTTTGTTTTTAAATTTTCTTCGGTGCCCAACACAACCATGACAGTGTTCGTTTTAATATTTCGTTATTTACACGAACATTTTTGTATCACATACTTTTTGTTTCAATCACACATAAAGCACACATTTTTGAGTGTTGCTTTATTTGAAGTTCATGTTCAGGTACGTGTACTGCAAAAAAAAAACAGAACATGTACAATAAACAGGTTCGAGTTCAGTTATATTTTAAGTCGTGTTGTGGCTCGTGTAGTAAGAAAAAACAGAACATGTACAATAAACAGGTTCGAGTTCAGTTTTATTTTAAGTCGTGTTAACTTTTTCAGTACACGTACCAGAACATGAACTTCAAATAAAGCAACACTCAAAAATGTGTGCTTTATGTGTGATTGAAACAAAAAGTACGTGATACAAAAAAGTTCGTGTAAATAACGAAATATTAAAACGAACACAGTCATGGTTGTGTTGGGCACCGTAGAAAATTTAGAAACGCACATAATTGATATGAAAATAAAGATATGTGTTGGCTGCTTTTGAACAGAACATGGTGTGTTTCATGTGTGTATTTTCTGAACCTTGGAATATAGGGAAGCAGCTTTATATGGGTGCTATGACTAAGAATTGTCCTATAGGGTTTATTTTTGGACTACTGATTTGTGGGTGTAATAAATACACACAAATCCAATTTAAGTGAGATCTATATGGTAATTTAGATTTTATGGCAATTTAAGTCGATTTCATAGGGGTCATTTGTGTGGGGACTAGGTCTGAAAACGCACCGATTTTCACAATTTCAATAAGGTTTATCCTATGGCCGTTAGAAGTTTATATATTGAATTTCATAGAAATATATTCATATTTGCGAAGTGTAGTTTGATTCTAAGGTTTGCATGGACACACAGACAGACGGACGGACGGACATCGCTAAATCGCGATCGGTATAATTAGGTCAAATATTTTTGGTAGTTATAAACATAGGGTATAGGGTATTTCCAATAAACAAATATACAACAATGGCATTGGTGGGGGGGGTAAAATTTTTAAAAGCGAAGATAGGCGTATTTTCATATTTATAACCTATACCACTATGTGGTTTGGGTATAATGACTTTGTGCTGCTGTTTGTAACAACCAAAAATATTTGACCTACACCCGTCTTTAATTATACCGATCGAATCAGAATCACTATCTGATTCGATTTAACGATGTCCGTCCGTCCGTCCGTCTGTGTGTCCTTGTAAAGCTTGTAATCAAACTTCAGGTCGCAAATATGAATATATTTTGACGAAATTTGGTATTTGATCTTTTATCGGCCATGGGATGAACCCTATTGAAATTGGTGAGAATCGGTCCATGTTCAGACCTAGCCCCCATACAAATGAACCCTATGAAATCAACATATATTGCCATAAGATCCAAATTATCATACAAATCTTAGTCAAATTGGGTTTGTATGTATATATTACATCCATTAATCAGTAGTCCAAAAATGATCCCTATTGGACAACTCTTAGTCATAGGCCCCATATAGAGCTGCTTCCCGATCTTCACTTAAATCTATCAAAAAACGAAAATATTGCACTGATTCTTCTCAAATTTTGTTTGTACATATTCTTGCAAAATACAAGAGACTTTACCAAACATGGTCAGGATCGGTCCATTTTTGGGCCTAGTCCCCATATAGATATAGCATCCGATATAAACTTTTTCATATCTGCAGCCGAAATAATTAATAGGAATCTCACTCAAATTTGGTTTATGCTTATTTTCTATATCCAGTTAGTTGGACCTGAGAGATAGGGTCTCTAAACGCATAGGGTATCGTATAGTTGGTCTAGACCGACTATAATTTTCTTACTTGTTTTTTTTTTATTTCAGATACACGTTATAGTATAACATTTGAAGGATCTTTGAGAAATTGTCAACTAAAAATGTAAATAAATTAGTCCGTGAGAGCGAATCAGGATAGTTACCGGATCGCGTGAAGTAAAAAAACCAAATCGTTTAAAAAGTGACTTGTTTCCCGAGGTAATCACGAAGAGTTTTTTTAATTTGATTTTTTTTTTAAGCATTTTGACGTGAAAAACACGATTTTTGTATTAAAAAAATTCGGTGAATTGGTTGTTAAAAAATGGCAAAGAAAATGGAAAGTAAAAAAACTTCATGGTTACCTGGAGCTTTATGTCTAAAAAGAGTGTATAAAATTTCAAAAGAATCGGTCAAGTAGATTTTGAGTTATGATGTTCACGGACTTCGAACATGTTATTTGCGAGAAAATCGATTTAAAGTTTTTTAAAAACTGATTTATATACGATATACAGTATGAGGCCGGTCGCTGGATCTCCAATTTTATTGAAATTTTGACATAACTCTCTCGACATGTTGTACATGCTGTAAAAAGAATGCGGAAAAAAGATTTTAAAAACTTTAGATTTCGTCTATGCCTATTTTCTATGTCCATTTAAAACCGCAGTATATTCATTTCTCGAATCTCATGATCTGGGGTATTGTGAAGTCGGTCTAGACTGATATTCTTACTTGTTCGTCTTTATTTTATTTTTTCATGGAAATATAAGTTTCCGCATTTGTAGTTCAAAACAAAAACACCTGCAAATCAATATTATTTTTATGACACCATATACATTTTTTTTTACTCGCGCTGTAAATTTTTCAGCACACAAAATTTTACATTTAGCTTTTAGAGACTCGCTTACATATAACTACTGCTCTTTTTTATTAGTGGCATTCGAGGCAACTGGTGAATGGAATCCGCTTATCATTTTATGATATTTATGGCCAAAATGACTGCACAATAGAATGTTGTTATTAATGATTTAACACATTTAACATGTTTCACTGAATATTTAGCATATTTAAATTTGAAGTGTTCAATAACTTATGCCGAAGATACTCGTTTATTAGATTGTAAATAAATAAGATTTGTCGCGTGTGTTGCATATTTTGATTATAATCTAAATTTTTCATTAGCATTAACGCTCAGCAGGTAATAATTAGTATCTAAATAGAGGACATGCTAAATATAATAATAAAAATGACAAGGTTTAAGTTAAGATATTTAGGAAGTGAGTTATTATTTTATTCGTATTTAAAACTAATTAAAATAAATTATTGTTGCAAGGTTTTTAGATATAAAACTTACCAATAGTCATATATGTTGTAAATAACATAATTTCATTTGGTGAAATCCCTTAGTAACGTAGTAATGATTGTTGTGACTAAACGCCGTGTTGGGAGGAGTATATTATTTGAAAACTTTGTTTTCTTTAATGTTTATTACTTAATAGCTGGAAGTATATCGATCGCAGTATTTGTTTATTGTTTTTTTTTCTTTCTTCATTAAATAGGCACATATATTGCAATTAAGTTATATTTTTTTATAGCTCACATTATATTAACAATTAATATTTTTTTTATATATTTTAACTCTGAAAGCAATAAGCAGAGAAAATTGTTATACACTGTAAAAATGATTCACTATGATTCTGCCATGAAACCATGATTGTATTTAGGTGGGATTTTATTTAATAACGTTAAAAAAAACATCAGGATATGAAAATTTTCACACATTTTATGAAGCTCATTCCTTAAACTATAGTTAGCTATTCATTACATATTATTATATTTTTCACTAACTTTCATTAATAATATGTAATTTTTCTTTAACTTTATTATTTTTATGAATACGGTCAATGTGATTTCTAATTTTTTTTTTTACATAAAACTAATGAAAAACTTCATAAAATTTATGAATGCTTTGAAAAAACATTTTATAAATAAATAAGAATTAACTAATTTCTATAAGAATTTTAAAATTTTTATTTAATTATGAAACACTTTTAAATTATATCACAGAAATTTTGAAAGTTCCAATAAAATTCATTTAATTGCCTTAAAAATTTTATTGTTGGAATATTAATGAATTTTCATAGATTGGATGAAAATTTTGTATCATGAATTTATTTACTTTTTGCTAAAACTAAGGAATCAGTTCATCACGTGGATAATTTTTTTCTTTATTTAAAATGTAATGAACTTTTCATAAATATTATATAATTTTACATTAATTTTATGAAAACAAAACAAATGCAAGCAATTTTTATTTAAATACAAAAAAAATCCTTAAAATTTTGATTTTTTTTTAAATAAAATTTATGAAAAATTTTAAAAATTAGCAAACTTCATAAAAATTATATTATTACACTGATAGACATTTTACTACAAAAGTTATTAAGATTGTGATAAACTTTTTGTAGGCAGATTCTGACAAAATTGTTACTAGAAAAGTTTTTATTACAAAAGATAGTCCGATTCAGACATGTTTTTTAATAAAAAGAATTTTGGTCAGATTCTGACAAAACGTTTTCCACAAAAGCTATTCATATTCGAACAAACCTTTTACTAGAAAAGTTGCCCAGACTCTATAAAACTGTTTAAGAAACAACTTTGACAGATTCCGAACAACTTTTTAATAGAAAATTTAGTCAGGTTCTGACAAACGGTTTAGGGGAAAATTAAGTCAGATTACGATAAGAGTTTACTTAAAGAAATTAGTCAGATTCTGACTAAGTCCACACGAGGAATGTTAGTTCGATTCTTGCAAACTCTTTACTTGTAAAATTAATCAGATTCTGACAACTTATTACTAGTAAAATTAGTCAGATTCTGATAAAAGTTTTAATAGTAAAATAAGTTAGATTCTGACTAACATTTTAAAATCAAACAGTTAGCGCCATCTATGTATTGCAAGCAACTGGTTGTTATACTTGATGGTTGCAATTGGTTGCTATACATGGCGCTTTCTGTTGGTAGTTGAATCAGCTAAATAAGTTTAAATTATAATCTTTGCACCAATACACTTATATATATCTCACACCGATTTTCCTTTACGCTGTTTTTGTGACTGTATTGTGAAATAGTTTTTAACCCCCTAGCGCATGGATTTTTACACATTAATAAGTCAGAAACTGACAAAATTTTATGAAAGAAATTAGTCAGATTCTTAGAACTTTTTGATAGACACATTAGTTAGATTTCAAGAAAATTTCTATGTGAAAATTTAGATTCTGAAACAAATTTTACTGAGAAAAATAGTCAGATTCTGAGAGACTATTCGTTAGAAAACTTAGTTTGATTCTGCAAAATTTTTGAATTTAGATAAAATGGCCAGATTCTGATAACTTTTTAATAGTAGTTCGCTAAGAGCAAAATTATTGTCGGAATGCTTTCAAATTTTAAGAAGATTATGTCGATATATTTGCAACTACAAGCAGTAAAAGATTTTAGCACGTCGTGATGGATTTTTTTTTTTATAAAATTACAACAAACTTGAAATAAGAGCTAGTTTTTACACATTTGTATAGAAAGTGCCTGAACTTTTTGGAGTAGCTGTTCGCCTAGAGCTCAATCTTAGTCGGAATAACTTAATTTTTTAAAAGAGCCGTAATTGACCGGACAGTGAAAAAAAAATATTTTTTTTTCACTTTTTTTTATTTACTGTTTTTTGTAGCAGTAGTTTCGCCAAGCTTAAATTTTTGCCGGAATGCTTTGAAAATTGAAGAAAGCGTTCTCTCTTTATATACAGCTCTAGCGAATACAATTTGTTAAGTCATTATGGAAAGTTTTCGGGAAAATATCATCAAACTTCAAATAAGAGCATATTTTCACACATTTGTATGGAAAGTGGTCAATATCAGTCGGCGTCACAATTTTGGTCGAAATCGTTTAAAAATTTTTATGAGTAATCTATGAATATATTCAATTATATTTTATTATACCCTACACCACTATGTGATTGGAGTATAATGACTTCGTGCTTCTGTTTGTAATTACCAAAAATATTTGACATAGACCTATCTTTTATTATACCGATCGACTCAGAATCACTTTCTGAGTCGAATTAGCGATGTCCGCCCGTCTGTGTGTCCATGTAAACCTTGTAATCAAACTATAGGTCGCAAATATGAATATATTTTGATAAAATTTGGTATATAAGGTTTTATCGGCAGTAGGATGAACGCTATTGAAAGTGGTGAAAATCGGTCCATGTTCAGACTTAGTCGCCATACAAATGACCCCTATGAAATCGACATAAATTGTCATAGGATCCAAACTATCACATAGATCTTAGTCAAATTGGGTTTGTATGTGTTTATTGCATCCATTAATCAGTAGTCAAAAAAAAAATCCCTATGGGAAAATTCTTAGTCAAAGGCCCCATATAGAGCTGCTTCCCGATCTTCACTTAAATCTATAAAAAAAAAAAAATTATTGCACAGATTTTTCTTAAATCGGATCGGTCCACTTTTTGACCTAGTCCCCATATAAATATATGCTTATTTTCTGTATCCCATAAGTTGGAACGAAGAGATAGGGTCTCGAAACCATGGTATAGGGTATCGTATAGTCGGTCTATACCGCTTATAATTTCTTACTTGTTTTTTTTTATATATTTTTTATTTTTTATATTTTTTTTTTTGCAAAATTTCCGATATTCCAACATTTGCATCGTCATGCTTTGAAATTTTCAAAATATAATCTCTACGTATATTCAAATTGAAATACTAAAAGCTTTTTCCAAGTGTTCGACAAAATTTTTTTGAAAATATACATTAAACCTATACGAAGAACATATTTTCATACATTTGGGTGGAGTAGTAGTTAGCCCACTCCATACTTTTTATCAGAATGTTTCAATATTTACAGGAAAGTAATCTATCAATATAAATGGCTTTAAAATATATAAAATCATATCATGTATTTTGGGAAATCTTTTTATAAAATGATGTCAAATGATGTCACTATGAAGTGATATTTGTATTGAAAGTCGTAGGGCTTTTTCGAGTAATAGATTGCCCACGCCAGTAGGACAGTCCGATTCAAGTCAAATTTAAAGATAATATTTTAGGTACATGTACAATTCCAAAAAGTATATACTTGTACTAAATACTTATTTATTTATTATTTTGCATGCTTTCAAACATGAATATGTTAATTTTTACTACTCGAGCTACTCGTTATGCTTGAGTAGCTCATTAATTACTCGATTAGCTCATTAACTACTCGAGTAGCTTATTAAAATAAAATTTGATTAATCGGATAAAATTGCAACCATTGGAATTTTCTTAAATGATAAAATGGTAAAATTGATAAAATTGCAATAGAAAGAATTAAAGCAATAACTCCTCCAAATTTATTAGGAATAGATCGTAAAATAGCATAAGCAAATAAAAATATCATTCAGTTTGAATATGAATTGGATTGACCAGAGGATTTGCTTGACCGTATGCTCTGCTTTTTACCACAAAAATTAGTCAGATCTTAACAAATTTTATAAAAAAAAAAAAAAAAAAAAAAATTATTAAGTTTTCGTTTAAATGTAAAAAAATGCATTACAGTTGTTATTATTTTTTTTTTTTTCATAAAATTTATGAAAAATTATGTAAAATTTTATAAACTTCCTAAAAATTAATTTATTATTCACATTTCAGATGATATTCTTCCGAAACTAGAGACCAAAGGGAGTAAAACTGCGTTTAAAATTACTCATTTCGCGGTTTTGGTTCCTAAGTAAAGGCCTTCCAAATTTCAAAAGATTGCATTTTTCAAAAAATCCTTTGCTGCTAAACGAGCATACATAATCTTGACAATTATATGGGGAGTTTCATGTCAAGTGCACCAATTTTTGAAACTGATGTCTTCCGATCGGGATGCAAATTTTCTAAGAACAATAGGTAATAAGTTACATGGATGATAAAAAAACACCTGATTGGCCAAAATGTCAAATTTTGATCCCTCTAACTCAGAGTGATCTTGACCGATTTTGTTGAAAAATTGTGTCTAAACTACATCGCGATCGGAAGACATCGGTTTTTTTTATTTTATTATGTAAAGACAAATGGATGTCAACAATGAAAGCCCTTTCAAAACTTTAGCTGTCTTTATAATTTTTTAGAGTTTTTGATGTGTAACGAAAAAAAAAGTTGTTTTTATTATACCCTATTGCACTATGTGGTCAGGGTATAATGACTTTGTGCTGATGTTTGTAACTGCCAAAAATATTTGACCTATACCCATTTTTTATTATACCTATCGACTCAGAATCACTTTCTGAGTCGACTTAGCGATGTCCGTCGGTCTGTGTGCCCATGTAAACCTTGTAGTCAAACTACAGGTTGCAAATATGAATAAATTTTAATGAAATTTTTGTTATATATTCAGATCTAGTCCCCATACAAATGGCCCCTATGAGATCGACTTAAATTGCCATAATATCCAAATTATCATATAGATCTCAATCAAATTAGGTTTGTGCATGTTTATGACATCCACTTATTAGAAGTCCAAAAATAGACAACATAGGACAATTCTTAGTTATAGCCCCCATATAAATCTATCGAAAAACAAAAATATTGCACAGATTTTTTCCAAATTTTGTTGGTATACATTTTTCCAAAAAATAAGTGACCTTACCAAATATGGCCAGGATCGGTCCGCTTTTCGACCTAGTCCCCATATAAATATAGCATCCGATATGAACCTTTTCATATTTAAGGCAAAAAAAAAAATCATGTGATTCCGATCACAGGGAAGATGTGTAAACATCTAGTAATTAATGATTTTTTTATGTCATTTTTTAAAATCAAACAGAAAGCGTCATCTATGTATCACTTATAGCAAAAACTGTTTCAGCTAATTCAACAACCGTTTGCTGTAAAACGTTAAAAATATCCTAATATAAACGTATATAAGTGATACATAGATGACGCTTTTAAAAAAGTGGCATTAAAAACAATTTTATATCATAATTTTTTCACCAATACAATCATAAGTCACACAGCGTTATCTGCTTCAGCTCACACCGATATGAGTTACGCTGTTTTTGTGATTGTATTGTGAACTAGAAATTTACCCCCCTGCGCGTATAGATGTTTACACATCAAAAAAATTAATAACAACGCCACTCAAATTTGGTTTATGCTTGTTTTCTATATCCAATTAGTTGGACCTATGAGATAAGGTCTCTAAACGCATGGTATAGGGTATCGTATGGTCGGTATAGACGGACTAAAATTTTCTTACTTGTTTGCGCTATATTTAGTTTTTGTTTGGTGTTAGACAAAGCTGAAAGGCTGACAATTTGATATGCGTTACTATATATTTAAGTCACCTATATAATTTATTTTCGAATATCACTTTCTTCTTTTTGTTTTGACTAGCAGATTCCAGCACTCGAATTCGAGTGCAATTTCTAGGCAACTCTAAACTTAGCCAATTCACAAACCAACACTCTTTTCGCTTATTATTATTGTGAATGAAGATGACAAACTCATTAACAAACACATTAACTAATTTAATAAACATACACATAGCATATGCATAATTTTATGTATGTGTTTATAGCAACTTTAAATGCAATTTACTCAAAATAAAGAAAAAAAATTAAAAATCTGTAAATCTGGTGAACAGCTAAAAAGAAATACCTTTCAAATAATATACGTTTGGTCAAAATCGGGATAAAACGGTAGAACAATACATCGGTAACAAGAAATCGCCTAGCCTATAAATATTATAGATACGAATTTTTAACTTTTGAAGCCTTACCCACCCCCTTAAAAAGGAAATGAGATCAAGAAATGAAAATATATAGAAGCAGTTTTAGTCCATTTGCCAGCAAGTTTGGCTTTTTTTTTTTTTTAAATTAGAGAAGAAAAACAATTAAGGCGATTTCTTGTGACTGATGTTTTGTTCTACCGTTTTATCCCGATTTTGACCAAACGTATATTATTTGAAAGGTATTTCTTTTTAGCCGTTTTGCAGATTTACAGATTTTTTAATTTTTTCCTTTGTTTTGAGTAAATTGCATTTAAATTTGCTACTAGCATATACATAAAATTATACAATGCTACGTGTGTGTTTAGTAAATTTGTTAATGTGTTTGTAATAATTGATTAGCATACTTTTAGGGTCTCTATTTAATGAAAAAATAAAATTTCCTAGAATTTGCTAGTATAAATAAATATATGTATATATAAAACTTTATAATAATATCCGTTTTGTTTATATACTATTTAAACTTCTTTGAGTTAATAAACAAAAATTAATTATTGTCAGAAAGATAATTCTCTCGGTGTATGATATTTTTCTGAGGTACCACTTTAGTTATATGGGAATTTAGTGTCCATAACCACATTTTTTAGTGCTAAGTAGTATTTATATGACTTTCCGGTAATAAATAATTTTATATAACAATTTATTATCCTCTAATGTCATCAATCATAATATATTTTTCATTATTGAAATAATAACAAATGTGCAAGTGTTTTGCTATAAATTTTAAAAACTATAATGAATTTGTTTTTTTTTTTTTTCTTCACAATTGTTTCTTTTTTTTAATTAAATAAACGCGGTAAATTTAATAATTTATAGTTTTTTCAAGAATTGTTTTCTTAGAACTCCTGCTGCGATTTGTTTCGTTTTTATGGCGTTTTTTTCTTAATTATCTATTATTATTATTATTTTTTAATTATCATTATAAATGCGTAATTACAGTTTCACTATTTTTTTTTTTTTTCAATTTTCAAATATTTCATTCAAGTATTAAGAAATAAATAATTGTTTACATTCTCTGAATTGAGTATTGTAAATTTGTGAAATAATTAACAATAAAACAACAATTTGTTTTCTCCATCATTAGCTTGTACGTTTCAGAAAAATATACAGTTGGTTGTATAATTAAATGTTCATTAAAATTACAGATATTTAGAAAGTTCTTGCATTGCATATATTTTTCTAACTTTAGAAGATGTTATTAAATCTTTTCTTGATTAAAAAATAAAACAAAAAATACAGAGTGAAGTATTACACAGATTCTAGTAAACTACACAATAATTTAATGTCTACGTAAAGTAAAATTTTTATTTAAATAGCTGCAAACTGCTTTTAAAGGAAAGAAATATATCTGTGGTCACAAGCATTAGCCGACTAAGTCGAAAATCATGCTTTCAGGAAAAATTAATTTTTATAAAAATGTAATGGGACAGTATGTTTTCATAAATAACTTTTTAACGGTGTCAGAGAAATGGGGAAATAGTAGAATATAATGGCATTCATAACTCAAAACATTCTTAAGTCGACTTAGTCGATTATCGCTTGTGAACACAGATATTTCTTATTGGCAAATTTTTGGATTGTAGTAAAAATTTAAATAAAAACACATAGATTATGACTGGAATGGTTAATTGAACTCTAAAAAAAAACTTTTTTTTTTATAAACTAACCTAATTTTGGAAAATTTTTCCGACAACCTTCACTTTAAAGAATTTATTTTTTATAACTACCATTATATGGACTCGGAATTTGAGAACATTAATTTAGTTCCAATCTGAGAAACTTTTGTCAGATTAGAACTTTAACAATTTAAGCGAAAATTTAGACAAATACTTGCAAAAAATTTTACTAGAAAACTTAGTAAAAAATATTGTGAGGTTCTGTCAAAGAATAAGGAAAAGAGTTCTTCATGTTCTAACAAACTTTAAATTAAAAAAGATAGTCTGATTCAAATAAAGTTTTTACAAAATAAAATTAGTTAATATATTGACAAAATATGTTCTACAAAAGATAGTCAGATTCTGATAAAATGTTTAATAAAAAAATTGGTCAGATTCTGACAAATTTTTTACAGAAATAGTTAGTTAGATTCTGACACATTATTTACTAACTTTCTGACTAAGTTTTCTACTAAAAAGTTTTTCCGAATCTGAAAATCTCTTTACGAGAAAAAAAAGTTAGACAGATTCTGACAAAACGAATTACTATAAAAGTTAGTCAGATTGTGAAAAACTTTTTACAGTCAGATTCAGGCAAAATTTGTTACTAAAAAGGTTAGTCAAATTGTAACAAACTGTTTACTAGAAAAGTTAAAAAGATTCCGACAAACTTTTTAACGTAAAACTTAGTCATATTCTGACAAACTGTTTACTAGAGAATTTAGTCAGATTCTGACAAACTGTTCAGAGGAAAGTTAGTCAATTTCTGAAAAGACTTTAACAATAGAATTTAGTCAGGTTCGGACAATCTCTTTGTCACAAAAGATATAGGCAAAATTTTTACAGATTTTGAATAACGTATTTTCTACAAAAGTTAGTCATAGTGAATAGAAAAGTTGATTAGATTCTGACAAACTTTTCACTAGAAAAGTAAGTCAGATTCTGACAAATTGAATACTAACTTTATAACTAACTTTTCTTGTAAAAAGTTCTTCCGATTCTGACAAACTGTTTACTAAAAAAGAAAGCTAGCTATACAGATTCTGACAAATATGTATATTACTGAAAAACATTTTACAGTCATATTTAGACAAAATTGTTACTAGAAAAGTTAATCAAATTCTAAAAAACACTTTACTAGAAAAGCTAGAAGGAATCCGAAGAACTTAGTCAGGTTCTGACAAACTATTTACTACAGAATTTAGTCAGATTCTGACAAACTGTTCAGAGGAAAGTTAGTCAAATTCTGACAAGACTTTTTCAAGAACAGCTTGTTAGATTCTGACTAACTGTTTACTAGAAACTAAGTCAGAATCTGACAAACATTTTACTAATGAAATTAATCAGATGCTTACAAATATTTTACTAGTAAAATCAGTCAGATTCTGGAAAACATTTTATTAGTAAAGTTAATCGGTTCTGGCAAACATTTTATTAGGAAAATTAGTCAGATTCTGACAAACTTTCTACTGGCCATATTCTGACAAACTTTTCGCGAGGAAAGTTAGTCAGATGTTAGTCAGAATCCAGTAAATTCAGTCGGATTCTGATGAACATTTTAGTAGTAAAATTATTCAGATTTTTACAAATATTTTACTATGAAAATTAGTCAGATTCTGATAAACTTTTATATAAAATCAGTCAGATTCTGTAAAACATTTCATTAGTAAAATTAATGAGTTCTAACAAATATTTGATTAAGAAAATTAGTCAGATTCTGACAAACTTTTCACGAGGAATGTTAGCCAGATTCTGGTAAACTTCTTAATAATATTCTGACAAATATTTCACCAGTATATTCAGTCAGATTCCGATAAACATTTTATAATAAAAGTATTCAGAATTTGACAAACCTTTTACTAGGAAAATTAGTCAGATTCTGACAAATATTTTACAATAAAATCATTCAGATTCTGACAAACATTTTACTAGGAGAATTATTCAGATTCTGGAAAACTTCCTACTGGTCAAATTCTGACAAACTTTTTCTCGAAGAATGCTACTAAGATTAAGGCAAACTTATTAATAGGAACCTTAGTCAGATTCTGACAAACATTTTACCAGTAAATTCAGTCAAATTCTGACAAACATTTTGCTAGTGAAATTAGTCCTATTCAGACACACATTTTACTAGTAAAATAGGCAGATTCTGACAAACTTTCTACTGGTCATATTCTGGCAAACTTTTCACGAGGAATGTTAGTCAGAAGTTAGTCAGAATCCAGTGAATTCAGTCAGATTCTGATTTTAGTAATAAAATTATTCATATTTTGACAAACATTCTACTATGAAAATAAGTCAGATTCTGACAAACATCTTACTAGTAAAATCAGCCAGATTCTGATAAATATTTTACAGTAAAATCAGTCAGATTCTGGAAAACATTTTATTAGTAAAATTAATGCGTTCTAACAAATATTTTATTAAGAAAATTAGTCAGATTCTGAAAAACTTTCTACAGGTCAGATTCTGACAAACTTTTCACGAGGAATGTTAGTCAGATGTTACTCAGAATCCAGTAAATTCAGTCAGATTCTGATAAACATTTTAGTAGTAAAATTATTCAGATTTTGACAAACATTTTAGTATGAAAATTAGTCAGATTCTGATAAACATTTATATAAAATCAGTCAGATTCTGGAAAACATTTTATTAGTAAAATTAATGAGTTCTAACAAATATTTTATTAAGAAAATTTGTCAGATTCTGACAAACTTTTCACGAGGAATGTTAGCCAGATTCTGATAAACATCTTAATATTCTGACAAATATTTTACCAGTAAATTCAGTCAGATTCCGATAAACATTTTATAGTAATCCAAAATTATTCAGATTTTGACAAACCTTTCACTAGGAAAATTAGTCAGATTCTAACAAATATTTTACAAGAAAATCATTCAAATTCTGACAAACATTTTACTAGGAGAATTATTCAGATTCTGGACAGCTTCCTACTAGTCAAATTCTGACAAACTTTTTTCGAAGAATGCTACTCAGATTAAGGCAAACTTATTAATAGGGATTTTAGTCAGATTCTGACAAACATTTTACCGGTAAATTCAGTCAAATTCTGACAAACATTTTGCTAGTGAAATTAGTCATATTCAGAAAAACATTTTACTAGTAAAATTAGGCAGATTTTGAAAAACTTCTTAATAGAAAACTTAACCTGATTCGGACAAAGTTTTTAACAGAAAAGTTAGACAAGTTCAGACAAATTGTTTACTAGAAAAATTAGTAAATATTTTTACTATCCAGATTCTGACAAAATTTTCAAGTGAAACTGACAAACATTACTGCAAGTGATAAGTCAGATTCTCAGAACTTTTTACTAGATACATATCTTGTTTAGATTTTGAGAATTTTTTTATGCAAGAAGTTAGTGAACTGTTAGTTAAATTTCGAGAAAGTTTCTTCTTGAAAAGTAAGTAAGATTCTGACAAACTTTCTACTACAAAAGTTGGGCAAATCGGAAAATCAGTTAAATTCTAAGAAACTTTTCACTAGAAAGTTAGTTTGATTCTGAGAAACTTTATAATGTAAATAAAATAGTAAGATTCGGACAAACTTTCTATTACAAAAGTTTGTTAAATTCGAACAAATTCTTTTTAAAAACTTTGTAAGAATACAGAAATGTATTAAAAATTTACCAGTAAAGTTGAAAGCGAAACCCCGCTTTGAATTTTTAAATTTTAACTCGATTTCAGCATAATCGTGAGGTGGAAGCACGTTAATATAACAACTGCACTTGACAATAATTTATAACACTGTATGGCTAAATATTTGACTAACTGTATACTTCAAGATGAGAACATTCATAAATATTGTGGTATTGTAAAAATAGTACATTTACGGGCCGTTTTGCATGTTATTGTGGCATTTCCGTTCCATAAATTAGCAGCTCCTCTACAAAAAAATTCTTGTGTTATTTTGCGCGCCCGTCATTTCTATTTTATTTTCAGTGCTTGCTGAAACTTTTTTTTTCTCTAATTTATTCAAAGTTCAAGTGAATATAAATATGAAAACAAATTTATAATTAGCGCACACATTATTTTTTATTTATTTTTGAATTTTTTGTATTTTTATGCCACCAAATTATGAGCAGCAAATGAGTGACAAGAGAAACAGCAGGAGAAAGGCCGGAGGAGTAGGTGGAGGAGAACCTACAAGACTGCAAATTACAAGAAGGCAACAGATGGGAGGTGATGATTATGATGTTTGCGTGCGATGAATGAATTTATTTTTGCTGAGGAGTTTTCTACAATAAAAGTTTTTATGTGTGGTTGGTTGTTTGGTTGGTTTACGCACCGAAAAGGTGATGAAAATATTTATTTGAAAAAAATTAAATTTAATAAGAATTATTTGTGTTCTTCCAAAAAAAAAAAATGAAAAGAAAAATCTTTAATCTTCATTAATGAAATTTAAAAAAATTATGCCTCAAAAGTTTAACCATAAAAGTTTAACTTATTCATGACTACAACTATAACGTGCTGCTAACACGTTGTAGTTGTTAAACAATTAATTTTATAACTCCAACTTTCGTGTTAAGGAAACAAATTTGCACAAATTGTTATATTTACTCCGCATTTAAACGTACTTACAGAAGAAAAAAAAAACACCTTCATTGCAAACTATTTCAATAAACTTAGCAGCTTCTGTAAAACATAAAAGAACTTTAGCCCATATACTTTGAGACATTTTCAGAAGGGCTTACTTCAAAATCATTACATTGTAATCATTATAATTTGAAGTTAATAAAAATAGAACACTGTAATTAGGTTTTATTTTTTTTTTATTTTTTTTTTTAATGGTTTTTGTACACCAAACTCAATTTAAACAACTATAAAAATGCAAACGGACTGACTGACTTGTTGCCATAATACTGGTTTCGTATAATTTTGTTTTGGAAACTATTTGTGCAGCCACTAACGATGCAATGGTACAAAAAAAAAATAAATAAAAAGTTGGCAATCGTAAACACGTATAAATACATTTATTGTTTCGATTGCAATCTTTATTCAATAAAAACGCGTTTAGAAAGCAAGTTTCATTTGTGTATTGGGCGAGGGGGGAAAATGCAGCAGACCAAACGTAAATGCGTTTTACATTAAATCGTTGGGTTACAATTGGGACGACAAACCTAATAAAAAGCTAACAAACTACAGGCTTAATCAAAAGTTTACGATTGATCCACTATGCGGTGCGAGGGTCCTAAACATTTACGCCAGATATTTGGAAATAACTCAATATACTCTGTGCTTCAATACATCTGGGTGGAATTGACGAACTGCTGAAAAAAACTCCACAAAAAGTAAGTAAAGGGTTCGATAATACTATATCACCGCTTAAAGAAATAAGCTAAGCGAATATTCGAGATATGGCGATTTGAGCGATTTTTTGCGAAGACATCATAGAATTTTTTGGCGACCTTTTCTTTTTTTGTTTTTGTGCTAATATTTTTAAAATTTTTTTCATACTTTTTTGATGATTTTGTTGGGCTTGAAAGTACTCAATAAACCCTATTGAAAGAGAAAAAGGATTTACAAAAAAAAAAAAAAAAAATATCAAGAGCAGGTTTCGAGTAAGGGCCATTTAATTCATTTTTGTTTCGTTTTATTTCTATACCCTATACCACTATGTGGTTTGGGTATAATGACTTTGTGCTGCTGTTTGTAACTACCAAAAATATTTGACCTATCTTTTATTATACCGATCGAATCAGAATCACTATCTGATTCGATTTAACGGTGTCCGTCCGTCAGTCCGTCTGTGTGTCCATGTAAAGCTTGTAATCAAACTGCAGGTCGCAAATATGAATATATTTTAATGAAATTTGTTATATAAGCTTTTATCGGCCATAGGATGAACGTTGTTGAAATTGGTGAGAAGCGGTCCATGTTTAGACCCCCATACAAATGACCCCTATGACATCAACATAAATTGCCATAAGATCCAAATTATCATATAAAATTTAGTCAAATTGGGTTTGTATTTGTTTATTACATCCATTAATCAGTAGTCCAGAAATGATCCCTATGGGACAACTCTTATTCATAGGCCCCATATAGAGCTGCTTCCCGATCTTCACCTAAATCTATCAAAACACAAAAATATTGCACTGATTCTTCTCAAATTTTGTTTGTATATATTTTTGCAAAATACAAGAGACTTTACCAAACATGGTCAGGATCGGTCCATTTTTGGGCCTAGTCCCCATATAGAAATATCATCCGATAAGAACTTTTTCATATCTGCAGCCAAAAAAATTAATAAAAATCCCACTCAAATTTGATTTATGCTTATTTTCTATATCCAGTTAGTGGGGTCTAAGAGATGGGGTCTCTTAATGCATGGTATAGGGTATCGTATAGTCGGTCTAGACCGACTATAATTTTCTCACTTGTTTTAAATTAATTTTTTAATTATATAGAATTATTTTTTTTATTATTTTATGTATCATGTGCTTTTTTATTTAAACTAATAACAAATAAATTATAAATATAATTTAAATATGTAGCGAACTATATTAACAAATAACTCTTTCCAACATTTTAGCATAAATGTTGTCTTGAAATCTGAGTGCCCTGATTCAGATACCTGTTCACTCCACGGTACCAAACCGGAATTGGTTTCACAACAAAATTAAAGTACATGATAAAAAAAAAATCATGTGAGTCCGATCACAGGGCAGATGTGTAAACATCTAGTAATTAAAGATATTTTATGGCACTTTTTTAAAATCAAACCGAAAGCGTCATCTACATATGTACCACTTAACTAAAGCAATCAACTGCTGGGGCTCTGCTTATAAAAAAATTTTATTTATTTTTATTTTTTTTTAAATGGTTAATTTTTAATTTTTCGTTTTTTATTTTTTAATTTTATTTTTCATTTTTACATTTTTCATTATTCATTTTTTATTTTTCCTTTTTTTTTAATTTTTACAATTTTAATTTTTAATTTTTTATTTTTCATTTTTCATTTATCTTTTTCCATTTTCATTTTTTCATTTTTTATTTTATATATTATATTTTTTTTAATTTTTAATTTTTCGTTTTTTATTTTTTAATTTTTATTTTCATTTTTACATTTTTCATTAATCATTTTTTATTTTTCCTTTTTTTTAATTTTTACAATTTTAATTTTTAATTTTTTATTTTTAATTTTTTATTTTTCATTTTTCATTTTTCATTTATCTTTTTCCATTTTAAATTTTTCATTTTTTATTTTATATATTATATTTTTCGTTTTTTTTTTAAATTTTAATTTTTCATTTTTTATTTTTCATTTTTTAGTTTTCATTTTTCGTTTGTCATTTGTCATTTTTCATTTTTTATTTCTCATTTTTTAATTTTTCTTTTTATTTTTTATTTTTCATTTTTTATTATTCATTTTTATTTTTCATTTTTTATTTTTCATTTTTACAATTTTCATTTTTCATTTTTTATTTTTCATTTTTCATTTTTCTTTTTTATTCTTTATTTTTCATTTTTCATTTTTTATTTTTCATTTTAAAGTTTTCATTTTTCGTTTGTCATTTGTCATTTTTTATTTCTAATTTTTTAATTTTTCTATTTATTTTTTATTTTCAGTTTTCATTATTCATTTTTATTTTTCATTTTTTATTTTTCATTATCTCATTTTTAATTTTTAATTTTTCTTTTTTTATTTTTTATTCTTTATTTTTCATTTTTATTTTTCCTTTCTTATTTTTCATTTTTACAATTTTCAGTTTTTATTTTTCATTTTTTATTTTTCATTTCTTATTTTTCAAGTTTCGTTTGTCAATTTTCATTTTTCATTTTTTATTTTTCATTTTTCATTTTTTATTTTTCATTTTTCTTTTTTAATCTCTCATTTTCAAACAGTTTATTACATATCATAATTTTTTCACCAATACAATCATAAGTTACGCCGATTTTGTCTTACGTCTTACGATGTTTTTGTGATTGTATTGTGAATTATATGTTTACACATAAAAAAAACGCATGAACCTTTGGTGTAATCTTCTATTTGTTATTTAACAATACACAAAGCTAAAGCTAATTTTTATAAAGAGTTCAATATAATTCGCTGCTTTCATATCCAACTTTTCTCCAAAACAAGATCTTACAACAAGGTTGAAGTTTTTGAAAACTTGAGAGAAAAGTATATATTTAAGTGGAATTGTTCCCTCAAGAAAACCAGCATTTTTTAAGTTTTCGAGAGGAATATCCATTAAAAGTTCCTCCGTGCATTATTTCTTTTGAAAGGTTGCAAGACTTAGCCAAGTCTAAAACGATTTTGGGGAAAACAAAATAAAAAAAAAAAAAATACAAAATTAGAAAATGTCCGCCACTCGAAAACCGCTCCTACGATTTTTTCACAAAAGAAGAAACCACACAAAAAAATCGCCAAAAAATATTATTAAGTGAAAAATCGATCAAATAGCCATATTTTGAAAATTCCCTTAGCGTTTTTGTTTTTTTTTTTGTATTTTTGAAAGCGGTGATATAGTGCTATCAAACCCCATACTCAATTTTTGTTGAGTATTTCTTTCAGCAGTTTGTCAATTCCGTCCAGGTGTGGCAAAATTATAGCCACAAGATTTATTTAGCGATTTCTTACATTTGCACATCTGAAAGAACATTAGAAAAATGTATTACTCAACAAAAGCTTAAGTCAGCTATTGCCTATTAACTTTTTGCCAAATTTTCGAAATGCCATGCGGTTGAAAATGGATATTCAAAAAGGAAAAATTACTGCATTTCAGGAAGAAGCGAAATTGCTACGAGATGAATCCGGTCTGATAAACTAGTCCGAAATGTTCTACAGCATCCTTCTGATTACGGACAAATTAAAAAAATGCAAGAAAATATAAGAAAATCCAAGCTTTTCCAAGTGCCAGCAACTTAACGAGTTGGCATTCTCGAGTATCAAAATGAATTCGACAGAATACATACGTCTTCGCAGGTAAATCGTGAAAAAAAATATGATTTTCCAGAGGTATAATGACGCTGTCAGTCACTAGAATTGCATTTGGCTAGAATCACACATCATACCTAAAGAGCAATAGTCAGCCTGTTCTCCTGACAATAATCTCAGGGAAAAAATCTTTAGTGGTAATACGAAATACGACACGATCTCAAGGCCGTGGTAATTAAAGCTTGGGAGATACTCACAAACAATGTTCAATCAAACCTTGTAAATAGTATAGTATACCATAAAGATTCTTGTTAGTTGATCTCCCACAAATGAGGCCGTACTCACTATTAATTTAAAAATAGTTTTTAGTTTTAATTCATAACGTTCTTATTTTAATTTTAACGTTAATTTTTGGAATTGCGGCGAAAATTTTGCCGTTTTTTACTATCGCAAATTGCTAAACTGAGACTGGAGGACACGCGGTTCCAACAGGACGGTGCAACTGTATACATATATCGCCGGATTTGACCGCTTCAGACTTCTTTTTTTGTGATTTTTTGAAGGCACGGTTCTATGAGAACTAGCCACAGACTCTAAAAGAAAATATCCGGCAAGAATGTGAGAACTTATCGCCGAAGGTTTCCCCAGAACTATTAAAAGTGCAAGCAAGCTTCTGGTGGTTTTCGGTTTTTATCGCCTTTAAAAGGACTGAGCGCATTAAATACCAAATACACAGTGTGTCAAGAAAGTGTTTTGACATTACAAAAATGTCATTTTAACTTTTACGTTTAAAGTTTGAAAAGCTTCAATAAAAGTAAGTTAGTTTTAGTTACGTTCTTTAAAATAATTATCGCCGGCAACGCCTGCATTCTGTTTAAAGGCTGTCTGGCGTATCTAGTTAGCCATAGACTTGTATACATATATTTATAAAAAATTAAATACCATTTTGGTCTTCGGCTAACAATTAAGGTGTATGCGGTAACTGCTTATAGATCGTAAAAATTAACATATTGACGACATAAAATAATGGTTGGTTGTTTTAGTTGTCTCGTTGTAGGTGGTATTATTCGCAAATTTTATTATGTGCGTTGGAAAAAAAATTTGCATTAATTTATTTGGAATTAATTAATACAATTTTTTTATCTAGGAAAATTTTATTAAGAAGGCGACACATTATGAAAAGTATATTAGTTATAACTAATCGATAATGTCTGGTTTTCACTATACCATATAAATTGACAAACAATTGCCTCAACTGACATGTCGCAATATTCTATTAATTACGTTTGCATTACATCTTATAAGCTAACAAACTTTCCGGCTATCAAACAAAAACATATTACCAACATTGACATTGAGAACAATTGACATTGAAAATGACATAGTGAAAACCGGGTATAACAGGTAACTAGTCATAACAAACAGCATTATAATCCCAAAATAAAAATGTTCATACAAGAAAATGCATACCGGGACTTGTAAAAAAAATCTAAAGTTATTCATTTAATCATCAAAATTTTTTTTATCACCTTTAAAGTAGGCACCACTTGATGCAATACACTTTTTCCAGAAATCAATTTAAAACATTTTAGATGTAAAGAAATATAAAATATTCAGAAAATTGATTTTTACAATTTCTATCGAGCCGAAACAACACCTTCCATGGAGTGGAAAAAGGAAAATGTCGAGGAAGTTCATTTATTCAGCTTTTTTGTATATTTACCTTCGCTTCAAACTTACTACGGACAAAATTTATATTGGACATATCCGACGATATATACTAAATAACAAAAAATATTAATGTATATTCACTACAGTTAAAAATAGTAATTTCGTTGCATTTCTGTAACAAAAGGCTGCTTACGACTGTTATGCTAAATAGCAGCAATTGCTTACTTTATTTAATTTTTACTGGGGTTTTTTATGTGTAAACATCTATACGCGCAGAGGGGTAAATTTTTATTTCACAATATAATCACAAAAACAGCGTAACATGTGAGCCGTAAGACAAAATCGGTGTGACCTATATTGTATTGGTAAAAAAATTATGATATGTAATAACCTGTTTGAAAATGAAAAATAAAAATAAAAAATGAAAAATGAAAAATTAAAAATAAAAAACGAAAAGCGAAAAATAAAAATGTGAAATGAAAACTGAAAAATGAAAAATAAAAAATTAAAAATGAAAAACGAAAAATGAAAAATTTAAAATAAAAAATTAAAAATTAAAAATGAGAAAAGAAAAATTAAAAACTAAAAATTAAAAATAAAAAATTAAAAATAACAAGTAAGAAAATTATAGTCGGTCTAGACCGACTATACGATACCCTATACCATGCGTTTAGAAACCCTATCTCTTAGGCCCAACTAACTGGACATTGAAAATAAGCAAAAACCAAATTTGAGTGGGATTTTTATTAATTTTTTTGGCTGCAGATATGAAAAAGTTCATATCGGATGCTATATCTATAAAGAGACTAGGTCCAAAAATGGGCCGATCCTGACCATGTTTGGTAAAGTCTCTTGTATTTTGCAAAAATATGTACAAACAAAATTTGAGAAGAATCAGTGCAATATTTTTGTTTTTTAATAGATTTAAGTGAAGATCGGGAAGCAGCTCTATATGGGGTCAAAGGGATCATTTTTGGACTACTCATTAGTGGATGTAATGAACGCATACAAACCCAATTTGAGTAAGATCTATATGACAATTTGGATCTTATGGCAATTTATGTCGATTTCATATGGGTAATTTGTATGGGGGCTAGGTCTGAACATGGACCGATTCTCACCAGTTTTTATAGCGTTCATGCCATGGCCGATAAAAGCTTATATACCAAATTTCATCAAAATATATTCATATTTGCGACCTGCAGTTTGATTACAAGCTTTACATGGACACACAGACGGACGGACGGACGGACATTGTTAAATCAACTCAGAAAGTGATTCTGATTCGATCGGTATAATTAAAGATGGGTCTAGATCAAATATTTTTGGTTGTTACAAACAGCAGCACAAAGTCATTATACCCAAACCACATAGTGGTATAGGGTATAAAAATGAGAAATGAAAAGTAAAAAATGAAAAATAAAAAATGAGAAATGAAAAAGGAAAAAGGAAATAATGAAAAATAAAAATGAAAATGAAAAATGAAAAATAAAAATAAAAATGAAAAATAAAAAATGGGAAACGAAAAATTAAAAACAAAAATTTAAAAATGAAAACTGAAAGATAAAAAAAGAAAAATAAAAAATGAAAAATAAAAAATGAAAAATAAAAAATGAAAAATGAAAAATAAAAAATTAAAAATTAAAAATTAAAAATTAAAAATTAAAAATGAAAAATGAAAAATGAAAAACGAAAAATTAAAAATGAAAAACGAAAAATTAAAAACTAAAAATAAAAAAATAAAACATTAAAAATAAAAATGAAAAATGAAAATAAAAAATGAAAAATAAAAAATTAAAAATAAAAAATGAAAAATAAAAAATGAGAAATGAAAAAGGAAAGAGGAAATAATAAAAAATAAAAATGAAAAATAAAAAATTAAAAACGAAAAATTAAAAACAAAAATTTAAAAATGAAAACTGAAAGATAAAAAACAAAAAATTAAAAATAGAAAATTAAAAATAAAAAATGAAAAATAAAAAATTAAAAATAAAAAAGAAAAATGAAAAACGAAAAATGAAAAATAAAAAATTAAAAATTAAAAACGAAAAATTAAAAATTAAAAATTAAAAACGAAAAATTAAAAACTAAAAATAAAAAATTAAAAATAAAACTGAAAAATGAAAAATGAAAAATAAAAAATTAAAAATAAAAAATGAGAAATGAAAAAGGAAAGAGGAAATAATGAAAAATTAAAAATAAAAAATGAAAAATAAAAAATGAAAAATGAAAAGTGAAAAATGAAAAATAAAAAATTAAAACTGAAAAATGAAAAATGAAAAATGAAAAACGAAAAATGAAAAATGAAAAATTTAAAATAAAAAATGAAAAAATAAAAACGAAAAATTAAAAACGAAAAATTAAAAACTAAAAATAAAAAATAAAAAATAAAAAATTAAAAATAAAAATGAAAAATGAAAAACAAAAAATGAAAAATGAAAAATAAAAAATAAACAAGTAAGAAAATTATAGTCGGTCTAGACCGACTATACGATACCCTATACCATGCGTTTAGAGACCCTATCTCTTAGGCCCAACTAATTGGATATAGAAAATAAGCATAAACCAATTTTGAGTGGGATTGTTATTAATTTTTTTGGCTGCAGATATTAAAAAGTTCATATCGGATGCTATGTCTATATGGGGACTAGGTCCAAAAATAGACCGATCCTGACCATGGTTGGTAAAGTCTCTTGTATTTTGCGAAAATATATACAAACAAAATTTGAGATAAATCAGTGCAATATTTTTGTTTTTTGATAGATTTAAGTGAAGATCGGGAAGTAGCTCTATATAGGGCCTATGTTTAAGAGTTTTCCCACAGCGATCGTTTTTGGACTATTCATTAATGGATGTAATAAACACATACAAACCCAATTTGACTAAGATCTATATGACAATTTGGATCTTATGTCAATTTATGTCGATTTTATAGGGGTCATTTGTATGGGGGCTAGGTCTGGCCATGGACCGATTTTCACCAATTTCAATAGCGTTCATCCCCTGGCCGATGAAAGTTTATATACCAAATTTCATCAAAATACATTCATATTTGCGACCTGCAGTTTGATTACAAGGTTTACATGGACACACAGACGGACGGACGGACGGACATATTTAAATCAACTCAAAAAGTGATTCTGATTCGATCAGTATAATTAAAGATGGGTCTAGGTCAAATATTTTTGGTTGTTATATACAGCAGCACAAAGTCATTATACCCAAACCACATAGTACCACTAAAAATTAAAAATAAAAAAAAAATAAAAAATTAAAAATAAAATATGAAAAATATAAAATTAAAAATGAAAAATAAAAAGTGAAAAATGAAACATAAAAAATGAAAACGAAAAATTAGAAATGAAAATTTAAAAATAAAAAATGAAAAATGAGAACTAAAAATGAATAATAAAAAATGAATAATAAAAAATGAAAAATAAAAAATTAAAAATTAAAAAATGAAAAATGAAAAACGAAAAATTAAAAATTAACGGGTTGAAATAATAAATAATAATAAACATTTTTATATTAGTAGAGCCCCTGCAGTTGATTGCTATAAGTGATCATAGATGACGCTTTCTGTTTAAAGTGCCATAAAAAATTTTTTAACTACTAGATGTTTACACATCTCCCCTGTGATCGGACACACATGATTTTTTTTATATCCTATACCACTATGTGGTTAGGTCTTAGTGAGTTTGTGCTTGTGTTTACAACTAACAATAATAATTGACGAATCGATTTAGAGTTACTATCAGAGTCGATTTAGGGATATTCGAAAGTCTGTCTGTGTCCATATAAACTTTGTAACAAAACTAGATGTCACAAATATAAATATATTTTGAAGAAATTTGGCCATAGGACGAACTCTATTGAAATTGGTGATATAATACAAAAAAAAAAAAAAAAACTTTACCAGATCGACCAAAATTTTCGCAACATCCAGATTAGTAACTATACAGTGTGTTGCCAATTTCGTTTTTTAATAATTTCACGTTACGTCCTAAAACTGTTTTTGTTTTTTTTTTTGGAAATCTCTCTTTGTTGTGTTCTCTATCTAGAGATAACAAATTTGTTACAAAAAATACAATAAAAAAAACCGATAAACGAAAAAAAAGTATTTTATTTTTTAGTGATGGAATTGAAACTTTTAAACTTCTGTATCAGAGTTGATTAAAACAATAAACATGGAAGATGGTATGAAAGAAAATGTATAAAATCTTAACCGTTATTTAAATAATAGTTTCAGAAGTTTTCTTTCAGCTGTTTCTTAAACACAATTGTATTTTTTAATGTTTTAATCCTATAATTAATTATTATAAAATAATTCAAAGAATAAAGTTTTGTGAAGAGTTAAAAATCAGAGAATTAAATGATTTTACTACTGGTCTTAAGCAAAAGAAAATTTGTGAGGCAGGTCCCGTAAAACGAGCCAAAGACAGGATAATTTAATAGCAATTTAATAGAGTGTAAAAAGGGCCCAAAAATGGTACTCAAATAGTTCATTAACAATCTGAAACTAAAAAAATGTTCTGATGTGAGGCCTATCCAATGAAAAACAATTGATATCAGAGAAAAATCATCTGACTTGCCTAAATTTTGCTAAAGAAAATATGAACTAGTCAAGACAGAATTGAAATACTGTTCTCTTTTCACATGCGCTCAAGTTTATTTAAGAGACCAAAATAGAAGAACCAAAATATGCAAATAAAACTGTTAAGTTGGGGGGTGGCAATAATATAATGTAATGTAAGCAAACGCGGAGGAAAATTTTCCCCTGCTTTTGAAGTTTCAACGTGACAATGACCCAAAATACACTTCCAAAATTGTAACCGAATGGCAACAATGTAATGCAGTTAGCAATTTGGAATGGCCAGCCAGGGAAATTGTAGATAGAAAAGTACGAACACGAACTTACACAAACGAGACAGATCTCATAGAGGCAGTTAATTCAGAGTGCCAAAAATTTCAATGGATATCATCATCAATTTCATTGACTTCATGTCTCGGCATTGTGAAGCAGTACTAAAAAATAATGGATGCCCCAATAAAATATTGAAACCAAAAATAGAAGGAAAGTTTTCAATTATATATAATATTAATAGGTAAGGCAATTTCTTGTGACCGATGATTAGTTCCAAAGTTTTCTGCCGATTTTGACCAAACTTATCTTATCTGAAAGGTATTTCTTTTTAGCTGTCCACAATATTTACAAATTTTTAATATTTATATTTTTTTGGAGTAACACATACATAAAATTATTCAATGCTCTGTGTATGTTTATTAAATGTGTTTGTGAGTTTATTTCTTCATTCACAGTAAGAATTGTGTTGAATTGTGAATTGGCTAAAATAGATTAGCATACCTTTATTAAATGAAAAAATGAAATTTCCTAGAATTTGCAATCGAATTTCTAGGGCTGGGATCTGCTCGTTGTATAACTAAAGTTTCCAATGTTTTGTCAACATCTTAAAAATTAATACTTTTGAGTTTTGTTATTTTTTTCTGAAGTTGAACATACAAATTTTTATAATTAATAAAAGAGTTCTTATTTTTGATTTTATGATCCAATTTAACCGTTTAAGTCGTAAAATATATCTTTTGTTAAAAGTTGCCATTGTATTGTCACGCACTGTATATATCTAAAAACAAAAATGTGGCAACGATTTTTTTAAAATATGGTTTATATATACAATATTTCTGATACTAAATATGGTCATGAGCGGTACATATCTTGCCCTGGTCCATACACAAAAATAACATCAGAAATAAACTTTCTTCATATCGACACGCCTCTAATTAATAACAATAACACTCAAATTTGATTTATGCTTATTTTCTATATCCAGTTATTGCCTCGGAAATGTTGGATGCAAGACTCTCTCTCGAAACACATGGTATAAGGTATCTTATAGTCAATCAAGACCGACTGGGTTTTATTTGCTTTTTTGAAAATCTTAAAATCAAATTGTTTATTTACATTGCAAAAGAAAATTTCGTTTGTATGTGTATATGTAAATATATTCATACTCTTGAGTCCTTGTGTTTTTTTACGATTTTTATTTTTTTTTTGTCCTCTTTGGCCGGAGATGTTTATTTAATGTTGATTTAATTTAAATCCTTTTTTTTTTTTTTTTTTGTTGTTCTCATTCATGATTGTTATGCAATATGCGCCAGAAAGCATTAGAAAATAAAAATTATACAGGCAGTCAGCACTCATGAGTGTTAAATTAACAAATTCATGGCAGCATTTGATATTACAAAAATAGCAGAGTTATTGCATACGGATCGATAATATGAAATAAAGCTTTTTCCAGGGGCATAATTTTCGCAGTCGTGATCGAAATAATTCCGTATCCAAATTTATTTCGTTAGTGTTAATAATATTTACGATATGAAACGATATGTATCAGTATTGTAAAATACTAAAATAAATATGTTTTGCAATAAAAAAATATATGTTTATTCTAAAATTTAAAAAAAAAAACGTAGAAGCATTGTTTTGTTGAAATCTTTAACTAGTGGTCCTGAAGCATTAAGTTTAGCTGATAGACAATCCAATAGTTTGTCGGACCTTGTTCTTCTTGTAGAGTATTTGCCAACATACTCTTGGCTAAATCAGAATATTTTTCCATAAAGCTGGCAAGGAGATTCCCTTCTGGGTAAAATTTATGGCTGTTATTTTTGGCCTATATTTTACCCAAATGTAATATATGTATATTAGGGTGGCCCTTAATAAAAAAAAGTGTTCAAACTGTCGGTCTCACCCCCCTAGAAATATGCGAATAGCAAAAAAACAGAAATACAAAGTTTTAGGCCAATCAAAAAACGCAAAGCGATTGAAAATTTCAAGTGTGTTTATATGGGAAAAATATGACTTTTTTTTTAGATTTTACGAAAATTTCGTTCTATAGTTTAATTTTACCGGCAAGCTGTTATATAATTCGGGATCAGTATTAAATTATCCTTTCAAAAGGCTATAAAACTTCAAAATCGAATAAAACCTCGCCAAGAAATAGCAAATGCCCCAGACCATTTTTGTGACAAAAAAAACTAGGTCATGAAATTTGATGGCATTTTTTTCAACTTTGAGAAATTAATTAAAGCCATCATTCTTTTTTGGTCTCTATACTTATAAGTACTCAGATATGAAGTATTGTTTTATTACCACGTTGTTAACCTATTCCGCATTGAGACCGAAAATTGGAAATTTTTTTGATAAAATTTTTAAAAATCCTTTTTCAAGTTTGAAAAAAATTTTCTTAAACAAAATTTAAAAAAATTAATATATTACTTTAAGGTTTTATTAAATACATGTTGCAGATTAACTGTGTGAATTTTTAAGTAAATCTCTCTGCCAGAATTTTTTTGACAATGATTTTATTTTTGCGGATTTCGAGAAAAATTGGATTTTTGTGAAATATTCTGTAAATGTACTCTTTCTAAATACTTTGTATCAAAAATGCATCACTTTTCTACTTTTAAATGTTATATTTTATCTCAATAGCCTAGGGTTTCGGAAAAAAATAATATGACTCCATTAACCCTTTTGGAATTGGGGTCACATATGACCCCAAGCTAATAAAAGACAATTTATTCAAAAAATTCAAATATTTTGTAAGTGCTGTACAATTTTTAGATGCGACGCTTAAAATATAATAACCAAATGTGTAGAAGTTTCGTTCCAAAAATTTGGGATAAATCCGAGAACGTTAACTCATTATTTGCCAAGGCCAGCTTTGGATTTTAAGATATTTTAAAATAAAAATGACCTAAAACGAGTTTTTCTATTACACTCGATGAAACCACTAGGTAGAATTTTATCTGCTACTAACAGCAACTTTAAGTGCAATTTACTCAAAATAAAGGAAAAAAATTAAAAATCTGTGAACCTTGAAAACGGCTAAAAAGAAATACCTTTCAAATAATATATGTTTGGTCAAAATCGGGATAAAACGGTAGAACAAAACATCGGTCACAAGAAATCGCCTAGCTTATTAATATTATAGATTTCTTCTACTCATTTTTCTCATGCAGTTTTTACAATATTTCAGATATTCTGAAACGATATTGATATACTAAAAGCCAATTCATAATTCCTGCTTATTTTCTGTTCACATCTGTTTATTCTTCTATACGTTTTATTTTGTTTAACATTATTGTGTTATTTTTGTTGTTGCTTAATAACAAAACAAAAGCTTAAAAAAAACAAAAACAGAGAGCGAAAAAAAATGTCAAGGTCATCATGTCATATGTATATCAACCAGGGTTAGTTATTCACAAGTTAAACATTTATGGTTGTTACGTTGTTGTTGTCGTTTCTGTTGTTGTTCCCATGTATACCACATGTCGTAGTAAGTTGAACAACGGCAACAACAACACTGGTGGTACGATTTTTATTTGATATGCATCTCTCAAACCTGAACACAACACATCATCAGTGTCCCTTTTTCTGTTTTTGAATGTTTTCGACGTCATTGTGACATTTGGTGGGAATATAAATAAATCTATTTTTTGCTTCTTCTTCATTTTTCTTTGTCCACTTTTTTTATTTTTATTGTTAGTTTTATTTGTGTTGTTAGTTTAATAGCAGTTTCTACTAAAATAGTAATTTCTAAAGGTAATTTTCCATGGACAATAAAAGGAGGGAATTAAGAAAAAAAAAATGCAATAAGTTAAAGTTCATATAGAATTTTAGAAACAAGCACACTTTAGAGTGAAGGTGTTGTAAACAGCAGGTTCATTTAATGGGTCAATTTTAATTGCAGGTAAAATAGGGGAAGTTTTGAATTTTATTCTCTGCATTCAGCCCACAAAAATTTTTTTTATTTGCAAACTTAAATAAGAGAAAATTAGAGAGAATTAGCTCAAACAATGAAATCATTGTCTATTTTGAGGACCTGGAGACCTAATATTATTTGTAAGAGATCAAAATTGGAAAAACTTTGCGCAAACTGTATCGAGCTAGATTATGTTGTGAAATATACATATAAAGGGTGTTTTTATTTGTTTTGCTTAGATAAAATTTACGAACTGTCACACTGCGCTCACTTTTCGACCTGTATAATCAGTACACTCTGGCAAATCATTATGAATAGATTTAAGCTTTAACAACGCTACCAAATTATCCAAATTTACTTGGAAAATCTTTTATCGATTCGCGCAACTTTTAGAAGACTTCATGACTTCTATAGCGCACATAATCGTTCATCTGAGCAAGCCATCTATCGAACTGTGGATAGATTTATACCGCGTACTCTCTGGACGATGTAATAACACCAACATATCAGAGGAATGTGCGCACAATATCGCCGCTGTAAACGAAAGTGTGGAAGAAGCTCCAAATTCATCGATTCGTCGTCGGTCGAAGAACTTGGAGCTCTGTCTTAGTCTATACCTGAAAAAAAAAACCAGCTGGTGCAAGAATTAAATCAACGAGACTAATGTATGCGTCGTTCTTTCGCCAATTGGGCTTCAGAGCAGTTGGAAACTGAGCCGATGTTTTACCGCAAAATTATATTCAGCGATGAGGCTCATTTTTGGCTAACGGGTTTGTTAATGAACAAAATTGCCGCGTATGGAGGGACTAAGTCTAATCTACTACACACACTACAGACTCCATTACATAAAAAAATGCACCGTCGGACCATATTTCTTCCAAAATGAAGCCGGAGCTAGTGTTACGGTCAATGAAGAACCTTACCTCAACATGATCAATGATTTTTTGTTTGACGCGTACGCACCATACGGCGATCGCAACCAACGTCTTATTGAAATCCAAATTTCGAGATAAGCTGATTACGAATAATGGACGTGCGATTTAACACCTCTCGATTATTTCTTAAGGGGATACGTGAAGTCACTGGTCTATGCTGATAAACCAGCAACAATTGACTTCTTGGAGGCCAACATTGTTAGTGTTATTCGCGACATAGTTACGGCCAGCAACGATCGAAAAAGTAGCCCAAAATGGGATGTCCTGAATGTGCTTCGTCAAGAACAGCTGCCGCACAGTGGCGCTTTTTGAGTTTTTTCGTTGCAGAAATCTTAACTTTTGAACCGATTGAGGTAATCAGAAAAGTTAAAAGGCATATGATAGATAATTGTCCACCCTATGAAATAAGTATTCGAACAAGGTGCTACGCATTCTAGATGCTTACTTAGCGGTTATCAAAGTTGAAATTAACTAAAAAATATGAGTTATAACAATTTTATATTTTTCAAGGTTATTTTGTTTTAAAATTACTTTCCAAAAAAAAGTAAAAAATTTTTTTTTTTAATTAAAGTTTTTTTTTTAATAAAATTTTTTTTTTTTATTAACTTTTTTCTAAATTAATTATTAAAATTTTGTATAAAAATTAATTTCTTTTTCCAACAAAGTTGAAAAATAGTGAAAAAATAGACAATTGGTAAATAGAGATTTACCTGGAGAAGAACAAAGCAAACAGTAAATTTTGGTTATGTAAATATCTATACGTGCAAAGGGTTAATTCCTTTTTCACAATACAATCACAAAACAGCGTAACATGTAAGACGTAAGACAAAATCGCTGTGACTTATAATTGTGTTGGCGAAAAATAAAATAATATATAATAACTTGTTTGAAATTGAAAATGAAAAATGAAAAATAACAAATGAAAAACGAAAAATAAAAAATGAGAAATGAAAAACGAAAAATTAAAAATGATAAATAAAAAATTAAAAATAAAAAATTAAAAATAAATGAAAAATGAAAAATAAAAAAAAGAAAAGTGAAAAATGAAAAATGAAAAATAAAATATGAAAAACGAAAAATAAAAAACGCAAAATGAAATTAAAAAATTAAAAAAAGTAAAAAATTAAATATTTAAAATGAAAAACGAAAAATAAAAAATGGAAAATGGAGAATGAAAAATAAAAAATGAAAAATGAAAAACGAAAAATGAAATATGAAAAATGAAAAATAAAAAATATCATTAAAAATGATAAATAAAAAATTAAAAATAAAAAATTAAAAATAACATATAAAAAATGAAAAATAAAAAATAAAAAATGAGAAATGAAAAATAAAAAATAAAAAATGAAAAACGAAAAATAAAAAAACACAAAATGAAAACAAAAAATGAAAAAAAAGTAAAAAATTAAATATTAAAATAAAAATAAAAATAAAAAATAAAAAATTTAAAATAAAAAATGATAAATAAAAAATGAAAAATAAAAAATTAAAAATGAAAACTGAAAAATAAAACATAAAAAAGAAAAATGAAAAATTAAAAATAAGAAATGAAAAATTAAAAATTAACCGGTTGAAATAATAAATAATAATTAATATTTTTATATTATATTTTATATTATATTTTATAATGATAAATAGAAAGTCTCGAGCTCGAGGTCCGTTTTAATTATAAAAATATTTTAATATATTTTCCAATATTTCATCGGGGAATATCTAAAACACAATTTAAGAAAACATATCTTTCGTAACATTTATATAAATACATAATAAGCACCACACAGTAGTATATACAATAATAACAAAATATTGTATATACTTACTGTGTTTTTAAATAATATTGTATATACTTACTGTGTTTACACTTACTATATTTTTAATTACATTTGCTCTGTTTGGTGCAAATATATTAAAATATTTTTATAATTAAAACGGACCTCGAGCTCGAGAATTTCTCTTTATCAACATTTGAAAGGACGAACAACTACAATCTTAAAATTATATTTTATATATTTTATATTATATTTTATACAATGGAAAGTTGCAGAGGTTATTGTTATCCAAAAACCAGGAAAACTCCCAAATGAAATAACATCATATAGACCTATTTCATTACTTCCTGTAATGTCAAAAATTTTTGAAAAACAGTCCATAATAAAACATAGAAATTTGATACCCAAAGATCAGTTTGGATTCAGAGAACAACACTCTACAGTAGAACAAGTCCATCGTACTATAGATGTTGCTGAAAAAACACTTGAAAATAAAGAAGTTTGTTCAGCCATATTCCTTGATGTAAGTCAAGCATTTGATCGAGTTTGGCATCAAGGACTTCTACATAAATTGTACAAAGATCTACCAAAAGAGTTCTACAGAATTTTAAAAATCTTATCTTACTGATCGTCATTTTAGAGTAAAAGTGGAAAATGAATATTCAAATTTAAAAAAGATAGAAGCAGGTGTACCAAAAGGTTGTGTCCTTGGACCCATTTTATACTTGCTGTATATAAGAGACCTGCCCATACCCCAATCCGCAACAATAGCAACGTTTGCAGATGACACAGCAATACTAGCAACAGCAAAATATGTGAAAGAATCCACTAACAAAGTACAAAACTCTCTTTCAAATACCATACTTTGGATAAAAAAGTGGAGGTTGAAACTCAATGAGAGCAACAAAAAAATAAATTACATACCTTTATACATAAACAACATGAAGATACCATATGCTAATACTGCCAAATACCTAGGCATGACACCTGATGCAAAAATAAAGTGGAAGGAAGTATCTCTAAGAACAAACTCATGGTGTACAACCAAATAATTAAACCAATATGGACGTACGGAATCCAGCTCTGGGGCTGTTCAAAGAAAACCAATGTACAAATTATACAAAAAACACAAAACAAAATATTACGTACTATCGTCAAAGCTCCATGGTTTATTCGTAACGATGATCTGCATAGAGACTTGGGGATAAACACCGTAATTGAAGAGGCAAAACGTCAAGCAACAAAACTCCAGCTTCATACAAATGAAGATCTTAATTAAATCTTCTTTTCTCACAACCGAAATAGAAGACTACTGAGGACCCTTCCATTGGACCTGGTCATCAACTAGAAAAACATTCAAAAATTTATAACTTTGAGGATAATTACTGAATTATTGCTCGTCACACTATTTTACCTCATATTGTAATACAGGGTGCGGCTAAAGTTACTATATGATGTAAAACAATTGTAACTTCTTTGCTTGCGAGTATTTAACTTTTTCTTTTTTCCTATTTCAGAAATTAAACTTGGGAGAATATTTAAAAATGGAACGCTATACAATTGCGCAAAGAACTAAGATTGTTTTTCTATTCATTGAAAATCATCGTTCGATAATTAATACTCAACGTGCATACAGAAGATTTTATGGTGTAAGATTTGCTCCAACGGGTCCAACCATTCGTTCGTTGGTGAATAATTTTGCTGAATATGGGACTGTCGGAGATTCAAGACGTACGGGCAGACCTCGAACTGGCAGATCGGCCGAAAATATTGATGCTGTGCGACAGAGCGTCGAAGAAAATCCGCAGACATCAACGAGAAGACGATCTTCCCAGTTGCAGCTTTCTGACCGCACTCTTCGGCGAATTTTAAAACACGATTTGCACCTCTTCCCTTACAAAATCCAAGTAGTCCAAAAACTAAATCCTGAGGACTTCGTATTGCGCTTGGAATATGCTAGAGCAGTTTTAGATGTCGTTGATCAAAATGAAAATTTTTTGTCAAATTTAATGATGACCGACGAAGCGCATTTTCACTTGAACGGTTTCGTAAAGAAACAAAACAACAGATTTTGGGGATCCCAAAATCCTAAAAATCTTCAGCAGAAATCTTTACACGCAATTCGTGTTACCGTTTGGTGTGGCATTACCGCCCAAAAAGTTTACGGTCCCTTTTTTTTTGAAAACGATCAAGGTGTATGTGAAACAATAAATGGAGAACGTTACAGAGTAATGCTACAAAATTTTTTATTTCCGCAATTGCCACCAAACGCCAATATATGGTTTCAACAAGATGGTGCAACAGCTCATACAGCCCGTGCAACGATGGACTTATTAAGACAACAATTTCCAAATCGGATAATTTCTAAAACGGCGATTTGAGATGGCCACCACGATCGCCAGATTTGACTGCACCGGATTTTTTCTTGTGGGGCTATCTCAAAGACAAAGTTTATGTGAATAAGCCACAAACCTTGCAGCAACTAAAGGACAACATTCAAGAAGAAATTGATCGTATACCACAAGAAACACTCAACAAAGTTATGGAAAATGCCATAAAAAGAGCACATTTTTGCGTTAGAGAAAACGGTTCTCAGTTAACTGATATTATTTTTCATAATTAATGTAAAAAAATAAAATAAACTTTAAATAAACTTTCTTTTTATTTAAATTTTTTTGTTTTTTTCATTCCATTCAATAGTTAATTAAAAAACAAATCATATAGTTACTTTAGCCGCACCCTGTATTACTAAATGAGTTTTACTCAGTTGTAATTGTATTAATAAATAAAAAAAAAAAAAAAAATTATAGAAAGTGTCATCTATGTATCACTTATAGCAATCAACTGCAGGGACTCTGTTGATTGCAGGGACTCTGTTGATTGCAGGGACTCTGTTGATTGCTATAAGTGATGCATAGATGACGCTTTATGTTTGATTTTAAAAAAGTGCCATAAAAAATCTTTAATTACTAGATGTTTACACATCTCCCCTGTGATCGGACTCACATGATTTTTTTTCCAGCCCTCGAAATTCGAGCGCAAATTCTAGGAAATTTTATATATTTTTTATTAAATAAAGACCCTAAAAGTATGCAACTCAATTATAGCCAATTCACAAATCAACACAAAAAACCAACTTATATTTATTACAAACACATTAACAAATTTAATAAAGTAGCAACTTTAAACGGAATTTACTCAAAATAAGGGAAAAAATTTAAAAATCTGTAAATCTGCAAATCGGCTAAAAAGAAATACCTTTCAAATAATATACGTTTGGTCAAAATCGGGATAAAACGGTAGAACAAAACATCAGTCACACGAAATCGCCTACCCTGTTAATATTATAGATTAAAAAAAAATATGATTGATTACCTAGTTTTTTTTATATTCTACCTTAAACTGGATGAAATTGCCAAAAAATTTTGTGTTTTTTTGAAAACTGAAAATCGGTCAACTTTGAAGGGTTATATCTTCTAAACTAAAAAACTGATTTTATTGAAGGTAGCACATTTGTAATCTTTGAACAATTTCCTATAAGATGAGTTTCTTCAAAATATCATACGCGCACATGAAATTTTTGATTTTTGCAACATCATTTGTTCTAAGCGCGCCACTGTGCGCCGTGGCGATATGCTCGAAATCATTTTCAAATGGTCATTTTTTGATTGGAATTTAATTTTTTGTATAATTTAACACAAAATAATATAAAATATTTTAGTTCCAAGGGCGGAATGGAAGACAGTTTTTTGAGCCAAAAAAAAAAATATATATATATAGATAGATATAGATATATATATATCTATTTTTTTTTGGCTCAAAAAACTGTCTATCTATATATATATCTATATATATATATATTTTTTTTTTTTTTTTGCTCAAAAACTGTCTTCCATTCCGCCTTCGTAACTAAAAATCTCCTATTAAATGGGTGGAATTATCACAAATTTGGTAAATTGATACACATTAACGTTAAAGAGCTACTTTTTGCGTGGGGTAGGGTATCGGGACGACCAATTATAGTTTACTTGGTCGTTTTAAATATGTTCTTTTAAATTCAACAATCCGACATGTCATAATTTTATTAAATTTCCTTTATTTTTTTGTTAAACGGATAAAATGTCTGCAAACTATGCATGAGAAATAATTGTAGTGCGAATATGAGTTTAAAAGTGGCAATTAAAAACCCATTAAATACAATTAAACTGTTCACATCTCTACTTGACATCATCACCTATAAAAATAATATAAAAAAAAGAAACCAGCCAGCAAAAGAACTTCAAGCTTATATAAAATTGTTGTAGACTAAATTACTTAAAAAATGAACTCAAACTCCCTTGAATTCCTTTTCGCTGTGCTCAGTTTCTTTTGACTTCTCTACTCAACGCACAAAAAAAGAGTTTTTAACACCATTTCAATTTACAATTTTAGCAATCTTTCTAAGTATTTCGAAAACTAACATAGTTGTAAATTTTCAATATTTTACACCAGCTATCAATATATCCAGTATTTTTTCGTTCAAACTCTCAAAAAAATACTTTTATGAGTCAAAAGAGTAACCTTCTCAGAAATTATCGTTTAAAGACATGCACATGAGTTGCTTAATTGCATTTAAAAGTTTGAAGTTAGAAAATAAAGTTCTTAAAAAAATGGAAATGGTGAATTTTGTTGTTGTTCCCATTTTGGAGGGTAAATATTAAATACGTCTGCTTTTGTGCGGACTGACAGTCTTCAAAATAAATCACATCAAAATCAACTTTTCGCAATCAACAAACGCGTCATTAAGTGGAGGCACGCAGGCAGTCATATAGCAGAATATGGAGCATAAGAGCAGCCATCCATTTGCACCATTTAACGCTTGTGTGATTGTCATTTATTTTTATGTTTATTTTTTTTTTTTTTCTGTTTTTGTTGCGTGTTAAAACACAACTGTTGACAACTTACTTGACACATTCAAAGTTTTCTATACAATACAAGCAGCAGCAGCAGCAGCAACAGCAGCTGATAACTTGCCAAAGATTATTTAGTAGTTACTCGTACTTAAAATACCAAAAAAAGACATGTTCAACCTAAGATGAAGTACGAGTACTTAACAAAGTTGACAAAGACAAGTCTGTAAATAAATACACATCTAACTATAAGTTATGACTAGCAGCAGATTGACTTTAATCTATATAAGTACTAAATGTAATTGATTTCATTTAAACTATATAATCTTGAAATATCTTTGTAGTTTTTCCTAGTTCGTTTATATAGAAAGAAATATGTTAATTTATTACTAATAGAACAATTATATTTAATTGAAAAAAAATATATATATATCCCAGCTAAATATTTGACAACCAAATTTAAGTGGGTGAGGGGGCTAAAAATTAAAAGAAATTATTTAAACACGAAAAAGTTTGAAAATTAAATATATGGGGAATAAATTGATCAAACTAAAAATGATAGACATTTTCATAATTTGTCCATTTAATTCAGTTAATGACCACTTTGGATTTTCGAAATTTTTTTAATCGATTTAGAGCCTAATTTTTCCTATAGGTTTAACTTTCTATTATATGTTTATAAAAAGCGGCGACAAGAAAATTTCAAAAAGGCTACTGTTGATAACAGAATTTCGAGCTGATTTCGATTATCATTCTGTTGTCTTAAAAGTAAATATTTCACCATAATCGCAACTAGTTAGCTGCTATTAAATTTCTATCGATAAAATCAAAAATACAGTTCTTCAAATTTTAAACAATTCGGTTGTAGGTAAAATTAGTCGTAAATCACTACAACATACGATTTAATTTTTTCAAAAAATTTTACTTTTTAATAGAAATCTCTATAATAATACGTGAAGGTAAATTTTTAGTTCCCTTTTTAAGCAATATGCGGGCACGGAGGAGTGCGAAAATTGCCATAGTTATAGTTCATATGGAGGAGAAGCTGATAATGATAAAATTTATGTTTAAGCTGTCTTAAAAATATATTAAATTAAATAAAATAAAATATTTATAATAACTAGCAGATTCCAGCCCTTGAAATTCGAGCGGAAATTCTAGGAAATTTAATTTTTTTTATTAAATAGAGACCTTAAAAGTATGCTAATCAATTATAGCCAATTCACAAATCAACACAAAAACAAACTAATTTTTATTACAAACACATTAACAAATTAATAAAAATTAATAGCATTGTATAATTTTATGTATGTGTTAGTAGCAACTTTAAATGCAATTTACTCAAAATAAAGGAACAAATTTAAAAATCTGTAAATCTGCAAATCGACTAAAAAGAAATACCTTTCAAATAATATACGTTTGGGCAAAATCGGGATAAAATGGTAGAACAAAACATCAGTCACAAGAAATCGCCATAGCCTATTAATATTATAGATTCATTACACCCTGTTAATGCGAATGATTTAAATTATATATCAGACTCTCTGTGTTGAACTGTGTATTGCTAAAATTGATTAACATACCTTTAGGCTCATTTAAATATTCATAAATTATATATATATATATATATATATAAATATATAGATTAAAAAAACATTGGAAGACAAAAATTTAATGAAAAAATAATATTTCCTAGAATTTGCACTCGAATTTCGAGTGCTGGGCTATACTAGTATATTAAAATCTATGAAGAGTTTTTATTAAAGAGGATAAGAGATAATTAAAATGAATAAACAAAGTCACCTTTTACGTTCAAAATAATTACCGGATTTCCTCAATTTATAAGAAATGTCAACAAAATATTTGTAAAAGTAAAAAATTTGATAAACTTAATACAAAAAATTAATACAACAAACACATCGAATTTTTAGCACTTTTTAGAGGTGTCTCCATATTTCAGGTCATATCTTGGCACAATAATGATCGATTTAATCCATTTTAAATGAAAACCTGCTCACAATAATGAGAAACGAGCTTACCCAGGTAAATGGTTTATTTTGTGAATGAGTGTGATTTCAACAGACAGACAGAAGGACGGACGGACATCGCTATATCGAATCAAGTTGTTATAAGGATCAATCACATATAAATTAAGAGGGACACAAATTCAATTTTCGATGCGTTACAAAAGGAATGAAAAACTGATATTTACCCTCTGCACAGTGATATGGAGGGTATACAAATAATCAAATTCAGTATTTTTTGTAATAGTAAAAGGGTACATACGATAGGCATAAATTAGTAAATTTTTAATTCAGTGTCATCCTTTCGCAGCAACAACTTCTTTGGGTCCATGGGGCATGGAGTAAACCATATTTTTGTTGTTTTAACTGAAATATTTACCCAGTTTTCCATCGAATTTGAATTCAACTGGTAAAGACATTAACTCCATCTATTTTTTAGCTTCTGCTATAATGCCAAGAAATGTTCGATGACATTAAGGTCTTGAGATTGTGGAGGATGTGGAAGCTTCGATTTTACGTTATAAATTAGACATTCACTTGAGTTGTGTTTGGTGTCGATATCATTCATTAATATATAATCATCTTTTAGATTTAATTTTTCAGCACTGGGCACAAAATGACTTTTCTGAATATATATGTATATACATATATACAGTGTCGGTCAAAAAAAATGCCACCAATGACCAAGTCTTCCTTCATGCTAGTGCAAAAAATATTTTGCGCGTATTATTTGAAAGTAAGTATGCAATACGATTATATTATGTACTTTTCCAAATGAGTTAACGGCTCTTTTCCAATGATTGAAATTACAAAAAAAAAACTCGCGAATGATAAAAATTCTTTGAAGAAATTAATAGTTGAAATAAATAGTCAAAATAAATAATTCGTCATATATTTTATTATTTATTTTCCTAGAAATGGGAAAGCATTGTACAACTAAAAAACGTGCTATTACAAAAAACAAAATGGTTTCTGAGCATTAATCATATTCTGAAATAAGAAAATTGGTTGGGTGCTCTAATAAAATAATTGTAATGTAATAAAATTTACTCAAAAACTGAAACACGTGGTGGCAAGCGAGTTATGTCACCATTAAGGGTTAAGCGTTGGGTCAGACAATGCAAGAATACCCTATTTATGGCAGCTACAAAGCTAAAAAAAAGGAGCTAAGTGTGTCCGCAAGAGTTGGAACTATTCATCGGAGATTTCGAGACAACAACTTGAACGCCTATAGTCCCCACAAAGTGCCCCTGCTCTCACGTAAGCTTGTTGCAAAGCATATGGAGTTTTCTAGAATTCATTTGGAATGGCCAGCTGAAAAGTGGAAAAAAGTTTTTTGGACGGATAAATCCAAAGTTGTTTCATTTGGAGTCTAAAGATCGTGTTCTTACGTCAGAAGACTACCTAACGCTGAATTCAATCCAAAATTCACAACAAAAACCATTAAACATGGTGGTTCTAGCATTACGGCATGAGGGTGATTTTCCTACTATGGAAAAGGACTCATATACACTGCCGAACAACCAAATAGACTCAAAATTTTTTTATTTTTAATTTTTGATTATCTTCTTTGTGCAAGAAGCTATTGCACAATTTTTGTTATTTATACTAGAGCAAAGAAATAGACAAACGAATAGAGATAAGAAGTGGATGAAAAAAATTTACAGTTATTAAATATTCTTGTTTTGCTTTGACAATGTCAAAAACATGTGCTTTTTTGGCGATCATCAGAATAGACTCAAAGGGTGTAATTTTAGTTTCTGATTAGGTGCTGGAACAAAAAGTTGAATACAGTCTTTTAGTGCAATTTGCAAATAATTAAAAACAAAATGGGTCGTAGTACAACATTAACTTTGGAGGAAAGAGGCAAAATATTGGCGTATCATGATAGTAAACTTACAACTAGACAAATCGCTGAAAAGATTGGCTGAAGTCAATCTGTTGTGAGTCATTTTATCAGAAATCCGTCGAGTTATGGAAAAAATATGCATAAGCCGACAAGGAAAGCACTAACGACCAGCAAAGAGCGAAGGATTCTTCGGGAGGCGTCAAACTCTACATGTTCTGCAGTCAAAATTCGCCAAAATTTGGGTGTAAATGCCAGTATAGCTACCGTAAGACGTGTAATTCGTAAAGCTAAACATCTAAACAGATTAAAAATGAAAAAAAAAAAAAAACCACCACTTACCGATGTTCGTAAGCAAAGTCCCTGCGTATATGCCCGCAATCACATGGCATGGAATAGGGAGTGGCATCAAGTCGTTTTTTCTGATGAAAAACGCTTCAATTTGGATGGACCGGACGGCTATAATTATTACTTCCATGACTTAAGAAAGGAGGAACACTTTTTCACCCGTCACCATAGTCGTGAGGGAGGTATTATGGTGTGGGGCGCCATATCCTATTATGGGACATTTGAAATTCAATTTGTTTCATCCAGGATGAATGCAAATAAATACAAAGAAGTGCTCTAAAATGGATTTCCCCATTTTTCCAACATTTTTGGATCATTACCCTAGACATTTCAACAGGACAATGCCCCAATCCACACCTCTCGAGTGGTAAAGAAGTGGATAAATGAACAAAATGTAAAGTTAATGGAGTGGCCTCCGTACTCTCCTGATCTCAATATAATTGATAATTTATGGGGATGGCTCACACGTAAGGTGTATCAATCTGGCAGACAGTTTGAAAGCGTCGAAGCACTAAAAGCAGCCATTTTGAGCGCCTGGAGAGAAGTGTCTTTAGACTATTTAAAATCACTTTACGACTCACTCCCTGACCGAATTTTTGAAGTTATTTCAAATAAAGGTGGCTTTACTCATTATAAATAACGTGTAAATATTATAAGAAAATACTTTTTTACTTTTTCTTTTCATTAATTTGTGGTTTTAATAAAATAAAGTCCTTGAGTCTATTCGGTTGAGCGATAAAATAGACTACTTTTTGAGGGTAACTTAAAAAAGTTTTTAAAATTTAATTTTAAGCTAAGAACGCTAATTTTTGTTTTGTTTAATTTGAAATTGATTAATGAATAATAAAAAATTACTTTTTCCCACTTACTATATTCATATAATAATTTGTGAAACTCAATTTTCTGAAAAAAAAACTGTGAGTCTATTTGGTTGATCGGCAGGAAGTAACGCTAGCATATGTTTCTGAGGAAATGCCGCTGGTTTGGATCTTGCGGCAAGACAATGACCCGAAACATACCAGCAAAGTTGCAAAAAAGTGGTTTGAGAACAATAAAATAAAAGTGATGGAATGGCCAGCTTGGTCTCCATATCTAAATCCAATCGACTATTTATGAACAGCTATAGAGAAGGGAGTATCCCAAATGCACTCAATCAGTAATGAAGCCCTTTGGATGGAAGTGCCAAAATCTGGTGAAATGGATGCAAAAACGTTGTGCAGAAGTTATTGCGAACAAAATGTGAGAAGATATAAAAATACTGAATTCAAAATCGATCATTTATTTTTATTTATCTTTAGTTTAAGTATTTATTTTTAATACAATAAGAGCTGCAGTGCTATTTTGTTAACTGAGTGTTTTTTAAGTTGTTTTAAAAAAGTTCAAAATTTTTAATAAAATAAAAATCAAACAGTTTGTTATTTAATATTGTTTCACAGTCTTGTAAATATCTTATGACAAGTATTCAAATATCTAACGAAGAACTTTTTTATCTTGGCGCTATGTTTTTGACCGCAGCTGTATAAAAAGCCACGACTATTCATACATTAATCTTAATTTTTCGACTCCATCTCCACTCAAGTACTCCCACACCAGCACCGAACCACCACCATGCTTTACAGTGCTGCATACGGTATTTGGTTAAAAGGCAGTACACCCATTTCTCGAAGCACTTGCACAGGCATGGTTTTTAAAATAGGTTGAACTTGCATTCATCTGAAAAAAAAAATCCTTTCCCATAGCATAGAATCACTTAAATGGATGTCTTTGTACTTAAAACAAACATAACGTTTCTTTTTATACCCTCCACACCACTAAAGGACACATATCAGTTTGTCATTCCGTTCATAACGCATCGAAAAATGAATTTGCCACCCCATAAAATACATCTTTTCTTGATCCGTACAACAAGTCTAGTCGATATAGCGATGTCCGTCTGTCCGTTTGACTTTTTGTCTGTCTATCTGTCATTCACAAAATAAACAATTTAAATTAAGAATTCAGTGTGTTTGTTGTAATAATATAGAATTAAGTTTATCAAATTATTAACTTTTTCAAATATTTTGTTTATATATGTTATAAATAATGCAATAAGGTCCAGATATCTATCATATTAATAGGCTAGGCGATTACTTGTGACCGATGTTTTGTTCTATCTTTTTATTCCGATTTTGACCAAACGTATATTTGAAAGGTATTTCTTTTTAGCCGCTTTGCAGATTTACAGATTTTTAAATTATTTTCTTTATTTTGAGTAAATTGCATTTAAAATTGCTATTAATACATACATAAAATTATACATATGCTATGTGTGTTTTATTAAATTTGTTAATGTGTTTGTTAATGAGTTTGTTATCTTCATTCACAATAATAATAAACATTAAAAGTGTTGGTTTGTAAATTGGCTAAGTTGAAAAATAAAATTTACTAAAATTGCACTCGAATTTCAACCGCTGGAATCTGCTAGGTAATATAAAAGTGGTACCAAATCAGTTTTTATGATGATAAACCCTTTAATTTGGATGGACCAAATATTTTAGCTACTATTTCCATGACATAAGAAAATAGGAACACTATTTGACCCGTCATCACAGCCGTGGGGGCAGAACGGTGTGGTGTGCTATCTCCTATTGTAGGGTTTTCGAACTCCAATTCGTCTCATCTAACATAAATGCTATAAGTTACGGGCAGATGCTCCAAAAAAAAAACCTTTACACACTCTCCAAACACGTTTGGACCCTCACCTTCGATATTTCAACATTATAGTGCCCCAACTCGGACCCCCTGAAAAGGTAGATTACACACCAACATGTAACATCAATGGAAGGGATTCTGTATTCTAATGACATTAATAAATCTGACAGACATCTTAAAGATGTCGAATCATTCACATATGCTATTAAAAGTATCTGGAGCGAACTTCCATTGAATCTCTAAAATCCCTACACGATTCAGTGGCTGAACGAAATTATGAAGTTATTTCCAATAAAGCTGGCTACAGATATTAGTAATTAAGCTTGAAACATTATAAAATGCGCCTTAGCTGCACTACAACTAACTAGTTACCAAATAATAAAAATATAAACGAAATGTGATTACCGAGTTTTCGCTGGGTTATTGAAACACACACACACACACATGATGGTAGGGCCTGCGGTATAACGCAGTATTTAAAAACATTTTTGAAATGTCACAGAAGCCATTAACAAATTAACAAACTTGCTTATTGCTATAATGACAGTTATGTTTAGTAATATTTTAACAATATTGTGGAGACAGACGTTTTGCCACGCATCAAATGAAATCGATTAAAAGAAACTGAATTTATATATAAAAGTATTTTAGAAGTTAGGGTTTCTTAACGAAAAATTATGGATACATAAATAAAAAAATAAATAAATAAAACTTGGTCGGGTTAAGAATATTTATATATTTAAATTCAAAAAATCTGTTTAACTACCGGTACGATTTTAAAGTATTGTTGGGATAAACTGATTACAAAGTTTTGTAGAGTATAAAACTGCGTATAAATGGAAACTAAAGCGTCTGTTCTTTGATTACAAACTTATGTTTAAACAGTAAAATTAATTTCAACAAACAAGAAAAAATGTCTATCCAAAGAATTTATCCGACATTTTCACATCCAATATTAAACGAAAATTCCACAATGCAACCCCTTAAGAGTTTCACTCTTAAACATGCGACCATACAAGAAGTTTTTCCACTATAAAGTGTTTTAGTACTTACTTTAAAGTTATGTGGCCATCACAGGCAAAAACAACCAAAAAAAATCTTCTTGAACATGAATGAGCATTAGCTTGTCCCATAATAGGAATTGTACGTGAATAAAATAAAAAAATAAAAAAATTTTTTAGGTTTTTGGCAAAACTAGGATCAAAAATTTTGCAATGAAGAGCTTATTAATGGCCAGCTACAGCATTTTGAATTTTTGAAGTTTAGTATAAAATGTTTAGCTAGCGAATATATATTTGCGAATATATATTTGCGAATGTATATTTGTTCTTTTTACTTGTGCAAGGAGCATAGGGCCGTCGGACAGGCCCAGAAATATTATTAAAAACGGTATGAATTACTTTTTTTTTTATATATTTTCGACTTTTGGTTTAAAAAAATTTTCATATTTATTTATTAACTAGTATAGCCCAGAACTGGAAATTCGAGTGCAAATTCTAGGAGACATTATTTTTTTATAAAATTATTGTCTTCCAATGTTTTTTTAATCTATATATATATAACAAATTTATGAATATTTAAATGAGCCTAAAGGTATGTTAATCAATTTTAGCAATTCACAATTCAACACAGAGCGTCGGATATATAATTTAAATCATTCGCATTAAAAGGGAGTAGCGAATTATTATCAATATTTTATTTTATTTAATTTAATTTAATATATTTTTAAAAGAGATTCAACATAAATTTTATCATTCTCAGCTTCTCCTCCATATCAACTATAACTATGCAAATTTTCACACTCCTCCGTGCCCGCATATTGCTTAAAAAGGGAACTAAAAATTTACCTTTGCGTATTAATACATAGATTAATTAATTAATTTATTTATTTATTAGAATGTTTATTTATTTTATACATTTATTTACTTACTTATTTACTTATTTCCATAATTCGTTATTTATTTAATTATCTATTTATTTTAATATGTACTAAATATTTTATATACATATGGGGGAGTTCATGTCAAGTGCACCAACTTTTGAAACCGATGTCTTCCGATCGGGATGAAATTTGCACCAAGGTTAATCCTATTGGATACTAGTTTAGACACAATTTTTCAACAAGATCGGTCCAGATCTCTCTGAGTTAGAGGGGATCAAAATTTGACATTTTGGCCAAACAGGTGTTTTTTTTCATCCATGTAACTTATTAACTATTGTTCCTAGAAAATTTTCTCCTAAAGAAATTAGATAGCTATTTCTTCAATATTTCGGAAAAAAATACTTAAAAAAAAAAAAGATTTGTAGACTTTTTTTTTTTTTTTTGCTAAATTAAAGCATTTTTTGCCTTTTTTTTCAAAAAGGGCATTTTTTTTTTTTTAATAAGAAAGCTTAGGATTTTTCCTTTAAGAGCTTTTTGGTCGCTTAGTGGAATGGGTTTTTCAATTTTTCACAAATGCACTATTTTGAATTTTTTCCTATTTGTTTCAAAAACCTTACAAATAAAACTTATACTGAGAAACTAGACAAACTAAACTTTCCGAAGGTATGTAACATATCTTCATAAAATAACAGAATAGAATGGTTATCTGTATCCTGAAAGAGTTATTTGCAACATTTCAATCTGAACACGAGGATGTTAGAATTGGCTTCACGAAATTAACCCAAATGAGGCCAAAACATTGCGTTTTGGCAGAAAACAGCGGAACTCACACAGTATGCGTTTGCATTTACCATGAAAATGTTAAACTGATGTTGAAGGAAATCAACTTAAAGTATTTAACAGATGGTTCGGTAGAAGATTTACACGATTACCGCGATTGCCTTAAATTGACTATGTGTCCTAATGCAACAACTTCTTGCCACTTAGGTGAATGTACCAATTGCCCGAAAACCACATTCATCAAAGAAAATTTAATCAACTCTTTAGACCGAGAATATATAGAAGAGGTCAAATTTGATTCTTGGATTCAGACTGACAGATGCACATTGAAAACAATCATTTTAAATGTGGATGATTTTGTGGAAGAAATATGTACAGGATTGCTAAACTTGAGAACCCATGACTTTTTAGTCAAAGAGCAATGGTCATTCTTCAAGGATTTGAAGATACATTTGAAGTCTGGTGAATTCGTTATTTCATATGATTTCGCAGAAAATTATAAATATGTTCTTCAGGATGCCATACAAGCATTCCACTTCAATAACAACCAAGCAACTCTACTCACAGTAGTTATTTACAACATGAAAGATGAAAAACTGGAACACAAAAGTATGGCAATCATATCCGACGATTTAAAACATGATACCGTTGCAGTTTATGAGTACCAGAAGAGAATACTAAAATTTCTAAAATCTAAATTTACAGTAAAGAAGGTATACTACGTTTCGGACGGAGCTCGTCAACATTTTAAAAACAAAAGTAGCTTCGCAAATCTTATGGCTCATGAAAAAGAGTTTTGGAATGCCAGCTGAGTGGCATTTTCATCCTACTGCTCATGGTAAAGGAGCATTTGATGGTATTGGAGCAAACCTTAAGAGAAATGTAGCGAAGTATAGTCTCCAGTGCTCTCATCAAGATCGCATCTTAGATGCGACTGCTTTATTCCATTGGGCAAAGAGTTATTGTAAAGAAACTAAAATAGTTTTTAGTAGCAAAGAGGATCATCAGGAAACATTGAAAACACTGAAGAGCAGATTCGATGCTGCGGTAACAATCGATGGCACCGCTAAATACCATGCATTTATACCGCTTGTCGATGGAAGACTCAAGTTGAAAAAGTTTTCTGCCTCTATTCAATGCGATTTCAACAAATACAACAAATAAACCAGCAGCGAAATCAACAGCTGAACCTAGTAACGCCAAGAAAGGATTGACAAAAAAACGCAGTAAATAAAGGCGACAAAAAAGCTGGATGAAAGACTGGGTATTTAAAAATTTACAAGACTTAAATACTTCATCAGCTACAATAAATTAAGTATAAAAATAGTTATGATATAAATGGATCCAATGCAATTAAGATTAAATTTTAATAAATTATTTACCTTTTTATTTTTAATATTACTATTATTATATATTAATTTAATTATTATTACAAATAAATAAAAAATAATATTTTTTCAACATTTCTATGGAAAAAAAAAAATTATTTTTTTCCTGAGGTTAACATATTCTGGGTATTACAGTATCGAGGGTATAAAATTTTAGTTAGGTATGTTACATACCTTCGGAAAGGTTAATTTGTCTAGTTTCTTAGTATAAGTTTTATTTGTAAGGTTTTAGACAAAAATAGGAAAAAATTTAAAATAGTGCATTTGTGAAAAATTGAAAAACCGTTGTCTTGAGGTACAAAACATTTATTTTGATAGATATCCCACTCGCTTCCCACTAAGCGACCAAAAAGTTCTTAAAGAAAAAAAAAAACAAATTTGGGACAAATTTTGTTAAGAACAATAGGTAATCGGGGCTTTTCCCATTGGCATTGTCTTTTGAAAACAAACTAAAAACGACAGTTTGACATCACTATTGGAGTTATCTACATGTACCGAAAATATATTGGTATTTTCCATTTTCAAACGAAGATAATAACGACAAAGAAACGTTTTTTTTTCTATCGTCGCCATTGTTAGTATCGAACTTGAAACGACTAGAAAAAATTAAATTTATAATGAAAATAACAACAGTGCAGCAATTTTAAAAACAAGTAAGAAAATTATAATCGGTCTAGACCGACTATACGATACCCTATGCCATGCATTTAGAGACCCCATCTCTCAGGCCTAACTAACTGGATATAGAAAATAAGAATAAACCAAAGTTGAGTGGGATTTTTATTAATTTTTTTGGCTGCAGTTATGAAAAAGTTCATATCGGATGCTATATCTATATGGGGACTAGGCCCAAAAATGGACCGATCCTGACCATGTTCGGTAAAGTCTCTTGTATTTTGCAAAAATATATACAAACAAAATTTGAAAAGAATCCGTGCAATATTTTTGTTTTTTGATATATTTAAGTGAAGATCGGGAAGCAGCTCTATATGGGGCCTATGACTAAGAGTTGTCCAATAGGGATCATTTTTGGACTACTGATTAATGGATGTAATATATACATAGAAACCCAATTTGACTAAGATTTGTATGATAATTTGGATCTTATGGCAATATATGTTGATTTCATAGGGGTCATTTGTATGGGGGCTAGGTCTGAACATGGACCGATTCTCACCAATTTCGATAGCTTTCATCCAGTGGCCGATAAAAGATCAAATACCAAATTTCATCAAAATATATTCATATTTGCGACCTGCAGTTTGATTACAAGCTTTACATGGACACACAGACGGACGGACATTGTTAAATCGAATCAGATAGTGATTCTGATTCGATCGGTATAATTAAAGATGGGTGTAGGTCAAATATTTATGGTTGTTACAAACAGCAGCACAAAGTCATTATACCCAAACCACATAGTGGTATAGGGTATAATTAGTGTCCGAAATAACTTCTGTCCGATAACTTTTCTTCGTTTCAATATACTATTTCACTAATGCCAATTTAGGAATGAAGCGACGATAAAAACGACAACGACATAGAAACTAAAATTAAAACGACAACGCCAACGGGAATAGGCCCGAATAAGTTACATGGATGAGTAAAAACACCTGATTATCCAAAATGTCAAATTTTGACCACCTCTAACTCGAAGAGTTCTTGACCGATCTTGTTTCTAAACTACTATCCAATAGCACTAACCTTGGTGCAAATTTCATCCCGATCGGAAGACATCGGTTTCAAAAGTTGGGTCACTTGACAAGAAACCCCCCATATATATATTATCTATATATTTATTCAATTATTTTTTATCTTATATATTAAAAGAATTTATGAATAAACTTTGCATTCAAGATTTTTTTCAATATTTTTCTTCTCTCAAACCTCTATAAATAGAGTTCTAATTAACGCAGGCTGTTGACATAGGTCTAAGAACACTCAGTGGATCAAGCTCCTTCTTTTGAGCTATTAACTGCTTAAATTCGTAGCTTAAATATCTTGCCATATTTTGGCATTACTGTACGTTAACTTCTCTTGGCAAATTCGTTGGGTTTGAGGAAAGTTATGCGTGGACAATCAACTTTACTTTTACTGTACGTTAACTTCTCTTGGCATATTTTGGCATTACTGTACGTTAACTTCTCTTGGCAAATTTTGGTATTATATTATAAAAATTAATATAATATAATATAATGCTGCGGAGCAGCAGGGGTCCTCTAGTTTATTTTTAAACTCTTTCTTTTAACTCATACTCTCTGTCTGTCTGTCTGTCTGTCGTGGGTCAACCCCATTCCCCTTTATCAAATTGATCTGAAACTTGGCCCATAGTTTTATTGTGACAACAGATTAATTTTGGGGTAGTCACGCACAGTCACGCACAGTCACAAGGTGATCTAAATGTCATTTCCCCTCATTCGATCGATCTGAAACTTGGTCCATACACTTGCTGTGACAAAAGATTAACTTTGACATAGTCACGCACAGTCACGCATAGTCACGTACAGTCACGCAGAGATTAAAACCTCATTACCCCATTCGATCGATCTGAAACTTTGTCCATAGACTTGTTGTGGCCAATTATTAATTTTAAGATAATCACGCAAAGTCACGCACAGTCACGGAGAGATTAAAAACTCATATGCATAACGCAAGAAAGAGTTTTGATAAAAACTTTGTTTTTATGGGTTAGATTATTTATTTACTTGTCCATTTGTTGATATCTTTATTTGTATATTTCTTTATTTACATATTTATCTTTTAATTTATTTATTTATTGAAATACTTTCGACTTCTGACAGACTTTTATTTATATATATATATATATATATATATATATATATATATATATATTAATTTATGTGTATATTATTATTTGTTTTCATTTTTATATTTACTTATTTACATAATTATTTATGTATTTATTTATATATTCATTGATGAATTAATTAATTTATTTACCTTTTTACTTATTTATTTATCTGTTTTTTTATATATTTATTTATTTCTTCGAATATTTTTGACATTTGAGAGACTTTATATATATACATTTGGGTGGGTCAATTATTTTTAGTCCATGTGTTCGTGACGAACACGATTCCGGTACTATGGGCCATGACAAGTATATTTGCCTAAGGAACCATAACTCTAAAATCATTTTCGAGCCTGCCAAAATTTCGATGAAGATATTTTAATGATATTTTCCATAATACTCATTCAAATGTTAAAAAAAAAATGGAAAATGTGTATACCTGGGGTTTTTGGGTCGGGAAATCCATTTTTCACATTTATTTTTATTTTTAACAGCCACCGGGGGGCGTTTTCATGCATTTTTTGGATTATTTCAACTTTTTGGGGAAAATTGACGAATCTTTGACTTTCCCATATTTAAAATAGCCCAAAATATTAAGCACTAAATACTATATAGGGTACCCACATACGACCTATATCGATTTCATTCAATTTAAGTCAAAAAATTCGTTTTTTATATTTGTTCATTCAAAGAGTAAATAAAAAAAAACGAATTTTTTGACTTAAATTAATATCTATAATATTAATAGGCTAGGCGATTTCTTGTGACCGATGTTTTGTTCTACAGTTTTATCCCGATATTGACCAAATGTATATATTTGAAAGGTATTTATTTTTAGCCCTTTTGCAGATTTACAGATTTTTTAATTTTTTCTTTTATTTTGAGTAAATTGCATTTAAAGTCGCTACTAACACATACGTAAAATTCTACATATGCTATGTGTGTTTTATTAAATTTGTTAATGTGTTTGTTATCTTCATTCACAATAATAATAAACCATAAAAGTGTTGATTTGTGAATTGGATAAGTTGAAAAATAAAGCTGCCTAGAAATTGCACTCGAATTTCGAGCGCTGTAATCTGCTAGTATATATTAACCCTGGAAGGTTACTCTTCATTTTAGTACATTAAAGTTACTCTTCGTCGAATCGACGAACAATTTTTTTAAAAAATTTCTAGCTGAACGATTTTTAAAGTAAAAAATAAACAACAAATTTTTTTAGTTAAAGATGTTATTAAAAAATAAAAGTAAAAATAAAATATAAAAATAAAAATTCTTTTTCAGTCTGCAAATTCGATAAGAATTTGGCCCCTTTTTTGGTTTGTATGATAAAGAGTAAATGAGCTTCGTCGGTTCGACGAAGAGTAACCGTCCAGGTTTAATAACCCTTTATTTATTTACTTGACTATGTATTGTTTTCATTTGTTTATTTACTTATTCATTTATATTTTTTATTAATTTATTTGTACGTTTATTAATTTTTTATTTATTTCTTTTTTATTTATTTATTTATTTCTTTTCATAGTTATTTATTTCTTATTTATTTATTACTTACATAGTAAGATTATGGTAAGTAATCTATATAAAATGTGCTATAATGGATCAAAATCACTCCGCGAAAAATTTATAATTATTTACCCCATACTAAGCTCTACATTACGAAACTTTTGGGTCGAATTTTGCAAACAACAACATCGGTAATTTTTTAAAAACACTTTTTTTTTTTTTGCTACTGCAAAAGCCTATCCGATGGGACACGCTAATGAACATGTATCGACTCGAAAATATTATGCGATAGAAGACATTTACAACGCGTGGCATTTACAAGACATTAAAACGTAAAATATTTACTTTAAGTAACCGTATACAAAAAAAAAAAAAAAAATAAGAAAAAAAGACGCAAAAGCAACGCATTAAACCGACAGCCACTCACACATTCTGGTAATACTTCTTGTCATCGTCCGTTTGTACGGGCAAAGAGGAAAAACAGGCTACGAAAATGTCAAAAGTGTCAACATATAAAAAAAAAACTTTTTCTTTTTAGATGAAAAAAAAATCAAAAATTAAGAGGAATAAAATAGAAAAACTCAACATAAAGGAAGCCATACTTTTACAACTTAAGGAATTTGTAACGCAATAAAAAAAAACACAATAATTTAAAAGAAAAAACACAACAAAGTGGTTTCAAAAAACTACTATTTTCTTGAAACTACGCACATATTTTTTTTAATATGTTACACCACACCATTTCCTTAGGTTTTGGTTTCAAACATTTATATTACATATTAATGGCAATACTGTTAAATATTGTTGTAAAAAAAATGGTGCAGTTGTTAAATGAAAAAAAATTTAAAAAACAAGTTTAAAACAAAATAATGTTGCGTGTCGGAAAAAAAAGATAAAAGCATAAAATTAACCATAAATTGACCACTGCCACAAAATAAGTGCATAAATAAAAATAAATATGCGAACACGACATCGACTCCAATTGCGATTGCGACTAATTCTACGATTGCTAACAAACGAATCAAAGCTGTAGAGTGTGCAAAAAATGTTTCATATTTCAAGGAAACGTTTTAAATGCTGTTTTTTAATCAGGAGTATTTTCCTTTTTTTTTTTCTTTGTTGTTATCACCAATCCGAAAACAATTAACCATTCGATCTGGTTTTATTTAATCATGTACACTAGGGCGTTTCACTAAATATGATTTTTTTTTGGAATTTTGCAACTCTTGAAACAGAATATGAATACCTAAAGGTAAAGAGATTTTTTATATAATTTTTCAGATTTCCGAAGGTTGCTAAGGGGTCACTGACATCTCGTTATATCATGTACCATAATATGGTCGACGTATAATGAGTTTTTGCTGATGTTTTTAACGACCAAAAATAGCTGACCTAGACCGATCAATTCAGAATCAATTTCTGGGTCGATTTAGCGATGTCCGTCCGTCCGTCCGTATGTGCAAATATGAACATATTTTGATTAAATTTGGTATATAAGCTTTTATCGGCCATAGCATGAAATTGCTGAAATTGCTGCATGTTTAGACCTAATCTCCATACAACTGACCCCTATGAGATCGACTTCAATTGCCATAAGATAAAAATTAATTTATATATCTCGGTCAAATTTTGTTTTGTATGTGTTTATTCAGTAATTAATCAGTAGCCCGAAAATAAGCCATGTAGCTGCTTCCCGATCTTCACTTAAATCTATTAAAAATAAAAATTTGGCAAAGGTTTTTCTCCAATTTGGTTTGTATATGTTTTTCTAAATAATAAGTGACCGTACCAAATATGGTCAGGATCGGTCCTAGTCACCATATAAACATAGAATTTATTCACATACACTTTTTCTGCAGGCAAAAAATTTTATAACAATGCCATTTTCTTTTTCCACTTAGTTGGTCCTAAGACTCTATCTCATGATAGTATATATTTGTTACGTGCCCCAAAGAGCACCAAGGTGAATTGGGCCGACTAGCTCAAATGCGGTTTCATAAGACGGGTGTGAATCCATCCCATCACCTTGGCCTCAGAGACCCGACATATTATACACACATGAAATAAACACAAAATTTCTTACTGAACTCACCACCACATCCAGCGTAGGAGGCAGGTCTTACACCCCAGTTGCCCATCCCAACCGTGATTTCCGTCTCTCCTTCTCTCATCAATGAAGATTCCTAAAACCCTCCTAAATAAATTTACTCACACATTTTTTTTATATTTACACTTATTTCAATACATAATCTTTTTTTTTTATTTAACAATAAAATTTTTATCAAATAATTAAACTTCTTTCTTTTTAATTTAAGTTTACTATATATGCTTGACGTAAGTAAAGAAACAATAAAATATGTGATATATAAATTTAATAATATTAAACAGCACTAGCAAAAAGCTGACGGTTATATAATGAACAAATCAAAAAAGAAAAATACGTCTAGATCGAACTGTACGTTGACCTTGGTTTGGACGTGTTCGAACAAGTCGTCGATTGGGCCTGAATTTAAGAGAACAAAATTAAATTAGAAATATTCAATAGATATTGGGAAATATAAGAAATAATGTGTGTGTAGATGATTCTAGTATAGTATAGACATAATTTTAACGACTATATAATAAAGGGTATTAAATAAAGGAATTAGGCTTCATCAGAGTGTTCACTGTCCAGGAAGGGAAGAAAACATAGTTTGACAATAGGACGAGTTATTATTCCCGTAGATATGCGTACATCGGCAGTGCGTACATTATCATCTGAACCGTGATAAGGTTTTACGATTCTTCCTAATCGCCACTCGTACGGTGGCTGTAAATCATTCATTACTACTACAAGATATCCCACTTTTAAATTTGGAGTTGAATTTTTCCATTTGTAGCGCTTGTGTAAGGCTCTGAGGTAGTGTTCTTTCCACCAAACAGCAAATTGATGATGGATTACTTTCAATTTCTCCCATCTATTAATGAGAGACATGTTTTCGGCATTTTGCTCTGGAAACGCTAGAATGGGAGCGCCTCTAAGAAAGTGGCCAGGAGTTAATGCAGTCAAATCTGCTGGGTCCTTTGATAAGGCGGATATTGGTCGGGAATTCAGTATGCCCTCAATTCTAGCTAGAATGGTGGAAAATTCTTCAAATGTGAATTTTTGAGAACCTACGATTCGCTTGAAATGGAACTTAAAACTTTCAACGGCGGCTTCCCATAAGCCGCCCACGTGAGGTGCATATGGAGGTATAAATTTCCATTCAAAGCCATTCGCGACATATTTCTGGACAATATCTAGTGCTATTTCCATATAGCCCCTTAGCTCATGAAATTTCTAAATTAAACTAGAAAACAATATCTAGTGCTATTATTAATATAGACCCAAATTCCTAGAAGAATAATCGTTAAAAACTCGTACGTCCGGTTCGAAGGACCATGTATTATTCTGAGTGAATAATGTTAAAATCTCTTTGGTTGGAGGGGAAATGTCATAATCTTTAAAGAGATGTAATTATAATTCCTCGAGTTGGAGTAATTATAATTGGGGTTATGGGACATAAAGAAAAAGAAGAGTTAGATTTTTTTATGTAAATTTAAATGTGGGAATTGTGATGCTCACCTTTGTGGGATCGTACACCTTTTTTTAAAAGAATTTTATGGTTTTTTTTGATGCACAAGGTTTTTTATTTTTTATTAATAAATTCAATTTTAGTTGTGTACGATTGTAAATCCTAATGATAAGTAAGTTGGAAATTTTCTGTTCAATATTATGATACTTCGTTTTAATGTTCTTCGTTTGTTTTTTTTTTTTTTTTTTTTAATAAAATTGAAACCGCTGAATATATTTTCGAAATTACATTTACGCGATTACTAAATTTAACGGTTGGCAACTAATAATTCGAATATATATAATTTTCAAGTTTTAGCGATTTTTCTTAAGCTAATATTGCAATTAATATTAAAAATAATAAATATTATAAATTCATTTTTGTTTTATTATTTTGGATGTCCAAAGTTGTTTGGACAATAATCATTCCAGACCGATTATAATTTTCTCAATTTTTTATTTTCACCAAACCAGATTAGTTACTGCTACTAATAAGAATTATCCGCGATGCAAATTATAAGTTTAAGGGGCACATTGATGACTTCAAAAGTAAAAATTTAATGTCGCCCAAGTTCTAACCCCAATCGAGAAATTGGCAAAATTTGGACGTAAAATCAGTCCATGTGAAAGTTTTTCGCTATACCTTTGATTTGAACTCCATCATGAAATTTGCATATTTCGGTGTAAATTAAATGTTTAGGGGAATGCAATGGAGTAAATAATTGATATGGTTTTATTTTTTCAAGTTTTTTAATATTTCTTCTAAAGTGGTTTCAAATGAAAGGTACTTTGAAGGCCTACAAATAAGGAGGGAGATGAAAAATATCAACACATATAAAATGCAAGGTTCAGAAAATACACACATGAAACACATAATGTTCTGTTCAAAAGCAGCCAACACATATCTTTATTTTCATATCAATTATGTGCGTTTCTAAATTTTCTACGGTGCCCAACACAACCATGACTGTGTTCGTTTTAATATTTCGTTATTTACACGAACATTTTTGTATCACGTACTTTTTGTTTCAATCACACATAAAGCACACATTTTTGAGTGTTGCTTTATTTGAAGTTCATGTTCTGGTACGTGTACTGAAAAAAAAAACAGAACATGTACAATAAACAGGTTCGAGTTCAGTTATATTTTTTCTTACTACACGAGCCACAACACGACTTAAAATATAACTGAACTCGAACCTGTTTATTGTACATGTTCTGTTTTTTTTTCAGTACACGTACCAGAACATGAACTTCAAATAAAGCAACATTCAAAAATGTGTGCTTTATGTGTGATTGAAACAAAAAGTACGTGATACAAAAATGTTCGTGTAAATAACGAAATATTAAAACGAACACAGTCATGGTTGTGTTGGGCACCGAAGAAAATTTAAAAACAAACATAATTGATATGAAAATAAAAATATGTGTGTGTTGGTCTAAGTTATGTTTGTTTACATATATGTACGAGTTTTTTATTCAGTGTGTGTTTTTTTCTGAACTCTGATAAAATGTATATTTTTATTTTTTATTAACTTGAAATTATATTAAAGCTTACAAAAAAAGATAATTTTTATATTTCTGATCACTACTTATGAACTTAGGGATCTTTTCCGGAGCCAATTCCATTACGGATTTTATAGTGGTTTTTGTCATATTTTTGGAACAGGTGGTTTAAAATGTACCAGATCCTGGGACACTTTTTATACTCCACAACTCCCTTTTCATAAGAGCCCAACACCTCCTCACTGGCTTTGCCTCCCTTGGTTAAAAAAATCTAACCAAAAATATAGACCCTGACAACAGGATATCCCCAATAAAAAAGCGTAGTGGATGTATTTCGATGATTATGTAGAAGAGAAAAATTGCAAAAATTTAATTTACGGTTTTAAATTGTTTCAGTTCCATGTTATTGTTGCTAGATAAGATTCGGAAACTCAAAAGAATATTAATAAAAAAAAAAACACAGAAACTACACCCACTCCATCCCGCTTATTGTATGAGGCTTATGAAAGAATGGCCTATTTTCGGTATTCATAGAGCCCGTTGTAACAAATGACTTAGCTTCTTTTGCCGCAACTGCATACTGCTTGCCATATCAGGAACATTTTCCTATGTCAGCTTTTGGGTCCTAAAGTCATCTCCACATATCCTTGAGCATTACCAACATAAAAATTTGGACGCGGAAGCGAGGAAAAAATTTGCAACTAATATTTGACCTTGATCCATACCTTATCGTACCAATTAACTTAGAATCACTTTCTGAGTCGAGTTAGCGATGTCCGTCCGTCCGTCTGTGTATCCATGTAAGCCTTGTGATCAAACTACAGGTCGCAAATATGAATGTATTTTGATGAAATTTGGTATATAAACTTTCATCGGCCATGGGATGAACACTAATGGGGGGAGATCGGTTCATGTTCAGAGTTAGTTCCCATTCAAATGACCCCTATGAGATCGACTTAAATTGCCATAATATCCAAATTATCATACACATCTCGGTCAAATCGGGTTTGTGTATGTTTATTACATCCATTTATTAGTATTCCAATAGGATGGCCCTTAATAAAGAAAGGTGTTCAAGCTCTCGGTCTCATCCCCTAGAAATATGGGAATAGCCAAAAACTAAGAAATACAAAGTTTTGGGCCAATCAAAGAACATTTAGTCGTGCCTCAACGCGATTGAAAATTTCAAGTGTGTTTATATGGGGAAAATATGGCTTTTTCAGATTTTACGAAAATTTCGTTCTATAGTTTGCTTTTTCCGACAAGCTCTTATATAATTCGAAAAGCTGTAAAACTAAAAAATCGAATAAAACCTCGCCAAGAAATAGCAAATGCCCCAGACCACTTTTGTGCTAAAAAAAAAACTAGCTCATGAAATTTGATGGCATTTTTTTTTCAACTTTGAGAAATTGATTAAAGCCATAATTTCAATTTAGTCCCTATACTTTTAAGTACTCAGGTATGAAATATTGTTTTATTACCACGTTGTCAACCTATTGCGCAATGAGACCGAAAATTGGAAATTTTTTGATAAAATTTTTAAAACTCCTTTTTCAAGTTTGAAAAAAATTTCTTAAACAAAATTTAAAAAAATGAATCTATCACTTTAAGGTTTTATGAAAGACGTGTTACAGATTAACTGTGTAAATTTTTAAGTAAATCGCTCTGCCAGAACTTTTTTTGACAAGGATTTTATTTTTGCGGATTTCGAGGAAATTGGGATTTTAATAAAATATTCTGTAAATGTACTCTTTCTAAATACTTTGTATCAAAAATTCATCACTTTTCTAATTTCAAATGTTATATTTTATCTTAATAGCCTAGGGTTTCGGAAAAAAATAATATGATCCCATTAACCCTTTTGTAATCGGGGTCACATATGACCCCAAGCTAATAAAAGACAATTTATTCAAAAAATTCAAATGTTTTGTAGGAAGCGTTGAATTTTTAGATGCGATGCTTAAAATATAATAGCCAAATGTGTAGAACTTCCGCTCCTAAAATTTGGGATAAATCCGAGAACGTTAACCCATTATTTGCTAAGGCCAGCTTTGGATTTTAAGATATTTTTAAATACAGATCACCTAAAACGAGTATTTTTGTTAAACTCGATGAAACCACTATTTAGAATTTAAGAAAAATAATTCGGTTAATTTTTATTTATTTAACCCTTCAGTACTTCTAAAATCAAAATAATCATTTGTGATATATCTTTGGTGCAATTATCTGCATATTGCTCGCGAATATAAATTAAAACAATTGTTAACCAATTTTGTTATGAAATTATTTTATGATAAAAACTATCTATATTTTTCTAAATGAAATAAGAAGACCCACAAATGACCCAAAGCTAATCAAAGACATTTTATTCAAAAGAATAAGATATATAAAATTAATTCTATTTATTTTGGTGTATTTAAGGATGATATAGTGTGCGATTCAAATTGTATTCTGAAATCACATACGATTGCAATAAGTATAGCTTTTGTTTAATTTTATATAATTATATTAATTTTACACATTTGGCTATTATATTTTAAGCATCGCATCTAAAAATTCAACAGCACTTACAAAATATTCGATTTTTTTTAATAAATTGTCTTTTATTAGCTTGGGGTCGTATGCGGCCCCAATTACAAAAGGGTTAATGGGGTCATATTATTTTTTTCCGAAACCCTAGGTTATTGCGATGAAATATAATATTTAAAAGTAGAAAAGTGATGAATTTTTGATACAAAGTATTTAGATAGAGTACATTTACAGAATATTTTACTAAAATCCCATTTTTCTCGAAATCCGCAAAAATAAAATCCTTTTCAAAAAAAATTCTGGCACAGGGATTTACTTAAAAATTCACACAGTTAATCTGTAACATATACTTAACAAAACCTTAAAGTTTTAGATCCAGTTTCTTAAATTTTGTTTAAGAAAATTTTTTAAAATTTGAAAAAGGAGTTTTCAAAATTTTATCCAAAAAAATTTCCCATTTTCGGTCTCAAGGAGCAATAGGTTAACAACGTGGTAATAAAACAATACTTCATATCTGAGTACTTTTATGTACATGAACCACAATGAAATTATGTCTTTAATCAATTTCTCAAAGTTGAAAAATATGCCATCAAATTTCATGCGCTAATTTTTTTTTTTAGCACAAAAGTGGTCTGGGGCATTTGCCATTCCTTGCCGAGGTTTCATTCGATTTGGAAGGTTTATAGCTTTTTGAAAGTATAATTTAATACTGAACCCGAATTATATAACAACTTGTCGGAAAAAGTAAACTATAGAACGAAATTTTCGTAAAATCTGAAAAAAAAGTCATATCTTCCCCATATAAACACACAGTAAATTTTCAATCGCATTGAGGCACGAAACTTTTTATTTCTCCCAGTTTTGTTGCTATTCGCATATTTCTAGGGGGTGAGACCGAGAGTTTGAACACTTTTTTCCCTCCATAAAATGAAGGGCCACCCTAGTAGTCCAACAATAAGCCCTATAGGACAATTCTTAGTTATAGCCCCCCTAAAGATCTGCTTCCCGATCTTCACTTAAATTTATCAAAAAACAAAAATATTGCACAGATTTTTCTCAAGTTAGGTTTTTATATGTGTTTTCATAAAAATAAGTGACCTTACCAAATATAGTCAGGATCGGTATATTTTTCGACCTCATCCCCATATAAATATTGCATCCGATATGAACTTTTTCATATCCGAAGGCAAAAATAAAATAACAATGCCACTCAAATTTGGGTTATGCTTATTTTCTATATCCAATTAGTTGGACCTCAGAATTAGGGTCTCTAAACGCATGGAGGGTATCGTATAGTCGGTCTAGAACGAATATAATTTTCTTACTTATTTTTAATGACAACTTCATCAACAAAATTTAAATCACGTTTGCAATCAAGAGCAACGAAAAAACGTATGTTAAGTTTTTTTCGATCTCATTCCTTATTGATTGAGGTTTGCAACTTGGGAAATACTGTTATCTTAATTTGAAGGTCATCTAAGTTCTAATTATCCTCACAGCTTACAATTTTCCTTAGGAAGCTAGTACTCCTCAAAAGTGAATTATTTGTTTATGCGAAAATAAAGCATGAAAGAAAACGCGAATAAACAAGTAAGAAAATTATAGTCGGTCTAGACCGACTATGCGATACCCTATACCATGCGTTTAGAAACTCTATCTCTTAGGCCCAACTAATTGGACATAGAAAATAAGCAAAAACCAAATTTGAGTGGGATTTTTATTAATTTTATTGGCTGCAGATATGAAAAAGTTCATATCGGATGATATATCTATATGGGGACTAGGTCCAAAAATGGACCGATCCTGATCATGTTTGGTAAAGTTTCTTTTATTTTGCAAAAATATATACAAACAAAATTTGAGAAGAATCAGTGCAATATTTTTGTTTTTAATAGATTTAAGTGAAGATCGGGAAGCAGCTTTATATGGGGCCAAAGGGACCATTTTTGGACTACTCATTAATGGATGTAATGAGCGCATACAAACCCAATTTGAGTAAGATCTATATGACAATTTGGATCTTATGGCAATTTATGTCGATTTCATATGGGTAATTTGTATGGGGGCTAGGTCTCAACATGGACCGATTCTCACAAATTTCAATAGCGTTCATCCCATGGCCGATAAAAGCTTATATACCAAATTTCATCAAAATATATTCATATTTGCGACCTGCAGTTTGATTACAAGATTTACATGGACACACAGACGGACGGACGGACGGACGGACATTGTTAAATCAACTCAGAAAGTGATTCTGATTCGATCGGTATAATTAAAGATGGGTCTAGGTCAAATATTTTTGGTTGTTACAAACAGCAGTACAAAGTCATTATACCCAAACCACATAGTGGTATAGGGTATAAAAATTATGTTTCATAACCGCATTTTTGGATAACATCGATTTCAGCGACACCTTACCGAACGGCAAAAAAATCTGAAAAAATTCTCAAACATATTTTGGGCAATAAGAAATCATATTCTCCGTTCAGAGTTTCACAAACAGAAAAAATGTTACAATGTTTAATGCAATCATTGATGGAGGCCAGAAGCCGGTCTGATTAAGAATACAGAGAAGTTAAGGATTTTACTTTCTTCTTCTCTACCACACACTATTAAAAACAAAAATAAAATTTTTTTGGTTGAAACGCCCTAATGCACACATTTGTAGTCGCCTATACGTGTAGTGTAAACGTGCAAATGCTGATTTTAAATGACAGATTTAATAGCGAAAAATTGCAAATGCCTGATAGTATTATGCAATTTTTTTTTCTTGTTGCCTTTAAAGCGATTTGTAAGATTAAAAGATTATTGTGGCGATTATGGAGTCTTTAAGTGTACGATTAAACATTAAAGCCAACTTAATGTATTTTGTTTAAATGTTATGTTAAGTTGTGTATCGTTTATAAAGTAATAAAAAAAAACACGTATTTTTTTGCTATTAAAACAGTTTTGTTAGTTTACTGGAAAATATGAATAAATTTATAATAATAACAAGTAAGAAAATTATAGTCGGTCTAGACCGACTATACGATACCCTATACCATGCGTTTAGAAACCCTATCTCTTAGGCCCAACTAACTGGACATAGAAAATAAGCAAAAACCAAATTTGAGTGGGATTTTTATTAATTTTTTTGGCTGCAGATATAAAAAAGTTCATATCGGATGCTATATCTATAAAGGGGCTAGGTCCAAAAATGGACCGATCCTGATCATATTTGGTAAAGTCTCTTGTATTTTGCAAAAATATGTACAAACAAAATTTGAGAAGAATCAGTGCAATATTTTTGTTTTTTAATAGATTTAACTGAAGATCGGGAAGCAGCTCTATATGGGGTCAAAGGGATCATTTTTGAACTACTCATTAGTGGATGTAATGAACGCATACAAACCCAATTTGAGTAAGATCTATATGACAATTTGGATCTTATGGCAATTTATGTCGATTTCATATGGGTAATTTGTATGGGGGCTAGGTCTGAACATGGACCGATTCTCACCAATTTCAATAGCGTTCATCCCATGGCCGATGAAAGCTTATATACCAAATTTCATCAAAATATATTCATATTTGCGACCTGCAGTTTGATTACAAGCATTACATGGACACACAGACGGACGGACGGACGGACGGACGGACGGACGGACGGACGGACATTGTTAAATCAACTCAGAAAGTGATTCTGATTCGATCGGTATAATGAAAGATGGGTCTAGGTCAAATATTTTTGGTTGTTACAAACAGCAGCACAAAGTCATTATACCCAAACCACATAGTGGTATAGGGTATAAAAACAAGAACAGATAGGAGACGGCTTAATCGGTAGTCTGGATCGATCGGTATATAAATAATGGTTTTTTGTATTACTTGTGATTACAAACATCACCATAAATTCTACAAATATTTATCGTATCAAAAATCTAAAATTTTAAGAGCTAAGTATTTGTTTTATTTCTCGCGCGTAGCCTGCATCTCTGCATACAGAACAGTATCCGTAAAAATTCTACAAATACATTTTGAAGTTATTACTAATTATGAAGAAATTAAAGCAAATTCAATCATTAAACTTTCCAATTTAGTAGGTTACAACACATACACTTGCTGGAAAAAGTATTCGTACAGTTAAAATTAAAACTGCCATACTAAGAAAAAATTAACTAAGTTGAAATTAATTATTAAGCTATTTATAAGTTTTTTTCTTTCTTTTTTTTCAATTTATTTAAGTTTTATTGTCTTTAATAAATTGCATATAGGTAAAACGTAAAAAAGGAAAATAATCATAAGAAAAAGTATTCGTACATTTGAAATATTAATACAAAGAAAATAAATTTGCATTTTATGACCTCTATGAGCCGATTTTTCATCCACTTAATCAACTTTGAACTATCCTCTTCATTTATTTTACTCCATCATTCACTCAAAAATTATGCTTTTTACCTTTTCCTTTGAGGTTACTTTCTGCTGACGAATTCTGCGCTGCAGCAAATCCCACAAATGCTCTTCTAGTACTAAGATAGGATGATTGGTGCGGTTATTCCAATTGAGTTTGACATTGTGCGCCAAATGTTTAGTATCATTATCCGGAAATTCGAAACGTGCTACCATCTCAAAAGAAAATAATTTCTCAAAATTCTGGAGCTTTACTTACATACTCATTTGCTAAGGTCATAAGTTTTTTTCTATTCTCATCGAAAATGATTGGCTTTCTATGTGCTGTATGACCATTATAGTCAGATACTTAAAATATATTACAAATGGTATGTTTGTTCATTAGAGAGGTCCTTAAAAATGAAATTGAGATTTTACTAAGTGTCGGTTTGTTTCCTTTCTATATAAATCTCGTTCAGAAATTGATTACGCTGTTTGATTTATTCCAATTTTTTAGCACGGAAGACTTGCATAATTAGTAATTATATTTTAAGCGTTACATCTATAAATTCAGCAGCACTTACAAAATATTTGAATTTTTTGAATAAATTATCTTTTAATAGCTTGGGGTTACATGCGACCCCAAATCCAAAAGGGTTAATGGGGTCATATTATTTTTTTCAGAAACCCCAGGCTATTAAGATAAAATAACTTTCAAAGGCAGAAAACTGATCAATTTTTGACACAAAGTATTTAGAAAGAGTACGTTTACTGAATATTTCTCACATTTACTGAATGTTTTCGAAATCGGAAAAAAAAATCCTTGTAAAAAAAATTGTACCAGAGGATTTACTTAAAAATTCACACAATTAATCTCTAACATGTATTTAACAAAACCTTAAAGTGCCAGATTTTTTAAAAATTTTTTTAAAGAAAATTTTTTAAAACTTGAAAACGGAGTTTTCAAAATTTAATCAAAAATATTTCCCATTTTCGGTCTCATTGCGCAATAGATTGACAACGTGGTAATAAAACAATACTTCATATCTGAGTACTTATAGGTATAGAGACCAAAAAATATATGGCTTTAATCAATTTGTTTAAGTTAAAAAAATGTTCATCAGATTTTTGGCACAAAAGTGGTCTGGGGCATTTGTTATTTCTTCGCGAGTTTTTATTAAATTTTAAGGTTATGTAGCTTTTTAAAGAGATAATTTGGTACTGAAATTGATTCATATCACAACTTGTCGCATAACTTAAACTGTAGAACGAAATTTTCGTAAAATCTGAAAAGTCATATTTTCCCCATATAAAAACACTTGAAATTTTCGATCGAATTCGGGCGCGACTTTTCTTTATCCGATTATCCCCAAACTTCACAAACTGGACCCCGACACTCCCCAAAATCACCATTTAAAAAATGTTCATCTAACGAAGAACCACGCTAATGTTCATGGATGCCTTTGCCGAAGGCTTTTTAAATTTGAGAACTAATTTGGGAAGCAGAAATTCTGGAATTCTATTTTATAGTTTGCTTTTCGTGCTCAGTTACTTTGGAATGGCGATCAGAACGAGGTTTTGACAAATTTAATTGGTGGATTTGTAGTTTTGAATAAAGAACTTCGGCCAATGATCCGCGAGTTTTCTCTCGTCAGCACCGATTTAATTGATTTTGGGACTCATCTCAAAATATAGTTACCAAAAGAATATTTATAATTAATTACTGTAAATTATTTAACAAGTTTGTCTTCTACTAAAATAAAATCGAAGCAACAGACCTGTAAGTATTTGTATTATACGAACTGATCAGTAGAGCAAAACTAAACCCTGTAGAACCAATTTTAGTCGTAGTCTCCATATAAGCTGATTTCATATCTATGACTGTGTTTCGTTTTAATATTTCGTTATCTACACGAAAATTTTTCTATCACGTATTTTTTGTTTCAAACACACATAAACCACACAGATTCGAGTGTAGCGTTATTTTAAGTTCGTTTTCTTGCACGTATACTGCTAAAGAAACAGAACATGTTCTTCAACGCGTACATCTTAAAATTAAAACATTATTCACTCGCGATCGGATAAATCTGACACACCCCTCTAGATAAGATAAGATGAGATAAGGAATGCTATACGCACTGCGACCAATTTGATCTTTTGTGCAGCCCATGGTTGTCCTAAAGATTAAGGCTTCTTATGAAGCCAATTACCCTATTTGGCATTAGTGCAAGGATTCTCTTATCACTTAGTCTTGGACATTCACAGAGAATATGTTCTGCTGTTTCCACCTCCAGCTCGCAGAACCTACATGTGTCTATAACAGATTGTCCTTTCATTCGTAGATGATATCTAAGATTGCAGTGTCCTGTAAAGAATCCCGCCAAGGTCCTTAAGTCCTTTTTATCAAGGGTAAGTAGTCTTTCCGATTGAACACTGGATGGAGTTATGAATCTCTTGGCCTGCCGTTGACCTATACTTTTGTCCCAGTGTTCGGCAATTTGTGATTTTCTCCACTGCCTCATTTTTTCTTTTATGTGTCCCACTGGAACACCACAGAAAGGTTCCGGACCGATGAAAGGACGACGGGCCCCTCGATTGGCTAGGCAATCGGCCCTTTCGTTCCCTACATGTCCTTCATGTCCCGGAATCCAGCATAGAGTTAATTTGTTGCATCTACATAATTCGTTTAGCCCTTCGATGCACTCCCACACCAGTTTGGACGTCACTTTGTAGGCCATTATTGCCTTTAGTGCAGCCTGACTGTCGGATAGTATATAAATGAGTGCCCTTTTTGTCTTTCTTCTGAGACATTCAGTCACGCATGTAAAAATAGCGAAGACCTCCGCTTGGAAAATGAATGGGTATTTACCCATGGGTAAGGCACGTTGAAAATTGGGACCAAATATGCCCGCGCCCGTGTCCCCATTTGTTTGTTTTGAGCCATCTGTGAACCACACATGAGAACCTTGCTCCGGTTCCCAGGTCCCACTGGTCAATGTGCTCCGTTCCAATATCATGGTTTCAAATTCCCTTATGAATATATTTTTTGGTAACATTCTGTCCGTACTCTCGCCACCGGGTGGGTCGTGGATGAAGAGCCTCGCGACTCTCATGTGACCCTTTATGTCACCGTCCTTCATGCTACCAAAATCCTGAAATCGTACGGCACTCATGCACGCATCTTCAATGATCGAAATATGCAATGGTGTAATGTTAAGCATGATGCCGATAGCATCGGTTGGACACGTTCTGTTCGCCCCTCTGATACCAATACAGGCAATGCGGTACACCTTGTTCAGGATTGCTTTTGCTTTGGTTTGCTCAACCTTCGGCCACCATGCAAGGGCAGAGTAGGTAATTATTGGTTTCACAATAGTTTCAAACGACCAATAGATCATGTAGGGCTTTAAACCCCATGTTCTACCAAATAGTCTTTGACAGGCGTATAAAGCCCTGGTGACCTTTTTGGTAATTTGATCTAAGTGGCTGTTCCATGTGAGGGATTTATCCAGGGTGACCCCAAGATATTTGACCTCGTCCGAGAACCCTATTGTCAAGCCGTTCAGACTTGGTTCCATAAGGTTGAGTCTCCTTCGTTTAGTGAAGGGTATCAGTATGGTTTTTGATGGGTTCATAGATAGCCCCTTTCTCTGACACCAATTGAGGGTATAATTCAGAGCCTGTTGCATACGCCCGATATTGTGCTCTCGTCAAACCCCTCTAATAACGACAACAATTTTTTCAACCAAATTTATTAAAAAAAATCTAAAATAATTCATTAGCAGTTATAAAAAAAATAAAATAAAAAGATAATAATAAAAATAAAAAATAAATAGAAATTTTACATGTTGTTTATGACTTAATTTCGTTTTTTTCCGATCGCGAGTGGATAATGTTTTAATTTTTATATGTACGCGTTCAAGAACATGTTCTGTTTTTTTTTTTAACAGTACACGTGCAAGAAAATGAACTTGAAATAAAGCTACACTCGAATCTGTGTGGTTTATGTGTGTTCGAAACAAAAAATACGTGATAGAGAAATGTTCGTGCAGATAACGATGTGTTAAAACGAAACACATATATGATTGTGTTGGGCACCGTACAAAATTTATAAACACACATAATTGATATGAAAATAAAAATATGTGTTGGCTGCCTTAGAACAGAACGTTGTGTGTTTCATGTGTGTATTTTCTGAACCTTGGGTTGAAACACTATAATATTTTATTTATGCTGTTTTTTTCTTTTATAAAATCAACATAAGAATTTGAAGAATAAACTATTTATGCATTTAATAAAAAAAAATATATAGTCGGTTTTGAGCAACTATACGTTACCCTATACCATGCTTTTCGAGAGGGGATCTTAGATCCAACTTTGCTGAAGCAATAACTGGCAATAGAAAATATTTGTTCGACACCGTACAAAATTTAGAAACACTCATAATTGATATGAAAATAAAAATATGTGTTTGTTGGTCTGAGCTATGTTTGTTTACATATATGTACGAGTTTTTTATTCAGTGAGTGTTTTTTTCTTGACTCTGTTTCAATCTCAGTTAAAACAGCAGACTTTTTCTGTTATTTTTACAGACCTTTTTTTTCAAGTGAATGCTGTTGTTGCTGTAGCAATGATGTGGTTGTTGCAACCAAAATTTTAAAAATTCCAATCAAGTTTAGGCTAATTTATATCATTTATTATTAACAATTACTAATTCTTTCTACATAAATTTTGTTTCCAACAACAGTAAAATCCAAACATTTCATTTACATTAGCTTTTAATTTTAAATGTTTGTTTTTATTATTTTAATGTAACAACAAAAAAAAAAGAAAAACTAATCGCACTTAAGTGATGTTTATTTTATATCGTTATATTTTTGTTCGAACACAATAACAACTTTTGTTATCAGCTAACATCGAGACTGCATATTATTTTCACAATTAGCAACAACAATAAAACATTAACTATAAGAGCAATTTTAACAGCAAACAACAAAAGTAATTATAATATAATTTGCAATAACCCAGCAAAAAATACATATATATATATTTTTATTTAAAAACAAGTAAGAAATTGCAACATTATAGCAAGAACAAACAACAAGTAAATTTTAGACGGTCTGGACAATACCCTATACGGTGAGTTTAGAGAAAGTAGAGAAAGTATCTTATGTCCAACTAATTGGATATAGAAAATAAACATAAACAAAATTTGAGTGGTATATTTTGCCTTCGAATATGAAAAAGTTCATATCGGATGCTACATTTACATGGGGACTAGGTCGAAAAATGCACCGATCCTTATCATATTTGGTAAGGTCACTCATTTTTACAAAAATATATACAAACCAAATTTGAGAAAAAGTTGTGGAATACTTTTGTTTTTTGTTAGACTTAAGTGAAGATCGGGGAATCAGCTTAATATGGGGATTGTGACTAAAAATGTTTCATTTCCGGGGCACTAATTAACGGGAGTAATTAATACACATAGACCAAATGTGACCAAGATTTGTATGATATTTTGGATCTTATGACAATTTAAGTCGATCTCACAAGGGGTCAGGTCATTTGTATGGGACTAAGTCTGAACATGTAGCGATTTTCATAAGTTTTAATAGCGATCGTCCTATGGCCGACAAAAGCTTATATTACAAATTTCATCAAAATATATTCCTAATTGCGATGTGTTCGTTTGATTGTTAAGTTTACATGGCTACACAGGCAGACGGACGGACGGACGGACAGACGGACATCTCTTAATCTACTCAGAAAATGATGGGTATAATAAGAAGTAGTTCTTGGTCAGAGATTTTTGGTAGTTAAAAACATCACCACGAACTCCTTATACCCTCACCACATAGTGATTATAGGGTATAAGTTAAATGGAAATTATGTTCTCCCTAGAACATATAACACGTTCATATGCACTTGGAACACATACAATTTTCTTTTGCTGGGAATTATCATTTAATTACGCAAGCGTGTTAATATCACTTATTTTCATTTTTGGTGTTCATATCAAAACAATATTTAATTAAAAAAAGAAAACAATATATAAAAAATGCCGTTCTTTTGAAAATGATAACATACAAAAAATAAACTGACGTAAATTTAATGACAATGATTTATGGTTTTTAATAAACTAAAACAAATTGAGACTGTTATGGTTATTTATTTAAGAAATAATCAAAAATAAAACAAATTGCGGCCATAAATTTTTAAGAAAAATTATAATTTTTTTTTTTTTTTTTTTGATTTGCTGTGCAAACAAATTAATGATTCATAAAATTTTAGATATTTAGTAAAGAATTGTACGTACGAGTACAAAAATTATGTTGCCACAAAACAATTATAGTTGAAGTCTGCAAATATATAATTAGTTTTTTTTTTTAACAACTGTTTTTATAATTGGCAACAACAGCAACAACATTATTATTAGCAAAAACGAAAAAAAATCTAATTTTAATTAAAGGTGTTAAAAATAAATTATCACACATTTGTAAAACATGTTGGCAGAAATACAAAACGCACATCCAAACATTAAAACAACAAACCAACATATATAATTCTATAACCCAATTGGCAAAAATACTTGAAATTGAATTTGTTAAGGTTGGAGGACACTTTTGCTGTAGAAAAGATGATTTTTTCCCATATTGAAGGATATTTTTAATTTATTGAATGTTTTTCAGCATTGAGAAAAAAGGCTAATTTTGGCATATATAATTTTGTTCGTCTGTTCATGAAGAATCTACTGATATACGGTTTGTTATCCAACTCATATCGGAAGAGGTACCGAATTTTCATTTAAATTTAAAAAAAAGGGACCAAATGCTGTTTTCCAATTTTATGGACACCATCCACAGGTCTATATCAGGACTCCAATGAAATTGCGCCGCATAGAGCATCTATCATTTTATTCTTCTGTTCATGAAGAGTCTATTGATATATGGTTTGTTGTTCAACTCATCGGAAGAGGTACCGAATTTTCATTTAAAAGGGAAAAAATGCTAAAAATCTAATTATTGAATGTTTTTAAGAATTCTGTGACTCTTTCTGCAGAAAAGTGGTTAATTTTGGAGGTTTTTGCTATAAATGATTTCGATATGAAAAATTTTAGCGATTCGAAAATATTTTTTGTTTATATTAAAAAGTCTTTAGAGAATCAAGGAATTTTCTATGATTAAAACTTTATAGGAAATGGAAGATTTCAGTAAGAGAATTTCTAACACTGAATCCAACACTTTCAAAATAGCAAATGCTCCTCCAAATCTAAGAATTTTATATGAAAAGTACTATTTACAATCTCAGGCTTAATCTGTAGAAATAATTTAAATTATTTTCGGTCATACTACTCAGAATCTGTGGATTTTTATAGAGAAAATTCTTCAGAAGCTTGAATCTATAGAAATAATTTAAATTATTTTCGGCCATACTCTTCCGATCTGTGGCTTTTTATAGGGAGAAATCTTCAAAATCTTGAAGTTTTCTTTAGAAAAACAGTTTAGCATCAAAAAATTTTCTGAAGATTTTCTATACGGAGAAATTGTAAAAATCAAAGAATTATCTTTAAAAAATCATGTGGGTCCGATCACAGGAGAGATGTGTAAACATCTAGTAATTAAAGTTTTGTTTATGGCACTTGTTTAAAATCAAACTGAAAGCGTCATCTATGTAACACTTATAGCAATCAACGGCCTGGGCTCTGCTAATATAAAAATATTTATTATTATTTATTATTTCAACCGGTTAATTTTTAATTTCTCGTATTTTATTTTTCATTTTTTTTTTCAATTTTCATTTTTTTTTTCGTTTTTTATTTTAAATTTTTTATTTTTCGTTTTTTATTTTAAATTTTTTATTTTTCATTTTTCGTTTTTAATTTTTCAATTATCATTTTCATTTTTAATTTTTCATTTTTTATTTGCCATTTTTTATTTTCCATTTTTTAAGTCTCATTTTTTATTTTTCAGTTTTTGTTTTTAATTTTTCGTATTTCGTTTTTCATTTTTAATTTTTCATTTTTATTTTTAATTTTTCATTTTTTATTATTCATTTGTCATATTTTATATTTTATTTTTCATTTTGCTTTTTTTATTTTTCATTTCTTATTTTTCAGTTTTTGTTTTTAATTTTTAATTTTTCGTTTTTCATTTTTAATTTTTCATTTTTATTTTTTCATTTTTTATTTTTCATTTGTCATTTTTTATATTTTATTTTTCATTTTTCTTTTTTTATTTTTCATTTCTTATTTTTCAGTTTTTGTTTTTAATTTTTAAATTTTTGTTTTTCATTTTTTATTTTGCATTTTTTTATTTTTCATTTTTCATTTTTCATTTTTATTTTTAATTTTTTACTTTAAATTTTTCTTTTTTCATTTTTCATTTTTTATTTTTCATATTTTATTTTTCATTTTTATTTTTCATTTTTCGTTTTTAATTTTTCATTTTTTATTTTTCATTTGTCATTTTTTATTTTTAATTTTACATTTTTATTATTCATTTTTCATTTTTTATTTCTCATTTTTTATTTTTCAGTTTTTGTTTTTAATTATACCCTATACCACTATGTGGTTTGGGTATAATGACTTTGTGCTGCTGTTTGTAACAACCAAAAATATTTGACCTAGACCCATCTTTAATTATACCGATCGAATCAGAATCACTTTCTGAGTTGATTTAACAATGTCCGTCCGTCCGTCCGTCTGTGTGTCCATGTAAACCTTGTAATCAAACTGAAATTTGGTATATAAGCTTTTATCGGCCATGCGATGAACGCTACTGAAATTGGTGAGAATCAGTCGATGTTCAGACCTAGCCCCCATACAAATTACCCCTATGAAATCGACATAAATTGCCATAAGATCCAAATTGTCATATAGATCTTACTCAAATTGGGTTTGTATGCGTTCATTACGTCCATTAATGAGTAGTCCAAAAATGATGCTTCCCGATCTTCACTTAAATCTATTAAAAAACAAAAACATTGCACTGATTCTTCTCAGATTTTGTTTGAATATATTTTTGCAAAATACAAGAGACTTTACCAGACATGATCAGGATCGGTCCATTTTTGGACCTAGTCCCCATATAGATATAGCATCCGATATGAACTTTTTCATATCTGCAGTCCAAAAAATTAATAAAAATCCCACTCAAATTTGGTTTTTGCTTATTTTCTATGTCCAGTTAGTTGGGCCTAAGAGATAGGGTTTCTAAACGCATGGTATAGGGTATCGTATAGTCGGTCTAGACCGACTATAATTTTCTTACTTGTTTTTCGCTTTTCTTTTTGTATTTTGCATTTTTTATTTTTCATTTTTATTTTTCATTTTTTATTTTTCGTTTTTCATTTTTTATTTTTCATTTTTATTTTTCATTTTTTATTTTTCATTTTTATTTTTAATTTTTTATTTTTCATTTTTATTTTTCATTTTTTATTTTTCGTTTTTCATTTTATATTTTTCATTTTTGTTTTTCATTTTCCATTTTTTATTATACATTTTTCTTTTTTCAATTTTCATTTTTCATTTTTCATTTTTCATTTTTTATTTTTTATTTTTCATTTCTCATTTTTTATTGTTCATTTTTTATTTTTAATTTTTTATTTTTAATTTTTCATTTTCAAACAGGTTATTACATATCACAATTTGTTCACCAATACAATCATAAGTCAAATCGATTTTGTCTTACGCCTCACATGTTACTCTGTTTTTGTGATTGTATTGTGAAATAGAAATTTATCCACCCCCCCCTCCCGCTGCTCGTATAGATGCTTACACATCACAAATTTTCAAATAAGCTGATGATTTTCTATAGAAAATACTGTTAGTAAGAAACTACCAACAAATTGTAATTTTCGGGATTTGCTCGACATTTGATGACTGTTCATTTTTTAATATGTTGAATGCGAATTCGTTTTTTTTTTCAATTTTTATAAGCTCACGATCGCGAGGAAATAGTGGTCAAAAATACGAAAACACTAAGCACAGATATTCAAGCCTCAATGCGATAATTCCAAAACTAGCACTTGTTTTATTCCTACAGATTTATAAATAAATATTGCATCAATAAAAAGTTAATAAATCATAAACTTCCAATTTAATTCATGAGTATAATGTGACAAACACTTGCCAGGAACACTTGAAGATGAAAAGTTAAAATACTAATAATAACTAGCTGTTCCCAGCCCTCGAAATTCGAGTGCAAATTCTAGGAAATTAAATTTTTTTATTTAATAAATTATTTTATAAATTTTAGCCAATTCACAATTCAACACTTTCTATTGTCGTTATTTGGATATGTCCAAAATTATCTCTCATTTAACACAGGGCTTTTTGCAAACACATTAACAAAGTTAATAACAGCTAAAGAGAAATAACATACACATGAGGGATATTTGGTTAAAATATGATCAAAACTGACATATTTACATCGGTCACAAGAAATCGCCTTGCCTATTAATATTAGATGTAAAAAATATTGAGAAAAAAACGTTGGGTAAATAAATTGTTTTATTTACATCGAAAATACTAGTGCCTGGTTTTCACTATGTCATATAAACTAACAACATACAATTGCCTTAACTGACATCTCGTAATTTTCAATTAATTTCATTAGCATTATATCTTATAAACTAACAAAAATTCCGGCTGTCAAACAAAAACAAATTACCAACACAAAAATGGGTTTAGAATCAGTGTACCCCAATTATCTAAAATTAGTATAGCCCAGCACTCGAAATTCTAGTGCAAATTCAAGGAATATTTTTTTTTTTTCTATATATATAAAAAATTTATGAATATTTTATATGAGTCTGAAGGTTTGTTAATCAATTTTATCAATTCACAATTCAACACAGAACGTCTGATATAAAATTTATATCATTCGCATTAACAGGGTGTAATGAATTATTAAAAATATTTTATTTTATTTTATTTAATATATTTTTAAGACAGATTAAATACAAATTTTATCATCCTCAGCTTCTCCTCTGAATGAACTATAACTACGCCAATTTTCACACTACTCCGTGCCTGCATATTGTTAAAAAAGGGAACTAAAAATTTACCTTCACGTATTAATATATAGATCAGTAAGCAGACAACTTGTACAATGTAAAGAATTTGAGTATTATGCGTCGGCTTCGAATGTGAATATTTTCTATACAAAAAAAAGCTGCTCTATATCAAAGTATTTTCAAAATGACAAACAATTTAAATAGATTCGATATTTCGAAGCTGTAGAAAATAGTTACTGAATATATATCTCAGAATCTGGAAATTTTCTTATACGAAATGCTCTTCCTCTAGAAAAATATCATATCTTCAATGTATTTAAATATTGAGAGCTATTTGATGATTTGCTATACGAGGAAAAAATTTAAAAACTTTGGGTATTTCGAATCGATGGAGAATATCTATTGAATATAGAATCTGGAACTTTTTCTATAAGAAATTTTTTTTTCGAAAAACTGCAATAAATTTGAGGATTTTCTATAAGAAAAATTGCAGAGTCTGATGCTTTATAAATAACGAAATCTACACAGAATCTAGTACGGCTTTGCTTCTAGCAAAATCTGTCATATTTTCAAAAAGATAATTTTTATTTATTTTTGTTTTTATAGTGAATGCTCAATGTTTAAGGTTGTCTTTAGAAAAACTGGAGAGAATTTGAAAATTTTGTATCGAAAATTAATACTTGGAATCAAAATAATTTTCTCTAGGATAAATTGCTCAGAATCTGAGGATTTTCTATATGATAAAAGTGATCAGAATGAAAACAAAAGTAACTCAGAAGCTTTTTGTATGATAAAAAAAATCATTAGAAAAGCTCAGAATCTGGGAATTTTGTATTTATTATAGTAGACAGTAGCTATAGAACATAGATGTTAGAAGCTAGATCTTTTTCTTTAAGACAATTCTTTTAAAAATTACAAAAATACCTCTTTATCTTAAGAAAAATCTAATATAATTTCTATATTATGAAAATTTTTTTGAATCTTTAAAGTTTCTTTAGAAAAACTACAAAGAATCAGAAAAATTTGTATCTAAAAAACTACACAGAATAAATAATTTTCCCTAGAAGATTTTGTATATGATAAAACTGAGCAGAATCAAGACAAAACTAACTAACTCAGAAGCTTTTACTTAGACTCTCAGAATTATCTATTTCTTTCCAGAATTTGGGTATTTAATACATATAAATATTGCTCAGAATTAATGGATTTTCCATAGGCTAAACAGCTTAGACCCAAAGGATTTTTGTATATGGAAAACTATTTAAATAGATTCACATTTTTTCTATAGAATTCCATATGAAGAGCAACGGCTGTCAGTCCATGGATTATGTTTAGAGAATACTGATAACTAAAGAAAATTATCAGATTTTATATATATATGAAAACTGCTTAGAATCTGAGAATGTTTCTAAGTCGAAGTTTGGAAAGCGCCAGAGATATAAAGGCTTAAAGCTACTGAAAACCTGAATATTTTCAGTATTACTCTAAGGGGGTTTCTATTGGAAAAATCTGTTCATAGTCTGCTGCTTTAACTGGTTTACTGGGTATTACAAGAAAAAAAAAGGGAACGAGTATTATTATTATGGTTAGTTTAGCAGGCAATCATAACAATTCTCAAACATTAAAAAAAAAAAACAAAAAAAACTAAAACGTACAAATTGCGTGCTCATAATAGTCTTGTTCAAAATAATGTTTATGTTACAAAGTTCTGTTGCCTTTCGCCGTTCCTCAAGTTTAACGTTTTTGTAATGTTGTTGCAAATTAGGTTTTTCGTACCACAAAATGATGTGCAAATGATTACTTACATCCGTTAAACTCCAAATTCCGGTGTGTGTGTGTGTGTGTGTGTGTTTGTGTGTGTGTGTGTTTGTGTGTGTGTAAAATTATGAACACACAATCAAAGAGTGTCACTTACAAAAGTCACACAAGGGAAAGTATTCTAGGTTGGAAAATCAAATAATGATAATAAAAAAATTAATGTGAGATAAAAAAAAATTATAATTGCAGGTGTACAAATAAGTTTCCGTCGTTTGACATACGATCGCACCACCAGTAAGTTGTGTAAAAAATGTTCAGTTGTGAAAAAAACGTTAATATTGTTTGGCTGGACATCTGTCAACAATAGAATTTTTTATCAAAATCATATACTTTGGTCATGAGTATTTTTAAAAGTTCAAGAACGGCAAATCTGTTATCGAACTCAAAGAATGTAGGGGAATTGGAAGCATTATTCAATCCAAATTTATGACAAACGTAAGAAGAATTACAACTTACATTACGAGCGACTGAACAATCAATTTCACATCGTTCAAAATTATTGGGAATGATTAAAAAGCAAGGAAATTAAATTTCATATACACTGACGCCGAGAAATGTGTAACGCTGATTTTCCTCAAATGAAGTAATAAGAATTTTTATTGTAATGCTTTAATATTTAAAAATAGAATAGATTCATATAAATTTAAGGTATATACAACAACAAAATTATTTCCGTTTACCAATCAAAGTCCTTAAGCAAATTACCGAATTAATTTAATTGAGGTAACCTAATAAAACCAATAACATGCTTCAATCAATAATATTGGTAACTGCAACTACTAATTCTATTATAACACCATATTTCAAACCGAAAATGTTTTAACAGATATTGTAACATATAATTGGTTAGAATACTACATGTATATCGAGGGTTATTCACCAAAAAATAATGCAGCGTACTGCTTTTGTTGCTTACTGTTTAATACATCAAATTCCGCTAAAAAATCATCTTTCGTAACATCTGCTGGTTTTATTAAATCGAAGAAAAAAGATAAATTGATTAGCCATGAAAGAAGTCCAAATCACCGAAAATCACTTACGACTTGGAAAGAAATAGAACGAAGATTAATAAGTAGAACGTGAATTTATGTATAATTAGAAGCGAACATTCAGTCTGAAAAAGAACGGTGGCCAAATATATTGCAAAGATATATAAATCTTCCTCTACGTGGCCATATTGAAAAACTAGCATTTCAAGATGGCACAAAGGAAGGAAAACTATTACTTTTACTTAGACTTGTAGCTCAGTTTCATCCACTACTAGCAAATCATTTTAAACATGTCACAGAAACTCCAAAAATTGTCTCATATTTTTCACCATAGATTCAAAATGAAATTATTCATCTTCTGGCATCTATAATTCGAAATCAATTAATAAACGATATCAAAAGAAATAAATATTGTGGACTTTTGTTTGATTTGACCCCTGATATCTCTCATCGAGAACAAATGTCCCAAGTCGACAGGTATGTAGATGTTGATTTTATCAATAAAAAAGTTTCCATCAAAGAATATTTTTTGGGTTTTATTGAAATACATGCTAAAGATGCAGCCTCGATCGAAAATATAATTTTAGAGAAATTAAATATCACTAACAAACTGCACATCACAATGGCGTTTAACAGAATAATGGAGAGAAAAATCATGTGAGTCCGATCAAAGGGGAGATGTGTAAACATCTAGTAATTTAAGATTTTTTTATAGCACTTTTTCACAATCAAACAGAAAGCGTCATCTATGTATCACTTATAGCAATCACCTGCAGGGGCTCTGCCAATACAAAATTTTTAATTTTTTATTTTTAATTTTTCGTTTTTCATTTTTTATTTCTTTTTTTTTTCATTTTTAATTTATTTTTAATTTTTTTATTTTTAATTTTTCTTTTTTCATTTTTTTATTTTTCATCTTTCATTTTTATACCCTATACCACTATGTGGTTTGGGTTTAATGACTTTGTGCTGCTGTTTGTAACTACCAAAAATATTTGACCTAGACCCATCTTTTATTATACCGATCGAATCAGAATCACTATCTGATTCGACTTAACGATGTCCGTCCGTCCGTCCGTCCGTCCGTCCGTCTATGTGTCCATGTAAAGCTTGTAATCAAACTGCAGGTCGCAAATATGAATATATTTTGATGAAATTTGGTATATAAGCTTTTATCGGCCATGGGATGAACGCTATTGAAACTGCTGAGAATCGGTCCATGTTCAGACCTAGCCCCCATACAAATGACCCCTATGAAATCGACTTAAATTGCCATAAGATCCAAATTATCATATAACTCTTAGTCAAATTGGGTTTGTATGTGTTTATTACATCCATTAATCAGTAGTCCAAAAATCATCCCTGTGGGACAACTCTTAGTCGTAGGCCCCATATAGAGCTGCTTCCCGATCTTCACTTAAATCTATCAAAAAACAAAAATATTGCACTGATTCTTCTCCAATTTTGTTTGTATATATTTTTGCAAAATACAAGAGACCTTACCAAACGTAGTCAGGACCGGTCCATTTTTGGGCCTAGTCCCCATATAGATATATCATCCGATATGAACTTTTTCATATCTGCAGCCAAAAAAAAAATAATAAAAATCCCACTCAAATTTGGTTTATGCTTGTTTTTTTATATACAGTTAGTTGGGCCTGAGAGATAGGGTCTCTAAACGCATGGTATAGGGTATCGTATAGTCGGTCTAGACCGACTATAATTTTCTTACTTGTCTATTTTTCATTTCTTATTTTTCATTTTTTTTATTTATTAATTTAAAATTTTTCATTTTTCGTTTTTAATTTTTTATTTTTCATTTTTAATTTTTTATTTTTCATTTTTCATTTTTAAATTTTTATTTTTCATTTTTAATTTTTTTATTTTTCATTTTTTATTTTGTGTTTTTCTTTTTTCATTTTGCATTTTTTATTCTTAATTTTAAATTTTTCAGTTTTCATTTTTTATTTCTCATTTTTCATTTTTTATTTTTCATTTTTTATTTTTAATTTTTCAATTTTCATTTTTTATTTTTTATTTTTCGTTTTTTATTTTTAATTTTTTATTTTAATTTTTTTACATTTCATTTCTTATTTTTCATTATTATTTTTCATTTTTATTTTTCATTTTTATCATTTTTATTTTATTCATCATTTGTCATTTTTTATTATACATTTTTCTTTTTTCATTTTTAATTTTTTATTTTTCATTTTTATTTTTGATTTTTCATTTTATTTTTAATTTTTTTATTTTTCAATTTTCATTTTCTGTTTTTCATTTTTTATTTTTCATTTATTTTCCAGTTTTCGTTTCTTATTTTTTATTTTTCATTTTTTATTTATTAATTTTTAATTTTTTATTTTTCATTTTTCGTTTTTAATTTTTTATTTTTCATTTTTTATTTCTTATTTTTTATTTTTCTTTTTCTTTTTTCATTTTTTGTTTCTCATTTTTCATTTTTAATTTTTATCTTTCATTTCTTATTTTTCATTTTTTATTTTTCATCTTTTATTTTCCATTTCTAATTTTTCATTTTTCTTTTATAATTTTTTATTTTTCATTTTCCATTTTTTATTTTTCTTTTTCCATTTTTCATTTTTAATTTCCCACTTTTCATTTTTTATTTTTAATTTTTAATATTTCATTTTTAATTTTTTATATTTCTTTGTTTATATTTCATTTTGCATTTTTTAATTTTAATTATTATTTTTCATTTTTTATTTTTTATTTTTCGTTTTTCATTTTTCATTTTTTATTTTTAATTTTTCATTTTTATCTATCATTTTTCATTTTTTATTATACATTTTTCTTTTTTCATTTTTTATTTTTCATTTCTCATTCTGTATTGTTCATTTTTTATTTTTCATTTTTCATTTTTATTTTTCATTTTATATTTTTTATTTTTTATTTTTCATTTTCAAACAGGTTATTACATATCATAATTTTTTCACCAATACAATCATAAGTCACACCGTATTGATACAACAATACGTGTAAGAAGACGTCGCAAAAGGGTATTGTGCACCAGGCGGGAGTTAAGCTCGCTTCGCCACTGTGTGTAACCAAGTATTAAAATAGTAAAGGCATTTAACCTTATCACCCTGAACTTTTTTTTGTTGTCGAAACGAAAGTAACCCATCCTTTTGAAAATGGTATCTATAATATTAATAGGCTAGGCGATTTCTTGTAACCGATGTTTTGTTCTACAGTTTTATCCCGATATTGACCAAACGTATATTATTTGAAAGATATTTATTTTTAGCCATTTTACAGATTTACAGATTTTTAAATTTTTTCCTTTATTTTGAGTAAATTCCATTTAAAATTGCTACTAATACATACATAAAATTATACATATGCTATGTGTGTGTTTTATTAAATTTGTTAATGTGTTTGTTAATGGTTCGTTATCTTCATTCACAATAATAATAAGCCATAAAAGTGCTGGTTTGAGAAATGGCTAAGTTGAAAAATAAAGCTGCCTAGAAATTGCACTCGAAGTTCGAGTGCTGGAATCTGCTAGTATTTTTTAAAGATTGGCACTGTGTTACGTCCATGAATTTCGATCAGTGTATAATTCAACTAACACGTGCTAATAAATACTACTACTAACTCATTTCTTTCGATGGCCGGCACTGGTGTAGATAGAAGATGTTTTTTAAAAATCCAGATTAATGGTTGTAATTAAATATCACACAATTCATACAGTCGGATTTATATACAATATTAATTGCCTTTACCATTGTACTGTAATATGTATTTTATAATTCTATATGGGACTAACACCAAATTCGATTGGCAACAAATACATTTATAATAACGAATCCACTTTCAGTGTGTACAACTTTGTTGGTATATTCAGCATTCTTCCACTATAAAGGTGGCCTTTAATATAAGTGGTTAGGACTCATACATCGAACAAAACATAAGTTTCGGTTCAATTACAATGAAAGACCATTTTTTTTAATAAAAGAAACAGAAACAAGTTGTCTTAACACCTGATAATATCTGTATACTTCTCATTATTGCAAAATTTGAGTTTTCATTTCTTTGTTAAACTTTTCAAAAAATAAAATCTTAGCTTCCTTCTCCGGCAAAGAAAATCCTTTAACAATATTGTCTATTTAAGTAAATATGTTCTCTACCTTTGGCCTTTGTTGGCTTGTTGCTGACAAAATTCAGCTTAACTATGACGTGAGTAGCATGTCTGCATTAAACTTACATTTTTAGGATTTATTTCCTTATGGATTATGACATGAATGCTTCGTATATTTCCGTTTAAAAATATAGCCATAACATATCTCACCTTCATTATGCTCTAAGGGCTTTAGTAGACGTGTTGACTTTTTGCGTGAGTTTCAGAAAAGAAAAACAGATTTATGCTACAAGTGAAATTGAGTTGTTCGTTGATATCTTAACGTATTTTTTTTATATTAAAATCATTAATTGAAGCATAAAATATAAAAATTTTCAATTTTATTTTAAATTTAAATGCAATCAATTTTTGTTCGCAAAATTAAATAGCAAACACAAACATTAATACTTAAATTTAAATCTTAAATTTGATGGAAATTGTATTGGAAATCCTACATAATACAAAATGAATACTTAAAGTAAATTGTGGTTACTCAAAACTACTCAATGCCAAGTTAAAAAGATTTAAATGTGAACAAAAAATTTATATGCGTAATTTTTTTTATTTTAAGTAATAACATCACCTTGAACTTATGTCTGGAAGTCTTATACAGCCATAATGTTAGTAAATCTTTTATTATGATTTAAAGGCTTTACAAAAGTTTTGTCAGTTATTCCAGCATTCAAAAGGCTTATCAGAATGGAAAACAACAAAAAAAGAAAAAAACTAAAATACTCACATATGCTTAAATATAAGAAGGATGAATACAAGTTATTTTATTAAGTTATTTATGTTTAAAGTGATAAATTTAAGCCTACACAATATTTGATCAGAGCTTCTCAAAAACCATCATTTAGCCGTTCTCTTTAATGACATTTACTTGTAGCAGAATGAAGTCGAAAGGATTAAGTTATCGGTTAACCAGGCATATAGATTATCACCTATATAGTTAATATGCATTTCATCCTAATTAAATTTTATATGAAAATGTGTTTATAATTCTTATTCATATTGTACTCTCAAGTAATAACAGCATAACTGAAGATGTGCTGATATGGAGATTTTACCATCACCGTATTCGATTAAAAAATTTATCAGATTTTGGTGGTAATGCGTTGTAAAGATTATAAGCAAAATATTAAAATCTCAAATCTTATTCCTTCATATTTTTTTTCTTTATAGCAAAAAAAAAAGGATAACGTTATTTCTTTGTGTTTTTGTTGTCTGACAAATTACGTGAATCTTAACTTGGCTTAGGAGTATTTAAAACTTTCAACATTTCATTGTTAAGTAGGACTAGAGTTCTTTACTTTGTGTGAATTCATTTAAGTAGGTGGTTTATATGGAAATAACCTTGTAAATTGGATTAACAAGCTTAAGCAGTCTCTGAAACATTAAGGCATTTTTGAGTTTACTAAACACTAAGAGCAAATTATACTAAAGATAATTAATGAATACTAAATAGAAGAAGATTAATTATACAACAAACAAGCTGACCCGGCTAACGTTAGTGTGCCTTAAATAATTATTTTATTCCAAGATTTGTTTTGATATTACGGTAGGAATATTTTTAATACGAATGGTTTGAAATTCAATATGTTATTTTGAATGCAACATTTATTTTCGATTTAATGTACTCAATTTTATTTCACATAATACAAGTTCCCTCTGATCTTTGTAAATAATAATTTATTGTAAAGTCTTTGCGTGGACAGTATTTTGTGTTTCTCCGATTTCGGCGTATACAAACGAATTGTTGGGCTTACCAACTCTGGAGCAGGCTGCATAAAACTGACTATGAGCGCAGCATGTATTTTCCCAAATCCTAGCCCCAGTTTTGCCAAAAACTTTCTTTATTTCAAATATTATGTAGTGTGAATTTGAGCCAAATCGGTCCATAAATAAGAATTTTCGAAAAAAAAAACAAGTCGGTCTAGACCCTATCTCTAGACCCAACTAACTGGATATAGAAAATAAGCATAAACCAAATTTGAGTGGGATTTTTATTCATTTTTTTGGCTGCAGATATGAAGAAGTTCATATCGGATGCTAAATCTATATGGGGACTATGCCCAAAAATGAACCGATCCTGGCCATGTTCGGTAAAGTCTCTTGTATTTTGCAAAAATATATACGGACAAAATTTGAGAAGAATCAGTGCAATATTTTTGTTTTTTGATAGATTTAAGTGAAGATCGGGAAGCAGCTCTATATGGGGCCTTTGACTAAGAGTTGTTGACTAAGAGTTGGACCACTCATTAATGGATGTAATAAACGCATATAAACCCAATTTGACTAAATCTATATGACAATTTGGATCTTATGGCAATTTATGTCGATTTCATAGGGGTCATTTGTATGGGGGCTAGGTCTGAACATGGACCGATTCTCACCAATTTTAATAGCGTTCATCCTATAGCCGATAGAAGCTTATATACCAAATTTCATCAATATATATTCATATCTGCGACCTGCAGTTTGATTACAAAATTTATATGGACACACAGACGGACGGACGGACATCGTTAAATCGAATCAGATAGTGATTCTGATTCAATCGGTATAATAAAAGATGGGTTAAGGTCAAATATTTTTGGTAGTTACAAACAGCAGCACAAAGTCATTATACCCAAACCACATAGTGGTATAGGGTATAAAAAGTACCCCAGCGCCACCTAGGCAAGCATCTTAAGAACATACGGTTTGAGTATAAGGTGGATAGCTTCAGCTATTTAGCCATGTTGGTCACGCATACCAGCACTTTTATTTATTAAGATTAAATAATTACTTAATATGGGAGCTATCACGCCCATTTATCCATCCCCATCCATTTTCAGCACGGCTAAATTCATTAATAACAGATAAGTTACCCAAATTATTAAAGAATTCCCTGTCATTGAAACCGAAATATATGCTATTCAAAAATGGTAAAAATGGTACTTTTTGCATTTTCTTAACATAATTAATTATCTATACTAGCAGATTCCAGCGAATCTGAAATTTCTATGCTGCTTTACTTTTTAACTTTTAAATTATCTATACTAGCAGATTCCAGCGCTCGAAATTCGAGTGCAATTTCTAGGCTGCTTTACTGTTTAACTTAGCCAATTCACAAACCAACACTTTTATGGTTTATTATTATTGTGAAATTTAATAAAACACACATAGCATATCCATAATTTTATGTATGTGTTAGTAGCAACTTTAAATGCAATTTACTCAAAATGAAGGAAAAAAATTTCAAAATCAGTAAATCTGCAAAACGGCTAAAAATAAATACCTTTTAAATAATATACGTTTGGTCAAAATCGGGATAAAACGGTAGAACATAACATCGGTCCGAACAAATCGCCTAGCCTATTAATATTATAGTATATTAATTTTGGTATACAGACTCCTCCGAATACACGGGCATCAGTCAGTAATGAATTTATCGCTAATCCTAAGGTCTAGGGGAGGAAAAACGGCCAAAAAGGGGAAAAATTGTACATTTGGTATCTTCTAAACAAACGAATCAAGGAATATGAAATATAGTATGTGGATTCCGCTAGAGACAGAAACATCAAATGAGAGTAAAACTTTTGGAAATTCGGATTTCAAGGGGGTAAAAACGGTCCGCAAATGCAAAAGGATGCCTTTTTGTATCTTACTTACAAAGTTATTTTGGAAATGAAATTTGATATGTAGATTACACCAGATACACAAACATCGAACAAGAATAAAACTTGTTTTAATTCGAGCTCTTAGGCGGTAAAAACGGCCAAAAAATGGGAAAACTGGTACTTTTCAATTGGTGAATTTTCATTTGAAAGTACATTGTCTTAAAAACACAAGTAAGAAAATTATAGTCAGTCTAGACCGATGCCCTATACCATGCGTTTAGAGAATTGGTCTTAGGTCTAACTAATTGGGTTTAGAAAATAGGCATAAACCAAATCTAAGTGAAATTTCTATTAATTTTTTGCCTGCATATCTGAGAAACTTCATATCGGATGCTATACTTATATGGAAACTAGGTCAGAAAATGGACCGCTCCTGACCATATTTGGTAAGGGCACTATTTTTGCAAAAACATATGCAAACCTAATTTTGGCAATATTGTGCTTTTGATAGATTTAAGTGAAGATCGGGAAGCAGCGTTATATGAGGTATTATTTTGGGACTACTCATTAATGGGTGTAATAAACACACACAAATCCAATTTGACTGAGATCTATCTTATAATTTGGATCATATGGCATGTTATGTCGATCTCATAGGGGTCGTTTGAACGGGGACTAGATCTGAACATGCACCCATTTTCACAAATTTCAATAGCGTTTATCCTGTGGCTGGTTGAAGTTTATATTCCCAATTTGATCAAATTATATTAATATTTACGACCTGTAGTTTGTTTACAAGTTTTACACAGACGGACAGTCGGACAGACGGACGAACGGAAGGAGATCGCTAAATTGACTCAGTTAGTGATTCCGTGTCGATGGGTATAATAAAATATGGGTCTAGGTGAAATATTTTTGGTAGCTACAAGCATCAGCACAAAGTCATCAAACCCTATTCCAATAAGTGGTCAGGCTATAATGAATAGTTGGTATAACCAAAGTTTTTTTTCCTTCCCATGTTAAAAAAATGCAAATTTGAATTACACCATTTCCATATTAAGCCATCGATATGCAAAAATAGATTTTATATTTCAAGGAACCATCTGATCTTTTGAACTTAACTTATTTATATGACATAAAATTTAAATAATTTTAGTTAACTGTTTAAACTTTTATTAGTGCTTAAGATATAAAATATAAAAACATTGATTCCGGTCTGCAAATGTCATTTTATTGCTATAAAGATATGATAGTTCCATTCCATCCAAATTTATCTATAAATGCACCGCAACGTTTGAAAAATGTGTCAATTAAATTTCAGATGAATTTCTGAAACTAAAATATATTTTTTAGTTATGCCAAAACAGAGGAAACTTTTAAACTTATTTACCAGAGTTGATTAAAAAAATAAAAACACAAGGTGTGAAAGAAAATGTAAAAAATCTTAACTTTTATTTAAGTATGATGATGACTTTAGTGCTGGTCATAAGCAGAATAGTTGTGAGAAATATTCTATGAATAAATAAATAATTTCATTTTGTGTCGCAGGCACCAAAAAACGAGTTAAATACAGGATAATATAATTGCAAGAGGGTTTAAAAATATCCAAAAAGGCTACTTAAAGAGGTCATTAACCAAGTGAAAGTAAAACTAAGTGCTTTATCTGTTTTCCCACGAGCAATTGGGGCTGATCTTGGTTGTTATCGGCTTGTGAGGAAACCTCTGATATCAGAGAAAAATCGTCTGGCTAGCATTAACACATGAACTGGAATTAGAATACTGTATGCGAATAGTTTTGGCGTAAAAATGAAACATTAAATTTGCCTATACCCACGCAGGACCAAAAGCTTTGGAGATTCTATTACAATAACGTAAAATAATCGTTCGGTATAAGAATCATTCACCCCCCAGGACCATGATCATCATATTATTCCACAGTGTTATTGTATAGTAAAGGTTTCCACTGTTTTGTCAACAGCATAAAAATTAATACTTTTAAGTTTTGTTATTTTTTCTGAAATTATGTTAATATTTCTTTTTTGTTAAATAAATAAAACATGCAAATGTTTAAATTAATAAAAGAGTTTTTAATGTTATGATCAAGTTCTTTGGTCAAAAATATATTTTGTTAAAAGTTTCCATCGTATTGTCACTCACACTGTATTTCTTATTGTTTTTAAATATTATTACGGTTTAAATGAATAATATAATAATTACGCTTACAACGTAGTGGGTATACTGGTAGTATACATACAATAAAAAGGTTAAGTGGTATGATATTCCATTTTGGGTTTTTGATGCAAAGCGATCATTCACAATCATTTCCGTCATCAATTTAAATGAAATAAGTATACAAATTACCGTTAAGATTTTATAGCAAAACAATTTTAGCTTAATTTTACCAAATTTCTGCTATAAAAATTTAATCTTTGCATTAAAGCTATTTACGCGGTCATGGCTTGAAATAGTATCACTCCAACTTTTTGCGCAACTTGGAAGTTTCGATGTAACTTTTCAGATGTAAAATTCAATATACAGATTCGTCAGTAAGTTAGACATTATTTACCTAAAGTTTAACAGTATGTAAACGGTAAAATTAAAGTAACAAGTTTATTGGTAAATGAAATATGTTATAATTTAAATTTTTTTACATTGTTTACCTCAAGTACACAATATGAAAACGGTGGTTTTACAGTAACAAGTTTCTTGAGAAATGATAACAAACACGAATTATATTATAATTTAATTTTTTACATTGTTTACCCCAAGTAAATAATATGTAAATTGTATAAAAACTATCGATTTATAGTTTCTTAAGTTTGAAAATAATAAATTTAAGATGATTTGAATTCTTTACATAGTGTCAACAATTCATAGTGTGAATTCTTAGATTCAATGTAAATCTATAACAGCTGCATTTAAAAATTTAAGTTTTTATTCTTAAATTTGTTACATTGTTTACAATAAGTAATTTTTACGTAAAATATATTTACTCAAAGTTTGTTAAAAATAATATATTATCAATTTTTTTCATAATATGTAAACTTTACTTTACTTATTTATATTGAGCAATATAAGTAGCAATACACAAGGAGAAACGTGGTGATAAGTGGACAAGATAAGTGGCCCCTAAATAATGGAAAATAAAATAAAATTAGCTTTTTGTTGATCAAATAACAAAATGCAGAAACGAAATAAAGTTTAAATAAATTTAAAGGGCGTTTTTCGAGCCTCTAGAGATACAATTAACATTATTAAGTCGGAATAGTCTAATTTACTATTAAAAATAACATTTTTGAAATAACAAATATAACATCATATCAAGTTCCTAAATAAGTTAGAAGATTCGCTGCAAAGTTTAGACAAAAGTTCAGATATTAAATTAAATTTTGTGATTATGAGTAAGAGTGACACTGTTTTCCTTAAGTAAACAATATGTAAATGCTCAATTTAAAACAAAATTTTTCTAAAATGTGATAATAAATAAAAAATCTATTAAAATTTTAAATGTTTTACATTGTTTACCTTAAGTAAACAATATGAAAACTGTTTAAAAAAGTCCATTTACAATTACTTATGCGAAAAAATAGCAATTTAGAGATATTTTAAATTCTTTACATTATGTAAACAATTCATAAATTGTGTATTTTCAAATTTAAACACATTGTATCAGTCGGATTGTAAAATATTTTGAAAATATTGATCATTTAATTTTAAAAATTTGAAACATTATTTACAATACATAAACACATACTAAATATATTAAAATTTTTTGCTTGAATTTACTATATCTTAAATAACTTCAAAATTATTGAAAAAAGAACTGAATTTGATAATTCTTTGGAATATGTAAATAATGTGTAAACAATGTATTTTTTGTGTCAAAACATATTTCTATTAAGTAATATAAGTAGCAACATACGCTTTTCGTTGTTTACATAAAGAAAACCGTTAGTCAGATGTGAATTTTTAAACAAGTTTAAACGCTGTACAAACAATGTGTAAAATTGATAAATGGCTTCATATTAAAAAATAAACATAAATTTGTTAAAAATCCTTTACAATTTTCACAAATTCTTTACATAATGTAGATATTAAGGTAATAATGTATTGTAAGTTTTCATTTTTTTTTAACAGCATATTAACATATATTTTCGCCAAACATAAAAACCTAACTTACGTGTAATTTAAATTGTAATTTAATAGTGAATTTATCATTTCTCAGACGCTCTCATACAAAACAATTAACATACATAAATTACTAAATTGTTTAATATATTTCTCAAGATATGACAATAATAAGAAACTTGAATTTTTTACATCGTTTACCTTAGGTAAGCAATATGTATATTGTTTTAAAACTGCCCATTTATGGTTACTAAAGTTTAAAAATAGTAATTTAAAGATGTTTTCAATTATTTACATTATATAAACAATGATATATACTGTTTATTTTCAAGTTGCAAAACAAAATTCCAACAGCCGCACAGTGGACCATATTTTGAGAAGGCGGCCAAAAATCATTTTTTTTTTTTTTGTTACCGATTTTAAAGGTATGTTATTCATTTGAAAGTAAATACTAGTAAACCTCGGGAGCCAAAAAGTTGCGACTCTATCTCAACTATATCACAGCGAACAGGTCTTCGAAAATGGGCTTTCTCAGTATTTTGCTAAAATTATAAATTTCTTTGTAAATTTTTATTTTTGAATGACTGTAACCTTTTTGATTTAAAAGATTTTGAAGTGAAATAAATTTTGTATAATTTTGTGGCTTCCATGCTATTAACGTTAAAAACGTAAAATCACTGAGTCATTCCGAAATTAAAAAAAAAAAAATTTTTAAAAACGGTCCAAATTTTCCGAAAATGTCCTACTTAATAGAACAGAACTCCTGCCAGTCAAAAGCAGTCAGAAAAAATTGTTCACTCTTCTATAGTCCGAACTCTCCCCTATACTCCTATACCCCATTATACACCCGACAGTTTCCGCCCGTGTGCACCAGAACAATTTTTCTAACCCAAAAGTTGTCCACTATGTGGTTAGGATATATTAAGTTTGAGGTGATGTTTGTAACTGCCAAAAATATTGGACCTTCATCCATCTTTTATTATACGGATCGACTCAAAAACACTTTCTGAGTCGATTAAACGATGTCCGTCCGTCCGTCTGAGTGTTATGAATACAAAAGTTGTTCGTACCGGTGCACCGCGGTGTATTTTTTTGCGTGTTGGTAGAGTTGTCAGGAGTTGTTATATACTTATAAAAAAGGGTTGAGATATAATGCGCTTAATTGTTGCAGGTACATTTACATAGGTATCTTTCAAAAACATTAATAGTCTGAATTAGAGTTATATAGTTTAAATACCTGACAAAATGGGAAACAATTTAAATAACAGGTAAATGGCCCTTTAAGATATGAGCACCTTTTAAAAGGAGTTAGGAGTTAGTTAGGGTGTGGGTTTTTTATGCTTCTAAAAGTGGAAATAAAAGATAAAAATTTTTATTTTACATAATTGCAAGAAAGAGTATTTATAATAATGTTTCCACAATTATTATTCATTACAATTTGTGCAATGGCTAAGTACTGTTACAGAGATCTGGCAGATATTTATTTTCAACGAAATGATGTAGACGATGTAATTTTGCACATAGTGAGGAACAATTTCTTTAAGAATTGTAACCTAGAAGACATTGAAATGCACAAAGGAAAAATTACTAATTTTGCATCGAATTTGAAAAGACGGTACATTGAATGCTCTCATAGCAAGGCAAAGATGTACAAACGTTACCAAGACTGGTTAATAAAGGAACTTATTTTTGAGAGTGCATCTACAATTGCCAACGAAAGTGGAAAAAAGGGTCGACCAGCAAAACCAATTGACGGATGTAGTGAAAGATCTCGAAGGCGCAAGCTGGAGAATATCAATGAAGAAATTTCTCAAAGAATTATTAAGGATTCATTTTTGCACCAAATTCAACCAACCCAAAATAAAATAAATAAAATTGAAATAATTGAAAAAATAGTAGGAGCGAGCCAAAGGCGCACAAAGAGGATTTTGAAAAGCATTCCTACACCAATTGAAGATAAGAAATTTACGCCGGAAGAAGTGTTCGCCCTATTTTTGGATTTGAAATTGACTAAAAATCAATATAAGGAATTACGGAAGCGAACCAATGAAAAGAATTGTGGGATTTTTCCAGAGTATCGAGATTTAGTTTCTGCCAAAAAAGACTGCTTACCTTCACAATCTGCTATTAGTGTCACTTCAACATCAGCAGAAATAAAATTGCAAGATCTCCTTGAACATACTGTAGAACGATTGTTAAATACGCTTGATACTGATCTTTAAAAAAAATGGTAATGGCAGCATTACTTTAATTTCTGAATGGGGATGTGATGGATCCTCTGGTCAGAAACAATACAAGCAATTTAATGCCGAAAATTCATCAGATGCTAATTTATTTATGGTATCTTTCGTTCCATTGCGCTTAACAAAAAGGTATAGCGTCTTAGAGCCGTCAACTAGTAGAGCAACAGAAATTGATATATGGAAAAATGAAATTCCTTCTCCAATAAAGTATTGTAGACCAATAAAATTTGCATTCAAAAAGGAAACCAAAGATGTCATAACTGAAGAAGTTCAAAAAATAAAAGATCAAATTAAGGAACTTCAACCAGTAATATTTAAATTTGATGACCAAGACATTGAAGTACATTTTAAAATGTGTCTCACAATGATTGATGGAAAAGTTGCACAAGCTTTAACTGGAACAAAGTCAACGTCAAGCTGCATTATATGCCAAAAGACATCAAGTCAATTAAGCCAACCCCCACCAGAAGACGATAGTTTTAAGGAAGCCTACGAATTTGGAATGTCCCCTCTTCATGCTAGAATGCGTTTCATGGAGCATATTCTTAAATTGGGCTATGGTTTGGAATTTGGTGCGTTAGGCGAAACAGTGAGAAAAAACAAAGAAAATGAAGAAAAAAGAAAGCAAAAAAAAAACAAATTCAACAAAAATATCTACAGCTAGGCCTCGTAATCGACCAACCAAAACAAGGGGAAGGAAACACAAATGATGGAAATACTGCAAGGAGAGTTTTTTCCGATCCGGAAACTGCAGCATCTATCACAGGTGTAGATCATGAATTAATAAGACGATTCAAAATCATGTTACAAGTTTTGGCATGCAGCAGAAAGATAAATGCAAAAAAATTTGGAGAGTACGCCAATAAAACAGCTATACTTTATAATGAAAGATACTCTTGGAGATATATGCCATCCACAGTTCGTAAAATATTGTACCATCTGAAGAAGTGCAAGAAAAAAGGAACAAAGACTACAGATTCTTTCGCGAGCACAACACATTCACACATTCGTCAAAAATGGAAAACTACCTCTATTGAATTAGACGAAGAAGCTAAACAACTTCTAGAAGATGAAAATCAAGGCTATTTAGAAGAAATTTTTACTAAAATTGGTTGATTTAATGTACTTTTTCATTACACTAACAATAAGTTACACTTTTTTTATATAGCTAAAAAAATTTCTTGATTTAAAAATTTATATATTTTGTAAATTTACAATAAAAATTGTTATATTTCATAAATTTACCATAAAAATTGATATAGAAATATTTAAAAAGACAATAAAAAAAAAATTTAACAAAAGCAAAAACATACGAGTTTTTCATTGAAACTTCTCTATCTTGAACCAATATAAGGTAACTTTTACGTTCACTGCTTAATAAATTATATTTTTACTCGTGATCTTTCAAAAAAAAAACCTTTGGCCCATGTGCACATTAGGACTAAAAAGTTTACGGGGGCCAAAGTTTGGCATTTTCTGAAAAAATTAACTTAAAAAATTTTTTAAAAGTATTAGTTGTAAAATTAACTGAAAAAATAAGACATTATATTTAAAAAAAACCTTTTTTTACCTTTTAACACTTCACTTTTGCACTAAAATTCAACTACAAATGAAAATGTATTTTAAACCCTCCGTAACTTTTTTTTATCTTCGGTCGAGAATTATGTTTTATAGCAAAACTTAAAGGCTAAAGTCTCACCTACCAAACAAAAAAAAAAAAACGCATATCAAAATTCTAATCCAATCAAAAGTTATAGATTTTTGACCGCCTTCTCGTTAAATGGTCCACTGTGAGCCGGATTTGAAAACATCGAAAAATATTGATAGTTTAATTTTTCAATTAATAATACGACATATCAGATCACTTCAATATTGTTAAGAAAAAATTATGAATCTCATAATTCCTTTGAATATGTAAATAATGGGTAAACAATGTATTTTCTGTGTCTAAGCAATTTTCTATTAAACAATATATATAAGTAGTCATACATATTCACAGCTGTTTTACATTGCTTACATCCAGAATGCAATTTTACACAATATTAAACATAACCACCGCTTTGTGTAAACAATTTGTAAAATTGATGAATGGTGTCATTGTATTTACATGATGTAAGTAGGTATAAACAACGTATTGTAAATATCCATTTTTTTTTTTTTTTTTTTTTTTTTTGACAGCTTATTAGCATATAGTTTTGATAAATATAAAACCTAACAAATGTGGAATTTAAATTGTTATAAATGAATTTATCATTTCTCAGACATTCTCATACAAATTAATTAACACACACACATAAATTACAAAATTATTTTAATCTTTTATTTAAGATATAATAATAAATAAGAAAACTGTTAAAATTTAAATTTTGACATTGTTTACCTTAAGTAAACAATACGTAATTTGCATAACAACTGCCCTTTAATAGTTACTACGCTACAAAATAGAAGTTTAGAGATATTTTAAATTATTTACATTATGTAAACAAATCGTAAAATGTGTATTTTCGAGTTTCAACACAAGACTTTTATCAGCTGGATTGTAAATATTTTAAAAATATTGATAATTTTATTTTTAAAACTTGTTTACGTTATGTACAATTAGTTAATACTATGTATATTATAATTTATTTCATAATTCTTTAGAATATTTAAATAATGTGTAAACAATATATTTTCTGTATCTAAACAAATTTGTAGTAAGCAATATAAGTAGCCATACATATTCACAATTGTTTATCATTGTTTACATCCAGAATATAATTTGTCAGATATGTAATTTTGCACAATTTTAAACGTAACCACTACTGGTGTCTTTAAAAAAAACATAAGTTTATTAAAAAATCCTTTACAACTCCCAGAATTTTTTACATGATGTAAATAGCGTATAAACAATGTATTTTAAGTTTATTATTTTATTTTTTACACTTTTTTAATATATAATTTCGCCAACCATAAAAATCTCACAAATGTGTAATTTAAATTGTTATGAATGGATTTATTATTCCTCAGATATTCTTCTACAAAACAATTAACAAATATCAATAACAATGTTATATTAAATTAGTGTATTTATCTTGTTAAAACATGATTAAGATCATAAAACAATTTGTCTTTACGTGCTGTTACGGTATTTTACTTCATAGAAATGTTTAATAGTCCCAAACATGAACGTAAATCAAATATTCATCGACATTTCAACACAATGATGCAACAATTTACATTTCATTCAATCATAGAAATTTCAATAAATCACACATGATTCGAATGAAAATCGAAAAAAAACAGAAAGAACCGACCACAACCAAATTGTTATGAATAAATCAGAAGAATGCACACAAAATTCTCACCACAATAATCTTTGAATTGTCAACATAAATCGAACAGGTGCTTAACATAGTTTTCTCTTTTTGTATCTGTGAAAATAACTAGATGAAAAAAAAAATTAATATAAACTGACAAACGTTAAAACAAATCAAAATATGGTAACATCAAACAACGAACTGCAGGTTACTAAAAAAAAAAAATATGCAAAACACGACACGAACACAAAAACAAACAAAAAACAAATTGGTATTTTGGTAGCCTTTAGATATTTTGGTTAAATGATGTGTAAACTGTGACCAAGTCCATGTATATATTTCTGTATTGTGTATTTCTGTCTATCTAAACCAAAAACTAACAGTTATTTGCACGCATTGACTTGTTTAAGGTTTGAGTTTGCAATTATCCCCTATCGGTGTATTTTAGATTACATGAAAAAATCTATAAAATGCCAAATATCCTTGTATAGTTTGTTTGTTTTGTGCAACAACCCAAAACTTTAGCGAATTATTTCGAAAACGAGGAAAAAGGCAATGTGTGTGTGTGTGTCACCATCACCAACATATGTTTTTAAGTAATTCGAACATTTTAGGGAGGGTGTTGGATGACCTAATTGTCTGCTCTTGCAAAAAGAAAAAAGCGGAGGAGCAAGCGATTTAAGGTCATAACTAATAAGCGAATTTTCTTTTTGCAGTGTAATGTTTTGTTTACCCTTCATCGTTTTTAATGAATCGTTATAGTTCATTTAACAAGAATTTCAGAAAGCCCTACAATGTTTTAATAACTCGTGATAAAATTAAAAATCGATGTGAGTACGAGTACATATAATTACAAGTACATATAACACCAGACATAGTCATATCTGACACGAGTTATTCTTAGCAATCCGTGAATGCGAAAATAGCTTAAGTGCTAAAATCACAATTTTACAGCAGCCGCTTTTATTTTTTTTTTTTTTTTCAATTATCTTTACATTATCCTTAAAGTGTATAATCTTAACGATACTTCGTACACTCACTTAAATTAAATTGATGATGAAAATGATCGTACATTATCGATTTTCATCAAAAAAAGAAAATCGAATTTCATGTCACTTAATCTTTTTTCGCTGTCAAAGCTCTCTATCTCTATATATATGTATATTTTTTCTTTTGTCCATGTCTGTGCCACTGAACTCATCCTAAACGGCTGGACTGATTTTTATGAAATTTTGCGTGTTCAATTAAGTTAATACGAGTATGGTTCAGCTTAGAGCGAGATCGGCTCAGTGAGCGTCGCAACTCGAGTATTTTGTTAGAGAGAGGTTTCAGAATTTGTGTGAGATCATGTATCATTACTATGAGTGGGCGTGCCGAAAATGGGCGGAACTAGATAAGTAGCGTGTCACCACCCATACAAGTAATTATTCAACATCATATACCCTGAGTACTATGACATAGAGAGCTTTGATACTTTGTGTGATGTCATTATACCACTCAGAATCACTTTCTGAGTCGATTTAGCTATGTCCGTCCGTCCGTCTTCCTAAGTGTCGATGCAAATTTTGTAATCAAACTACAGGTCGCATATATAAATATATTTTGATGAAATTTAGTATATAAACCTTTATCGGCCATAGGATGAACGCTATTGGAAAAAATCGGTCAATGTGCAGACCTAGTCCCCATACCAATGATCCCTATGAAATCGACTTAAATGGTCCCAATATCTAAATTATCATATAAAGGGTCCGCCATCTAACGTTTTTTTTTTCAACTAGTGCTTAATTCGTGAATGGTAACACTTAGCTCATGTCTGATTTGACAGATAATTAGTTTTATCCTTCCGCAGAACGAATATGGTTGTGTATACGCTTGAACAACGCTGGGAAATATTGCGACATTACTTTGAAAATCATGGTAATGTTGCAGAATGTGTGCGAAAATTGCGTACGGATTTTGGAAGAAGAGAAGCACCGTCAGCTCCGTATGTTCGTTATCTTGTGAAAAAAGTGAAAGAAACTGGCATCCTCATCGATAAATCAAAGCGTGAAAAGCCAAAAACAGTGCGTACACCCGAGAATATTGCTGCTGTGGCAGAAAGTGTGCGTGAAGCGCCATCAACATCAATTCACCGTCGTTCTCATGAATTGAACATTTCGGAGGCATCATTGAGACGAATTTTGCATAAAGTCCTTGGTATGACACCATACAAAGTCCAATTGGTTCAGGAGTTGAAGCCAACTGACCATCCAATGCGTTTTCGCTTCGCTAAGTGGGCCTGCGATCGATTTACAGAAGATGCCGATTTTGCCAAAAAAAAATCATCTTTTCAGATGAAGCTCATTTTGACCTTGGCGGGTATGTAAACAAGCAAAATTGTCGCATTTAGGGCACAGAAAACCCGCACGCATACATTGAAAAGCCGATACACCCAAAACGAGTCACTGTTTGGTGCGGATTTTGGTCCAGAGGCATAATTGGGCCATTTTTCTTCGAAAATGAGCAAGGAGTGGCCGTTACAGTCAATGGCGATCGTTATCGGGCCATGTTGAACGAATTTTTGTTCACAAAAATTGAAAAGGAGGATATTGGCAACATTTGGTTTCAACAGGACGGCGCTACGTGCCACACAGCCGAAGCTACACTCGATGTTTTGCGCCCTGTTTGTGAAGATCGCATTATCAGCCGCAGAGCTAATGTCGTTTGGCCACCTCGGAGCTGCGATTTGACACCGTTGGACTATTATTTGTGGGGTGCCCTCAAAGATAAGTGTTACGCCAACAAGCCAGAGACAATTGACGCTTTAAAGGACAATATTCGTGAAGCCATTGGAGAAATACAGCTGCACACAATCGATAATATGCTTAAAAATTGGACCGATTGTGTAGGCTACTGCATGGCCAGCCGAGGCAGCCATTTGAATGAAATTATTTTCCATTATTAACCGGAAGGATTGTACTTTCAAATAAAAAAGAAATTTGAGATAATATTCAGTAGTTTTTTTTATAGCATTTTCAAAAAAAAAAAAAGTTATTTGGCGGACCCTTTAGATCTCGGTCTAATTGGGTCTGTGTATGTTTATTACATCCATTTATCAGCAGCCCTAAAACAAACCCTGTAGCCCAATTTTTAGTTATAGCCCACACATAAAGCTGCTTCCCGATCTTCACTTAAATCAATCAAAAAACAAAAATATTGCACAGATTTTTCTCAAATTTGGTTTGTATATGTTTTAGCAATAAATAATAGACCTTACCAAATATAATCAGGACCGGTTCATTTTTCGAACTGGTTCCCATATCAATATAGCATCCGATATGAACTTTTTCATATCCGAAGGCAAAAAAAAAATAACAATGCCACTCATATTTGGTTTATGCTCATTTTCTATATCCAAAATTCCATGAATTGGTCTAACCTCATCGGTTATATTCTCCGGATTTAGCACCGAAAGACTATTTTCTTCATACAACCTAAATAAATAATTGGTATCTATAATATTGATAGGCTAGGCGATTTCTTGTGACCGATGCTTTATTCCACCGTTTTATCCTGATTTTGACCAACGTACATTATTTGAAAGGTATTTGTTTTTAGCCATTTTATAGATTTACAGATTTTTAAATTTTTTCCTTTATTTTGAGTAAATTGCATTTAAAGTTGCTACCAACACATACATAAAATTATGCACATGCTATGTGTGTTTGTTAATTTGATAATGTGTTTGTTAATGAGTTTGTTATCTTCATTCACAATAATAATAAACCATAAATGTGTTGGTTTGTGAATTGGCTAAGATGAAAAATAAAGCTGTCTAGAAATTGCACTCGAATTTCGAGCGCTGGAATTTGCTAGTTGGTATAAGTGTATTGAACGAGAAGGGGGTATGATCTTTTTTAAACGAGAAAGAAGTTTACATTTTAAACAAAGATTATTTAATATCTTCCATTGGACTTATAGAGAACTTCTTTGGAAAAAATTCTCAGTTTTGTCTGTTTCAATTTAAATTCCAAGTAAAAAATTTTTTGTCCGAGAGTCCCTTTTTTCTTGAAATAAATTTTTCTAAGTTAAAGAGTTTTTTTTAGGCGAAAAAATAATTTCGTGGCGAAAAGAATTTTAAAGGTTAACAAAATATTTGGCAAAAATAAATTTTAAAAATGTAACCAACTATTTTTGACGAAAAATTGGAAACTGCACGATGAAAAGCACGACCTTAATCTAGTTTTCCAGAAAATCTATCCCAGAAATTATGGCAAAAATTGTGTTCTAAAATAAATTAATAGCAAATTTTCTTCGAATAGACACAGGAAATATTTCCTTGGTTTTCAGAAAAAATGTGTGTGTCAATTTTTCTTGATTTTGATTTGTTGATGCCAAAGTGCATAGTTTTAAACGCTATCTAGGTGGGTAAAAATTTTTTTTTTAAATAACGAGGCAATAATTTAAAATAAGAAGCATTTGTGCGAAGTTAGCCCCCCATTTTTGAAAATACAATTTTTTGATGATTTTTCTGAATTGTTCTAGGATTGTTCTACAATGTTCCAAAACGATGAGTTTCTAAAATGTAATTTGTACCAGTAAATCGTAACAACGAATTTTAAGCTTTGCCCCCCCCCCCCTTTTATAAAAAAAATTTTGTTCTAAACATTGTACTAAAATAGATATGTCGCAAACCGTAACGTACGCAAATGAGAACGAAAAACATTTTTTCCTCGATATCAAACGATATCAATATTTTTATGCAACACGAAAGTTAACGTACAGATTCCAAAGTTTCTTCCCCATTTTTGGGAATCAAATTTTTTGAAGATTGTTCTGAATTGTTCTAGGATTGCTTTATAATGTTCCATCCAAAACGATGAGTTTCTAAAATATAATTTGTAATAAATCGAAAAAAAAACGATTTTTAAACTTTGAAAAAAAAAATATCAACGTTATTAAACGATAAAAATTACAAATTACATTTTAGAAACTCATCGTTTTGGAACATTGTAGAACAATCCTAGAACAATTCAGAACAATCTTCAAAAAATTGTGTTTTCAAAAATTGCGGGGCTAACTTCGCACACTTCATTTTGGCTTTCCAGAAACATTACCCTTTATTAGTTACACCAGAAAACTACAGATTATTCTTCACAAAAATTAGTGATCAGGAGACCATTAATTTCCACTTGATTCTTTATTTAAAGATCATACATTAAAAAAAGGGGATTTATGTTGAAAAGCGGTGATCTAAATAAAGTACAGCCAAATTTTGAACGGTTGATCAGATTCCATATTAAAAGTAATTAAGTTATATTTAGTAGTGAACGTAAAGTGGAATCGTATTTCATTGTACTATTTTGCAGAGTTCAGAAAAAGACACGCACTGAATAAAAAACTCGTACATATATGTAAACAAACATAACTTAGACCAACACACACATATTTTTATTTTCATATCAATTATGTTTGTTTTTAAATTTTCTTCCGTGCCCAACACAATCATGACTGTGTTCGTTTCAATATTTCGTTATTTACACGAACTTTTTGTATCACGTACTTTTTGTGTCAATCACACATAAACCACACATTTTTGAGTGTTGCTTTATTTGAAGTTCATGTTCTGGTACGTGTTCTGAAAAAAAAAAAAAAAACAGAACATGTACAATAAACAGGTTCGAGTTCAGTTATATTTTAAGTCGTGTTGTGGCTCGTGTTCTAAGAAAAAACAGAACATGTACAATAAACAGGTTCGAGTTCAGTTATATTTTAAGTCGTGTTGTGGCTCGTGTTCTAAGAAAAATAGAACATGTACAATAAACAGGTTCGAGTTCACTTATATTTTAAGTCGTGTTGTGGCTCGTGTTCTAAGAAAAAACAGAACATGTACAATAAACAGGTTCGAGTTCAGTTATATTTTAAGTCGTGTTTAAAATATAACTGAACTCGAACCTGTTTATTGTACATGTTGTGTTTTTTTTTTTTTTCAGTACACGTACACTCAAAAATGTGTGGTTTATGTGTGATTGAAACAAAAAGTACGTGATACAAAAATGTTCGTGTAAATAACGAAATATTAAAACGAACACAGTCATGGTTGTGTTGGGCACCTTAGAAAATTTAGAAACGCACATAATTGATATGAAGCTAAAGATATGTGTTGGCTGCTTTTGAACAGAACATTGTGTGTTTCATGTGTGTATTTTCTGAACCTTGCTATTTTGTATGAAAAATTTAGAGGTGCTTTTGATTTTCGCTTATAATTTTTAAGTCTCTCAACCGATTTAGCTCATTTTCAAAAGCTAACGACTACAGTCGCAACAAATTGCTGTTCGATTTGAGTGATATCAATAGGCAGATAGACGGACAAACACATAAGAGGGTAGACATCATTTTTCGAAATTTAATTCCATATTTGCTGGAAAAAAATAAAATTTCCTAAACATATAATATATACATATATATATATCGGTATATACAACAGGCCCAAACATGCTTAAGTTGTCCTTATACAAACATATTCAAGTAATCTTAAGAGATCGAAAAGGTTTCTATGGTAATACACACACGGTTTGAAGTCATGTTTATATTGTTTTTTATTAATTTGTGATAAAGTGAGAAATGCTTTTTTTTGTCGGTATTTCGTTAGGAAGAGTTTTTATTAAGCAACATATCTCGCAGAAGTAAAGGGTTTTTCAACAGGGACGCTACAAAAGTAGAAAGACAGGGACAGCAAACGACGCCATATTTCTTGCCGCTCTTTTGACATTTCTTTTCAGTAAGGTTTGCCATTTCATGGCGGAAAGATATACGAGCCAACAACGAGTCGAAATTATTAAAATTTACTACCGAAATACGGAGTCAGTGGCCTCAACGTTAAGAGCGCTACGTCCAATTTATGGTCGTCATAATCATCCTAGCAGATCAACAATTGAGCGTCTAATGGAAAAATTTGAATCCACAGGCACAGTACAAAATGTTCCCGTGCCAGTGAGACAAAGAAGTGCCCGTAGTGTCGAGAATATTGCTGCCGCTGAGGCTTCAGTTGAAGAAAGCCCAAATGTGTCTCTCACACGTCGTTCTCAAGCGTTGGGCATTTCTGTGACGTCGCTGTGGCGAATTTTGCGAAAAGATCTTGGTCTACATCCTTACAAGATCAAGTTGATGCAAGAACTGAAGCCGCTTGACCACCAGAAGCGTCGTATGTTCGTGAATTGGGCTGAGCAACAACTTGAAAATGATTCAGATTTTCATCGAAAAATCATCTTCAGCGATGAGGCTTCGTCAATAAACAAAATATGCGTTATTGGTCAGACAGCAATCCACACGTACTCCATGAGTCATCATTGCATCCCGAAAAAATTACGGTTTGGTGCGGTTTATGGGCCGGCGGCGTCATTTGGCCGTACTTCCTCCGTGGTGATCAAGACCGGCACGTTACTGTGAATGGGAATCGCTACCGTTCAATGATAACCGAATATTTTTGACCCCAATTGGATGATATGGACTTGGAGGACATGTGGTTCCAACAATCCGGCGCCACAAGCCACACAGCGAATGTCACAATCAATTTATTGGAAACCAAGTTTGGAGAACGTGTTATCTCACGAAATGGTCCAGTCGATTGGCCGCCTCGGTCGTGCGATTTGACGCCGTTGGACTACTTCTTGTGGGGCTACGAAAAGTCTATGGTCTATACCAACAAGTCAGCGACGATTGATGCACTTCGTACGAATATCGAACGTGAAATTGCAGCAGTATCGGCCGATTTATGCTTGAAAACCGTCGAAAATTGGGTTCAGCGTCTGGACTTCTGCAAGTGTGCCCGTGGTGGCCGTGCAAAAGACATCGATTTCCATACATAATGGCATCGAACGTACTTTCACAGGAATAAAGAATTTCATTGGTATCCAAAATCGTTTTTGTTTTATTTAAAAAAACTTTTGTAGCGCTCTTATTGAAAACCATTTATGACAGTTCAAGTAGAAATGTTAAAAAAAATTTATGTTTCTCCATTTGAATAAATATACATACATATTCTGGTTAGCTGATTTCGTTACCGAAAAGAGTCCCCGATGAATATTTATTTGTTGTTTTTTTTTTTGTTACAAACTTAATGACGATATGCATATGCCTTTATCATGTGGTGGAGGGTTTTAAAACGAGATACAACAGCTCTTACCCATCAGCAACACAAGTATCATATCATTATTGTACATTATTATGGCCAATTGCATACAATACTTGTGTGCAAATCAATGAGGTTTAAAAGAATTAATTTCTTAGAAATAATTTTAAAATTAATTAAAATTTGAATTATCAAATCTATAGTATTAATAGGCAAGGCGATTTCTTGTGACCGATGTAAGTTTCCCAGTTTTACCCCGATTATGACAAAAAATTTATCATTTGAAAGGTATTTCTTTTTTGCTGTTACCCAGATTTACAGATTTTCATCGTCTGGAATATTTTTTGAAATTATGACCGTTTAAAGTTGCTACTAACACATATAAAAAATTATATGTATTTTGCATTTAAAATTAGTTGAATTGTGAAGCATACCTTTAGGGTCTTTATTAAATGAAAAAATAAAATTTCCTAGAATTTGCACTCGAATTTCGAGTGGTATAATCTGCTGGTTTCTATAAACCGATCGACTCAGTATCACATTCTGAGATGATTTAGCGATGCCCATATAAAATAATATCAGATATGAACTTTTTCATACCTGCATGCCACAAATAAATAATAAAATTTAGTTTATGCTTATTTTCTATATCCAGTTATTTCCTCGGCGAAGTTATTTATTTCGAAATACATGGTATAGAACATTGTATAATTGACACAGACCGACGTAAATTCTCTTACTTGTTTTATTTTATTTTCACACTTGTACAGCGAAATTTTGGGGAACACAATTTTAGTTCCAACATTGTTGCAATAAACTTAAAACAAATTCCAAAGACTTTTAACTTTATTAACATTTTACTTGACATTTTGTCCAAAGAATGTCCTCCACAGAAATAGAACTTTTCACATTATTTGTTACAAACATTTTTAAAATAACACAGAGTGTCACCCCAATTTTACATTTATATACATTTGCAGAAAACTCAACAATTTGTTTCACGAAATTCCATTCCATGAAGAAAATAGACTTTTTCAACTCTGTAATATATAAATATATATGTGTTGTTGTGTTCATTTAATACAGCAACTGCCAAGTGCAACAGTAAAATTATTTTCTACCCCAAAACCTAAAATCTCCGTATTGTTGGCAAAATGTCCTTGAATGTTAATGCTGTATTGACCTCATGCAAATATGCAACGACTCATCTGCACACATACTTACAAACAATTGTACATACATATGATACATATGTATGGATACGAGTACTACATGCAAATGCTATTAATTACAAGTGTTTGTGGATTTATATAAACCGTGTATATACTGACTTTATAATTTACGCACTTTTCATTTCAACCTCAATGTTGAAACTTCAGCACTTTTTCAGATCATGAAACTTTATTTACACAATATCTTAAGTTTAAAGGGTGTTTAAATGCACTCAATTTATGAATGAGTATTTTATTTATTTATTTTTTTTTTATATTATGTATAATTTGTTAGATTTGACTTAATTTTTCAGACATATTGCAATTAATACTGTAATTAATATGCAAATTTTAATTGTGTTTCAATGATGCGTGGTAGAGAAGAAGAAGAAAGCATATATTTTGAAAATTCATAACTACACTGTATTCTTAATCGGACCGGTTTCTGGCATTTCAGCCCTCATCAGCGATTTATTGAACATTGTGATAATTTTTCTGTTATAATTGAATAGATTGCTTCTACACTGAGAAAAAAAGTGCGCTTTAAAATTAAATGTTAACACTTTCAAATTTTATTTAAAGTGCCTCAGTCTAAAGGTTCTTAAGCGGAGCAAAAAAAATTAATTTTGTAAAAGTGCTAATTTTAAGTTTTTAAAGTGTTTACTCTTAAGTTAAAGGTAAAAATTTTTGTTTTTAATGTAAAAGTCTTAAATTTCAAAATGTTTACTTTACTTTATAACAGAGTTCAGAAAAAAACACACACTGAATAAAAAACTCGTACATATATGTAAACAAACATAACTTAGACCAACACACACATATTTTTATTTTCATATCAATTATGTTTGTTTTTAAATTTTCTTCGGTGCCCAACACAACCATTTGAAGTTCATGTTCTGGTACGTGTACATGAACTTCAAATAAAGCAACACTCAGAAATGTGTGCTTTATGTGTGATTGAAACAAAAAGTATGTGATACAAAAATGTTCGTGTAAATAACGAAATATTAAAACGAACACAGTCATGGTTGTGTTGGGCACCGTAGAAAATTTAGAAACGCACATAATTGATATGAAAATAAAGATATGTGTTGGCTGCTTTTGAACAGAACATTGTGTGTTTCATGTGTGTATTTTCTGAACCTTGCTTTATAATGACAAACTTTATATTTTAAAGTAAAATTTATTATTTATAAATTAATCACTTTTAAAATTGTATTAAAAGTGAATCCATTTAATTTTAAATTTTTAAACTTTAAAAAATAAAATTAAAACGTTTATTTTACAAGTGTTAACTTTAAAATGTAAAAGTGTTCAATTTGGAGAAAAGTGTTAACGTTTATATTTAAAGTGTTCACTTTATAAATCAAAGTGTAACTTTCTAATTTAAAGTGTTCACTTTAATATTGAAAGTTTTAGTTTTGATTAACTTTAATTTTAAAGTTTTCACTTTGATATATAAAGTGTCAGTTTATTATTAAAAGTGTTCACTTTGACGTTTGAAGTTTACATTTTGTATTAAAAGTGTTAACTTTTAAAGTCAAAGTGTCTTTGTTGGACCTAAACGTGAACACTGTAAAACGTAACGTAAAAAATATTATTTTCAAAGTGTTTAAGTTTATTTGGAAAGTTCGGCTTTAAATTGTACCGTTAAAATAAAAGAATTTGTGTGATTTTTTTAGTGTGAAAAAGATAAAAAAATGATCAGTCAGGGTAAAATTATACAAGAAAGTGACTTGGTGCGAATTCTTGGCAACGATATCCAAATTAATGAGCAGGGTACTTTAACGTACACATGTGTTGTTGAAAAATCTACCAACGACAGTTTAAGTGAGGAAGATGCGGATCTCCTTAATCTGCTGAAGGAGTTTGATCTTGATACACTTTTTGTTGACCTAAAAAGTAAGTAGAAATACTTAGGCAATATTAACACTTATACAATATTATTAATGTTGCTTAGAAGCTGGAATAACTTTTCGAAGCTTAAAATTTTTGTCAAAAGAAGACATTGCGGAAGCAATACGAAATATTGGTCTTCGAGCGGAGTTTAGAGAAAAGTTGTTTTTCTGGCGCAAGTCAAAGGTAAATATAATATTAATTTTGAAGCCTATTTGAGATGTTACGCACGTACATAGATATAATTCCCATTACCATATTACTACGATTATAATTTAGCAAGCTGCTTTTTTCAGATTGGAATAGAAGACGAAACGGTAGAAAAAAGCCGTCACAACGATTCACATTGTCCTTCAAATAATTCAATAAGAAGCGCATTTGGATCACAGGTAATAATGCGTTTACATCTGAGGAAAATCTAGTAGATTTTAGTTGAAATCTATTTCAAAATCTATACTGTTTACATCTAACTTTTTTGACATTTTGTGAGATTTTGTTTCCACAACAATAATAAACAGCTGATTAAAATAAAACATATAAACTAGAAATACCAAAAATAAACAAAACAATAGGACAGATTTTATAATTATTTTATGCATCAAAAATGATAAAAGCTGATACTGAAATAGAAATTTTGCGGAAAAAAAATCAGCATTTGTTAAATGTATTGTTTGAACAGCAAAAACAAATTCATTTTCCACAATTATTATTTAGCAGAATGGAATGGGCACATGTCAGTATAAAAAGTTATAACTTTTCAATTACTAAATATTTTTTTATTATAGATTCGTCATTTTTTTGTTAATAATTAATATTTTATTTCCTTTTTATTCAATTTGTTTGCTTTTGTTTTTAAATTTAAATTTTGCAATCACTGCGTTGTAATTTTCTACTACAATATTAAAAAAACAAAGTAGTATCATTTGGGAGTGCCCAAGTTTGACAAGATTTTGTGAGATTTTCCACAAATCTAGTAACGAGCTAGATTTTGTTTTGTATGGGAAATCTAGTAGAAATGAGCTGGATTGTGCTCGAAATCTCGTATATACTAGATTTTGCTTAGATGTAAACGCACTATAAGAATATACAGTACAAAGTTTTGTATTAAATTTAATGGTACACTGCATTGCAACCCCTTTCAACATTTTTAAAGAATAACTCAACCGGAAAACAACTTATTCAATATTATGAGGAAAGGGCATGTTTTACGAATAGGCAACGCGATGACCTCATTAAAATAATTTTAGAAGATGTCATGTTCATAAAGGCAAAGCTTAGACCGGAACACTTTGCTAGTATTGTGGAAGAAATAATTGGTTTATTTCCCAAAGATAAAGAGTCCCAGGTATTATTAAAAACGATATATAAAGAGAACATATTGTAAACTGATTTCTTTCAGGATTATTACTACATTCCTCGTCAAAGAAAAAACAAACCCATCAGGCAAGCTCTATTCCAAATATTTAAAATTAAAGACAAAGATTAGAAAGAGTAGTCCATATGCGGAAAGTTCCCTTTCGAGTGAAGTACTTGAGCCATTAGTGGAAGAAAATTTTGAAGTTGATGAAACGCTGTCGTTCTGATTAAAAACTTCGCTTCAAAAAGATGCCAGTAATTGGGATGAGGTTATTGACAAATATATATATGAAATTTTTTCTACTTATGGCGAACATGAGGTTTGAACCTGCGTCTATCTCACATATACTCGTACTTGCACTTTTTGGTTAGCGCTTTAAAACACTCATTTAAAGTCAGGCCTACGAGCAATGTGGTTAAGAATCAGTTTTCGTACCATACGGCTTTTACTTCGTATTAATTTCAGAAGGCACAACTCTGTCCAAACAAAAAATTTTTATTTTTTATTTTTTTTTTTTAATATTTTTGCATTTATACTTCTAATTTCCCATATTCTCAGTTTCGTAAGAGTTGCCATATGTGATGTATAGTTTGTACATTCTACATATTGCACTTTTTACATATATTTGAGAAGACGTAATTTTTCAGACATATTGCATATCTAAAATATTAATAGGCTAGGCGATTTCTTGTTCCGATGTTTTGTTCTACCGTTTTATCCCGATTTTGGCTAAACGTATATTATTTTAAAGGTATTTCTTTTTAGCTGAACACCAGATTTAGAGATTTTAAATTTTTTTTCCTTTATTTTGAGTAAATCTTTTAAAAAGTGTTAGTTTTTAAACAATTCGTGTGCTAAGTTCAGAGTCATAAGTAAACAATTAGGAAAATTATAGTCGGTCTAGACCTATACCATACGTTTAGAAAAAGGGTCCTAGGTCCAACTAAGACCCAAAACTAAATTTGACTGGCATTGTTATTAAGAAAAGAAAGAAAAAAAATTCATATCGCATGCTATATTTATATGGGGGCTAGATCGGAAAATACAAGGATTCTGACCATATTTGGCAAAACCACTTATAAATTGCAAAAATGTATACAAACCAAATTTGGAAAAATTTGTGCAATATTTTTGTTTTTTTTTTTTTATAGATTTAAGCGAAGATCGGGAAGCAGCTTTATATGGGGAATATGGCTAAGGATAGTCCCAAGTTTCAGAAAATACACACATGAAACATACAATGTTCTGTTCAAAAGCAGCCAACACATATCTTTATTTTCATATCAATTATATGCGTTTCTAAATTTTCTACGGTGCCCAACACAATCATGACTGTGTTCGTTTTAATATTTCGTTATTTACACGAACATTTTTCTATCACGTATTTTTTGTTTCGAACACACATAAACCATACAGATTCGTTGTGTTGCTTTATTTGAAGTTCGTGTTCTGGTACGTGTACTGAGAAAAAACAGAACATGTATAATAAACAGGTTCGAGTTCAGTTATATTTTAAGTCGTGTTCTGGCTCGTGTACTAATAAAAACAGAACATGTACAATAATTAGGTTCGAGTTCAGTTATATTTTAAGTCGTGTTCTGGCTCGTGTACTAAGAAAAAACAGAACATGCACAATAAACAGGTTCGAGTTCAGTTATATTTTAAGTCGTGTTCTGGCTCGTGTACTAAGAAAAAATAGAACATGTACAATAAACAGGTTCGAGTTCAGTTATATTTTAAATTCGTGTTCTGGCTCGTGTACTAAGAAAAATAGAACATGTACAATAAACAGGTTCGAGTTCAGTTATATTTTAAGTCGTGTTCTGGCTCGTGTACTAAGAAAAAACAGAACATGTACAATAAACAGGTTCGAGTTCAGTTATATTTTAAATTCGTGTTCTGGCTCGTGTACTAAGAAAAAATAGAACATGTACAATAAACAGGTTCGAGTTCAGTTATATTTTAAATTCGTGTTCTGGCTCGTGTACTAAGAAAAAATAGAACATGTACAATAAACAGGTTTGAGTTCAGTTATATTTTAAGTCGTGTTCTGGCTCGTGTACTAAGAAAAAACAGAACATGTACAATAAACAGGTTCGAGTTCAGTTATATTTTAAATTCGTGTTCTGGCTCGTGTACTAAGAAAAAATAGAACATGTACAATAAACAGGTTCGAGTTCAGTTATATTTTAAGTCGTGTTCTGGCTCGTGTACTAAGAAAAAACAGAACATGTACAATAAACAGGTTCGAGTTCAGTTATATTTTAAGTCGTGTTCTGGCTCGTGTACTAAGCAAAAACAGAACATGTACAATAAACAGGTTCGAGTTCAGTTATATTTTAAGTCGTGTTCTGGCTCGTGTACTAAGAAAAAATAGAACATGTACAATAAACAGGTTCGAGTTCAGTTATATTTTAAATTCGTGTTCTGGCTCGTGTACTGCGAAAAATTGAAACATCAATTCGCGATCTGATACACCCCGATAAAAACGACGACAATTGTTTCAACCAAATTGTTGGTCTAAGTTGTGTTTGTTTACATATATGTACGAGTTTTTTATTCAGTGTGTGTTTTTTTTTCTTACTCTGGATAGTCCTTCACGGTTTATTTGTGGACTTCTGATTATGATGGGTGTAATAAACACACACAACCCAAATTTTTTTAAATTAATTTTAATTTTTAATTTTTTTTAAGCCTAGTTCCGGCTTGTCTGCAGATTCTAATCTTGGCAAGTTTTTTTTTTTTTTTTGCAGCGACACACCAAAGCCTCTGGTGGGAATCGAACCCACGACCCCCGCATGATAAGCGAGCACGCTACCCACTCACCTACCGGGGCGCTTATTTACCGAGATCTATACGATAATTTCGATCCTATGGCAATTTAGGACGATCTCATAGGGCTCATTTTAATAGAGAGTAGGTCTGAAAATGCAACGATATTCACCAATGTCAATAGCGTTCATCCTACAGCCGATAATAGCTCTTATAGCAAATTTCATCAAAATCTATATATATAAAAGCGAAAGTAAGTACATATAGGAGGCTAAACCATTCCACCGATTTTTCCGAAATTTTTAACAGTTTTATTGTGAGTCTGGATATTTTATCTTTAGTGGGCGTAGCGCCTCCCGTACAAAGATAATTTTTAATATCATATATATTGAGTACTATGATAGGGAGAGCTTTGTAAATTTGTCTAAGGTCATCTAGTAAATATTAAATGTCATATATCTGGATTATTGTAATAGTGACAGCTTTGAGACTTTGCGTAAGCCCATAAGTTATTTTATACGAAGTAAATATATAATATCATATAACTGGAGTACTATAAAAGGGAAAGCCTTGACATTTTGTATGAGTCCAGCAGATATTAATGTGAGCAGTCAGATAAAAAATGGACGGGATAGGATTAGTGGGCGTTGCACCTCCTATACAAAAATCATGAAGTACTATGAAAGCGACAGTCCTGACACTTTTGACAAGTACAGTAATGAGCAATGTGAGTAGTCGTGGAAAATCGTGGCGGAATCATCAAATTCAAAAATCACCAAAGCAAAAACCGCCAAAAACAAAATCTCCAAAATCAAAAATCGGCTAAATCAAAAGGCAAGTTCCAGAAAGTGATTCGGTATAATAAAAGATGAGTCTAGGCCAAATATTAGTTACAAACATCACTACAATGTCATTATACCCTGACCACATAGTGGTAAATGATATAAAAATTGTAAATTTTTCACAAGCAGAAATGGGGGTTGATTTTCCAAGAATTGTGGAACCAAAAATCAAGCTATGGCTACCAGAAAATAGAAAAAATAAAACACACAAAAATTAGGGTTTTATACAAAATCTAAAGTAATAAAAAGATTAATTTCCTTTATTTTTTCTCCAGAGATGGCGGTGAGTTTATATAAATGTAATTACAACAAAACTTTAAATTTTAACACAAAAACGATCTTTATGGTTAAAGAGTTAGACAACGATAAAAAAAACGAATACAAAGTCGCGGTTAAAAAAAGTATATCGTTACAACAAAATGACAGGAAAATGTCAGACAAAAAGGAGACTTAAATAACTATAGCACACTCTGTATGTCAACGTCCATTCCAAGCTGACATCAGTTAGATACAGTGGGGCCTCTCAAACGCTCACGTAAACAAATTGAATTAAGTGCGGACAAGAAAATTAACGTTAAAATATATTTAAAAAAATCCACTTTCTAATACTGATTAGTGATTTCAAAATAGTATTTTATATAAAACAAAATCGTAGCTGCAATTTCTTAAAATATTTATAAAAAAAAAAACTAGCAGATTCCAACGCTCGAAATTCGAGTGCAATTTCTAGGCAATTTTATTTTTTAACTTAGCCAATTCACAAACCAACCCTTTTTGGTTTATTATTATTGTGAATGAAGATAACAAACTCATTAACAAACACAGTAACAAATTTAATAAACACACACATAGCATATGTATAATTTTATGCAACTTTAAATGCAATTTACTTAAAATAAAGGGGAAAAAATTCAAAATTTGTAAATCTGCAAAATATCTAAAAAGAAATATCTTTCAAATAATATACGACTGGTCAAAATCGGGACAAAACGGTAGAACAAAACATTGGTCACAAGAAATCGAATAGCCTATTAATATTATAGATATCACATTTTATTGTTTTTTTTTTCGAATCTTTTACTTTTTGAGAATAGACATTTAACCTCAATTGTATGACTTTTGTACGATTTTTTTTTATACCCTCCACTCCAGTGTTCAGAGGGTATATATAAGTTTGTCATTCCGTTTGTAATAATTAGAAAAAAAATTTTGGACCCCATAAAATATATACATATATTTGTGATCCTTATAACAACCGGAGTTGATATAGCGATGTCCGTCTGTCCGTCTGTGGAAATCACGATGACGGCATCAATCGGGCAGCTAGGGTGCTCATTGACATAAAAAATGATTTACCAACATCCTGAAAAGTTTGCTATTTAAAATCGCCCAAATCGGTCCATTAGGGCCCGAGATTTGAATGAAGAACTAAAAAAAGTCTTGAAAAAATATAATTTTCTATGTTGTTCTTGTCACGATCACGCCCTGAATAGTGCAGCTACAGTGATCATTCTTAGTGAGAATGATTCACCAAATTCATGGAAAGATTTCTATTTCAAAAATCATTAAAATCGGTGGAACAGGTCCAGAGAAATCTCTGAAAAAGTTAAAAAAAAAAAATGAAAAATATGATGTTTCTATATTGTTCTTGTTGTTATTCTAAATGTTGTGTTGTTGTCATAGCTGGGCTTGTTGTTTTTGTGGTCGTTGTGGTAATAATATAATAAAAACTAACTCTTTGTACATTATTTTATTAACTCTGGTAGAAAAATTTAAAAGTTTCCATTGTTTTGGCATCACTCTAAAAATTTGTTAGAAGATTTCTGTTATTACCACGAGCCTGCCTACAAAATTTCAGATCGAATGGGTAACGGGAAAGGGGTTAAAATCGATCCAAAATTTTTTCGACAAGCAGACATTACGAGTTAATATAAAGGGAGTAAAAATTCACCAACATCTAAAGCAAATAATACTAAAATACCTATGTAGTTGTTAATAAAAAAAAAAAAAATTTTTATGTATAAATTTATTTATAAATTTATATAAACATATTAAATAATACAAATAATATACATATATTCTATATATGTATATCCATAACAACTGCATGTTAGAAAGAAGTCGGTATATTATTTTATTTACATAAAATTCTGCAATATTTTGTTGTGGGGAAAATACATTTCTTTTGCATTAACAGAGTGTCACTTCATTTTGCTCAGCGTGACTATGCCACAGTAGATGGCGCCACAATTTATGTTTGTTCTAATTAGCTTTGCAATAGTTATTTCTATTTTAACATGAATGTTAATATTTTCAACTGGATATCATACAGAACAATGTTAAAAGTATACACCTGCTGGTATTTTATTTCATACGTATTTTCATTATTCTTTTACAAATATGAACATAAGTTTGGCATATTAACTTTTTGTTGTCTTTACAAAATAGAGTTACCGAGTTCATAAATGAGTTTTTTGCTTTCAAAACAGTTCTACATAGTTATATAGAATTATTATTCTGCTTTACCTACAAAATATCTGATTGCGATTACATCTAATTTTTAAAAATTGTTTATAATTACTCAAGCATTATTATTCACATAAATACAAAATTGCCATTTTTAAATTTTCCATTCAAATTTAAGAAAATATCAATTCTAAAAACTGGAATTAAAAATTTCCAATTATAAATTACAATTAAATGAATTTCAGAAAATCATACCAAAACGTCGGAAATTATAATTTTAAATTTAGAACACATCAATTGCATCTTTAATATATAAATTTTATTCGTTAAACACAAATTGAAATTCCAAAAAAAAAAACACCAAATACCTATGTTTACATTTAAAAAATTTTTACATTTAAAAAAAAATATTGACATTCAGGAGAAATTAATAGCTTTTCAGTACCGCGATTCAGTAACTTCTTTTAACGATAGTCGAATCGTTAAAAAAAAGAAAATTGCAAAATTATCAGTAAAATTTTTAAACGATATTCGCTATTGTTAAAGTCAGCTGTTGTTGTTATCTAAACGACAACCATTTTTGTGTTGTTTATTCAATCGATAAAAACTTAAATTTTTCGGTTGAAATGTCGCCATACATAAATAAAAATCATAAAATAGTGAAAATATTTTGCTTTAATTAAAAAACTTTTTTATATAAATAAAAAAATTAAATGCATATTCAATTCATTATTTCATTTTCAAATAAATACACAGAAATATTAGTAAAAAAAATAAAGATATTAAACATAAACATAAAATCATCCTGCCAAACACGAAGTAATTTGTTTTTTTCTATTCCTTGTGTTTTTCGCTTATTTTGACAGAGATGCCACTCGTTTACAATTTAAATAAATAGAAAAATTGATTTGTCGACTGTTGATAAGATGTATGTATGTACTTAGTGAATCACTTAATCCTTAGTGCAAACTATAATAACTGTCGATATATTTTGCGATTGTCGGATCGTTGAAATTTACAGAATCACACTACAGAAAACATTAATTTAAATTTAATGAATTTTTTGCGTTTGGCATCCCTAATTTGAATATTTATTATTATAAATTTATTCTCTATGTTTCCAAATATGGCAATATTTTAATAAAAAAATTTTGAGAGTTTTTTTTTGGTTATTATTTTGTTACTCCATCCGACCTATATGGCCGCAATGAAGAAATATTTGGCCAGTTACAAGAAACTATACAGCCATCTCCAATTAGCACGATTTAATGCATGTAGCCACTCTACACAACCATTACCTTTGCAATGGAGGTTAGGGCGAGCTATTTAATTAGCAAAAAAACTAAATTAAACGAGAAGTTATGTCATATAACCGGAAACGCATGCATATAGGTATATAACCTAAATGCATGCCGATCAGCAACCACGATGACCAAAAAGCAAACACCGAAATAAATCCGAAATAATAGAAAAAACGAAAACCAACCCAAAGAATTTGCTGAAATAATTTGGTATTAAGTTTAACAAATTGTTTACTTTTTCATTTACATTTATTATCAAGACTCAAACCGAGGTGGAGGGTATCAAAGATTCGGCACAGCCAAATTTAACACTCTTGTTTTTTTTTTAATTTTAAACGAAAATATGTTTTACATCAAAATTAAATACCCAAAATATTGCATTGTCCTACAATACCAAAAACAAAAAATATTTTAATTAAATAACTAATTTTTGAACAAAAATAAAATCGAAATTTTCGGGATAACGAAAAACAAATTCAGGATTCCCCGGATATCATGAAGAACGTATATTTAAAAATCCTTATCTCAAATGACACCTCAACTGAACTTATAGGTAATATTATTTTTTAATAATTTGTGTCTTTAATGATTTGTTTTTGATACCATCAATTCCAAATAAAAACCATATTCTTTATAGATCATATGTTATTCAATATATCTTGCAGTGAATTGGAGCGTGAAATTTAATCAAAATAAATTCATATTTGCGACCTGTAGTTTTATTATAAAGTTTACATGGACACACAGATGGACAGACAGACGGACGGACGGACGAAAAGATGACGCTAAATTGACTCAGAATGTGATTCTAAAAAATTAATCTGATAAATCTTTTTGGTAGGTGCAAACATCAGCATAAACTAATTACACCCTGACAACAGAGTGGTACAGGGCATAAAAATTAAGCTATTTATTTTTTTAAATTTCCTTACACAAAACGGTTAACGATACCTAAAAGACTTTTAATGGCTTATTTCTAAGAATTTGGGCTTAAAATATTACTACAGAATATTCAAGGAAAATAATATTTTTTTCTTTATTGTAGACTAAATTATTAAAACTTTGAATAATTTACAAAATGTCTAATTACTTGTTCTTGTTTTACAACTTGTCTTCACATAATTAAAAAATTGTTTATTACTTTCTCACACTTTAACAAAAAAAAATAAAAATAAATAAAGAAAATGATAATCAACAATCAGCCCGAAGCAGATACCTTTTTTTAAAAAAAATTTTCACTACATTTAAGATGATTAATTTTTGAATTATTTTTGCAAACAAAAATCTATTCACTTTCAAACACATACTCGTATAGAAAATTTTATTTTACATGTGTTTTCAAACACACAAATAAAACTCATTGTAAGATTTAAGGCGCTTTTCAACGGAAGACCTTGAACTTTTCATTTGTATGTATTGTTTGTTAAAAACTTTTGAAAATTCTTAATAGGAAGCCATTGTAAAAGGGATTATGACGGCATAAACGAATTGTATGTATAAATGTCACTAAAGAAAAACTCAAAGACGACTAAATTTTATAATACAAATAAATTATATAAATAAATTAAATTAAAAGCTAAAGTTGAATTTATTGGCATATATTTTGTTTTATAATTTTATGTAATGAATTTAATCTAACCTTAATTTTAGAAAAAAATAAAAAAACGAAAACACTAAAAATTCATAACATTTCAGCAAGTCACATGCTAAATATTTTGTTAAGATAAGAAACATACTACGAATACAATTCGTAGCCATGTTGTATGTTAAATTCATAACAAATTTATTAAAATGTCCATCAGCAACTATCAAAAGGTAGCTTGAGCAGTTATGACACTGGTTTTTACTGTGGCAGATATGTTGATGGATCCACTCTCTTGTTTCTTGTTTCATTTACCCTGCAGGCATTTTATGTGTCCTTTTTTATTTTGTTGTTGTTTAGTGTGTCATGATATGACATGTGCCGTGCTTTTTATCCATGTATGTACGTATTATGATGGCAGCAAAACTTGCTAAATTGTGGTTGCCACAAAATGCATCTGAACTCTATTCATTTCATCGCATTACATCGCTTAGGATTTTATCTCAATGTACGTAAATTTATTTTTACGTATTCATAATGTGTAGAAGAACGGTATCAGTCATCGTTATGTGAATGATAAAAATATATCCACACCAAACTAGTAAAATAAAAATAACCACTAAGAACTATACGGGTGAAAATTCTGTCTTAAAGATAATATCGCAAGTGACTTTTCAGATTAAAGAAAGCATTCTTAAATAATTAAGAATAACTTGAACTTGAAGACGTCTTATAGATGCGTAAACCAGAAAAGAAATCAGATAAACTCTACAATTAAAAAAAATTTTAAATTGAGCCATTTGTTGAGACTTAGGAAAAAACGCAAGGTTCTATTTATTTATTTCTGATGTATAAACATCTATACGCGCAGGGGGGTAAAATTCTGTTTCACAATACAATCACAAAAACAGCGTAACATGTGAGCGTAAGAAAAAATCGGTGTGACTTATGATCGTATTGGTGAAAAAATTATGATATGTAATAACCTGTTTGAAAATGCAAAATGAAAAATAAAAAATGCAAAATTAAAAATAAGAAATGAAAAATGAAAAATATATGAAATATGAAAAATAATATATAATAAATAAAAAATGAAAAACGGAAAATAAAAAATGAAAAATAAAAAATAAAAAATAAAAAATAAAAAATTAAAAATGAAAAATAAAAATTAAAAAGGAAAAATAATAAAATGAATGAATAATAAAAAATGAAAAATTTAAAATGAAAAATAAAAAATTAGAAATGAAAAATAAAAAATAAAAAATGAAAAAATGACAAATGAAAAATAAAAAATGGAAAATGAAAAATGAAAGACGATGAAAGACTGTGATCGGAGACACATGATTTTTTTATAAGCAGTACTTTTAATTGCAATGCTTTAAATTAAAGACATTTTTTTCCTATTTCCTAACCATTTTTTTTATGCAATACTTAAACATTAGTCGAACTTTGCCGCCTACTTTGGCAGCAGCTCCAGCACTAGTGAAAGAGTCAGCGGCGCACAGTGGCTGAAAATTGCTTTTTTATTGGCCAAAATTCTGTAACTTTTGAACCGATCAAAATATTTGAGTAAATATTTAGTTGAACTTGAGTCCGTTTTAATTTCATTAAAATTGATTGAGTACTTTTTAAGAAAAATTCTAGGTCAAAGTTGAACTTTTAAAATTTTTAACTTTTAGCGTGAAATATGGGGGTTTTTTTTTATTAAAAAATTATATATATTGATTTTAATAATAATTACAAGCATTTTTTGAAATAATTGGATTTTTTATTAATGTTTACACTCAAAAAAATTTTTACACAAAAAAAAAATAAAATCAACTGGATATTTTGCTATTGTTACTGAAAAACTAAAATTTTTTTACAGTCAAATTTGCAAATCTGTTTACACTCAAAGAACATTTCAAATTAAAAAAACGTTAGTAATCTATAATATTAATAGGCAAGGCGATTTCTTGTGACCGATGTTTTGTTCTACTGTTTTATCCCGATTTCGACCAAATGTATATTATTTGAAAGATATTTCTTTTTAGCCGTTTTGCAGATTTACAGATTTTCATCATTTCGAATATTTTTTTGGAGTTATGATCTTTGAAAGTTGCTACTAACACACACATAAAATTATACAATGCTATGTGTGTGTTTATTAAATTTGTTAACGTGTTTTGTTGATGTGCTGAGTTTGTTTTCTTCATTTTAAATGAGTTGAATTGTGAAGCATACCTTTAGGGTCTTTATTAAATGAAAAAATAAAATTTCCTCGAATTTGCACTCGAATTTCGAGTGCTGGAATCTGCTAGTATTATCTAATAGTCTTGCTATTACTACAGAAAAATTTATCATTTTTTGCTGTCAAATTTGTTAATTTTTGCACAACAAAACTGCTGAACATTAACGCAATGATTCTGATTTTGATATGAAAATAAGGGGTTTTATTTTTTGAATCTTTCATATTTATTAAAACATTTCATACATATGTGGGAAAAAATCTTTTAAGAACAAGTAAGAAAATTATAGTCGGTCTAGACCAACTATACGTTACCCTTAACCATGCGTTGCTTTTTGGCTTTTTTATAAATTTTTTTGGCTGCAGATATGAAAAAGCTCATACCGGATGCTATATTTATATACGGACTAGATCGAAAAATGGACCGATCCTGACTATATTTGGTAGTCACTTATTTTTAGAAAAAATGTATACGAACCAAGTTTGAGAAAAATCTGTGCAATATTTTTGTTTTTTGATAGATTTAAGTGAAGATCGGGAAGCAGCTTTATATGGGGCCTATGACTAAGAATTGTCCTATAGGGATTATTTCTGGACTACTGATTAATGGATGTCTATATGATAATTTGGTTCTAATGGCAATTTATGCCGATTTTATAGGGGTCATTTGTATGAGGACTAGGTCTGAATATAGTCCGATTCCCACCAATTCTCACCTATGGCCGATAATGGCTTATATACCAAATTTCATCAAAATATATTCATATTTGCGACCTGTAGTTTGATTAGAAGGTTTACATGGACACACAAACGGACGGACGGACATTGCTAATTCGACTCAAAAAGTGATTCTGAGTCGATCGGTATACTTGTATTGTATAGCTAAAGGACTGTTTAAATTACCGTAATTTGAAATTATTTGAGTAATTTCATAAAAATGAAAAAAGTGTTCTACCCGCGGATCGTCACTGGTGCAAAAGTAAACAAAGGGTTAAAGAGGACACTTTCACCTTTCTCTGGGTGGTATACGTTTCTTGTACCCTTTTGTTCCCTAGAAGTTCTATTGCACTAAATTTGAAATTTGATACAAATATAATAGTTCAAGAAATATTTCATAACACCCTTAATATTAAACGGTAGGGTTGTGACCACTTACAGGAACTAAAGACAGCAATCCTACCAACCTTGTGAAAAAGACCGCAGGTCATTATCGACGATAACGATATATTTAACGACTTATTTTAACAGCATGCCACGCCCACAATTAGCAATAGTTTAACATAATTTTTTGGCTACATTAATTTGGATGCATTATCTACAAAATGGCGCTAAAATTTTTAAAAATCGGTGACAAAAAAAAATTGGACTCTTGGCCAATGAAATCAAAATTTCAGCCACAGTGCGGCGGTGCTAAGGCGGCTTTAAGTTACACGACTCGGATCATGGAGTATATCCATACAAACACGCTTATGAAGTAAATGCTATAAACACAATAACAACAACAAGGAACAAAATTTATATTAACATTCTTAACAAAACAGCATAGAAAAATTATATTTTTTCATGAGTTTATTTAAATTTTCATTAAAATATCAGGACCTATTGAACCGATTTTAATGATATTAAAAAGCAACATGTTCAAGATGCCAATAAATCTTCTTCACTCACGTGATCTCGATTTCCACAGACGAATATCGGTAGATCAGCTTTACGGAGTCCCTATATTTAACAATTATTAAAAACGGAATGACAAAAGGCTTTGTTAGGCTATTCCAAAATACTTTTCGATTTTTGAGATTAAATAGTGAATTATGAATCAATTTAAAGATTCAATTAACGTTGTGTAAAATAATTTAAACTTGAAAACATTCTACAAAGAAAGAGTACATACATTTAACATACATATTAGAGTGGTCCTACGTTATATGGACATTTTTCAAATGGCGATCTTGGGAAGTGTCGGGGTCAAGTTTGTTTCCTTTCTATATAAAACTAATAAATGTGAAGTTTGGTAACAATCGGATATCGATTGAAAATTTCAAGTGTGTTTATATGCGGAATATATGACCTTTTCAGATTTTATGAAAATTTCGTTCTATAGTTTAATTTTTTCGACAAGTTGTTATAAAGATCGATTTTACTATTGAATTATATTTTCAAAAAGCTATATAACATCAAAATCGGTTTAAAGGCTCGCCAAGAAACAGCACAAGGTCATGAAATTTGACGGAAATTTTTCAACTTTAAGAAATTGATTAAAGCCATCATTTCTTGTCTCTATACCTATAAGTACCTCTAAAGGTGCGTTCAGACTCAATGTGCAATAGGTTAACTTAAGGTGCGTTCAGACTACGCAAATATTTGACCAAATAAATGTAACCCCTAATTTTATGAAAGTTTTATTCAATCTTACATGATATATAAAAGACAAAATTAAGTTATGTTTTATTACATTAGTAATATTTAATATATTTAACTATATTCTATATCATATATTGTATAACTTAATGAAAATTATACAAGGAAAATTATACATTATTTAGGGGTTACGTTTATTTGGTCAAATATTTGCGTAGTCTGAACGCACCTTAAGTTAACCTATTGCACATTGAGACCGTAAATGGAAAATTTTTTTGATAAAATTTTCAAAACTCCTTTTTCAAGTTTTAAAAAATTTTCTTAAACAAAATTAAAAAAAATGGATCTGTCACTTTAATGTTTTGTTAAATAGATGCTAAAGTACATCTAAATTACATTAAATTAAAACATTATCCACTCGCGATCGGAACAAAAACGAAATTAAGTCATAAACAACATATAAAAGTCCTCTGTTTTCCATTTTATTACTGTCTTTTTATTTTTATCTTTTTTATTTTTATTTTTATTTTTTTTTTTAACTGCTAACGAATTATTTTAGATTTTTTTAAAATAAATTTGGTTGAAATTATTGTAGTTATTATAGGGGTGTTTCAGATTTTTCCGATCGCGAGTGTATAATGTTTTAATTTTTAGATGTACGCGTTGAAGAACATGTTCTGTTTTTTAGCAGTACACGTTGAAGAGAACGAACTTAAAATAAAGCTCCACTCGAATCTGTGTGGTTTATGTGTGTTCGAAACAAAAAATACGTGATAGAAAAATGTTCGTGTAGATAACGAAATATTAAAACGAAACACAGTCATGATTGTGTTTGGCACCGTACAAAATTTAGAAACACACATAATTGATACATGTACGAGTTTTTATTACATGTACGAATTACATACAATTACATATTTGTTTGTTTAATGAGAGTAATGCTGAGTACACACGATTGAACATTGAGTGGAACATTCGTAAAAAAACATGTTTCCAAAAACGAAACATCACTTCTGCGTGTTTGTTCAATATGCTGCTACTAAACAAATATACGCGAAAGAAATTTTTTTAATAAGAGACGCACAGAGTGAGATGACAGCTACTGTTATTATTAACAACAATTGATGCACTGTTGTATGAAAATGAAGAAGAGATACAATTAATTGATAACAAAAGAACTTCAATACACATTTTATACAAAATTCAATTAATTGACAATTAAAGACTTTAATAAACGTTTCATATAAAATTAAATTTTATTTGTGCTTCTTTTACTATTATAAAACTAACTAGCAGATTCCAGCACTCGAAATTCGAGAGCAAATTCTAGGAACTTTTATTTTTTCATTTAATTCAAAATTCAACTCATTTTAAATGAAGAAAACAAACTCAACACATAGACACAAACACATTCAGCCCAATTCTAAACAAAAACTCCGCATGAAATTTCTCACTTCTCCCTTTTCCCCTATTATGAATAAAAATTCCTTCGGAAAAAAATTCGATGGGAAAAAAGTAGTTATTCTCAATGCACTTGAATTTGTTTTTTTCCCTCAGAAAATTTCCCTTGCAAAACAGACGGGAGTTTACATAAAAATGTAAGAAGTATTTTGATAAAACAAAATTTAAATTAGAAAAATAAATGTTTTATTGTTCTTGTAGGTCGAAGATCACAAATAAAGCCCAACTTCAACTTTTGTTAACTTTAATGAAAGCCAATTCAGGCATTGATTACGGTTTCCATAGATTCAGCCCACAATTGTCTTCTAGCAATCCTTTGGCTATATCAATGTTGTTATTCTACAACATCACTTTCCTCCACAAGTGCTCGCATCATATCTGTGCTATTCACATTTTATTTAAAATAAATTTATTTGCGTTTGCACAAAAAAACTGGCTTCGAAATTCGATGATGCCACTTATTCATTTTTTTGTTCACGCGGAATTTATAATTGGAGGATTTTTTTCTCGAGAAAAATATTTTCCGCGAGAAAGAAATTCCTTGAGAATATTCGTAATTGGGCTGATTAACAAATTTAATAAACACACACATAGCATTGCATAATTTTATGTATGTGTTAGTAGAAACTTTAAACGATCTTAACTCCAAGAAAATATTCCAGACGATGAAAATCTGTAAATCTGGGCAACAGGTAAAAAGAAATACCTTTCAAATGATAAATTTTTTGTCAAAATCGGGGTAAAACTGTGAAACTTACATCGGTCACAAGAAATCGTCTTGCCTATTAATATTATAGATATTTTTTTTAATTTTATGTGAATTTCTTTTTTTAGTAAAAAACTAAAATTAAATTCATTCATTGTCTTAAAATTTCGCCATTTTCGTCTCCCTTTTATTTTCTTTTCTTATGCTTTCAATGAAATAAGACAGCAAAAACAGTAAACATCGATACAGACGATGGAACCTTGAGTTTGGAAACATAAAATATCAAAATAATTTGATATCTGAGCAACCAAAATTGAAACATGAGTTTTGAGATGAAACATTGCTACACACGATGGAACATTAAGTGGAACATGACTCAGCATAAGAGAATAACAACCAGTATAAACAATTCGTTCGCATGTACAAAAATAAAATAAAACAGAAACAACAAGAAAACATACATATGTATTCCTCTCTTATACATAAATATATTTTATCGGAGTATCTTTACATTTTCATACGCGATTCCTCGGCCATTGATCTTAGAGTCTCTGAATTCAATACCACACTACTCCACATTATGACGAATATTTTAAGAATACGTAACGCGAACTACTCTACCTATTGCGGACAGGAGAATGTTTTCACTAGACAGACAGACGGATATCGGACGGGTCCCCGGGACGAATTGGCAAACTGATATATACCCTCTGCATAGTGGTGTAGCGGGTATAAAAAATTTTGTGTACGAACATTTTTAGAATATGGCCCGCAAAATTATCTCTATTTGAACTAAGGCTAAGATCAGTTATAGTCTCAAATACAGGCAATTGCAAACTTAAGCGAATTTAACTTCAGTTAAATTATAGTTAATTTAACGGGCCTATGTGTACCTAAGGAAAGTCGTAGGATTTGGTCCTAGGACCTCCAACTGTTATATGGCAATGTCAAAGTTTTTGTAAATTGGCTACTTGCGCCATGTGTAGCACTATTTCTGTGACAAGAGTTACAAAAACTAAAATATAAATTGAAGAAGAAACAATTAAAGAAAAAGCACAAGATTTTGAGTGAATCCTTTTTTAGAATGAAATTAATAATTTCGCTTTTATTTAATTTAAGTTGCGCCATTTTAATATACTTAAACGTCAAAATCGAATGAAACTTCAAATAAATGGCTGAGTTTATGACAGACTTTCTGTTATGGCAAAAAGTTGGATTTTTTAGTCATGACATGAACATTAGCGGTCTCCACTAGCCATTGATTTGAACATTGTCATGAATTATGGCTAGCCGAGGCACCATGTAAAGCCAGCAAAACTTGCCGTTACATGTAACGAGCTTTAGAACAAGAAACCAAAAGTGTTCAGTAGTTACCTAGTTATTGGAGGAAAGGCCTTACCGGCACCCTACTAAGTACTGATACAAATAATTAGTTACTTTGTAGATAACAAGAAGGGCTTTGAGTAATTTGTTAAATGTAGGGAGTAAGGTAAATTTCTGTAAAAACAACACAGTGGTATTGCACAATATGTTGTAAATAACGTAATGTAAAATTGAACTGCTTTTGCTGCGTTTTTTGGCCAATGATGGCTATCGCCGCGAAATAGTTTGTTTTATTAAATTTAACTCATTATTTATAGTTTTTACTAATACAAGCAGTGGTCATTACCAGTAAGTATTTACATAAATAATTATCAGGAAGTCCTTACATTTGAAATTATTCAAGAGGTATGGGGTTAACATTACCATGTAATGCAACGGTAATAACTAGTCATTACCAAGGTTTTGCTATGTAAATACAAGTCTCTTAAAGTTTAATTAAATTGGTTCTCTATTTAGGTTATGCCATAGGCGGCCGCGAGATATGGTGATCCAGTTCCAGTGGCATATTTAACTTTACAGGTGTAATATGTGCTGTCTAATGTAAACTAGAAACAGTGTAATCTTTAGCCTAAAATGCGTCATCAAAGAAGTAAATGGTGTAGAACGTAAACACTATTATCAAAGTGCAAGAACAAAATACTAGCATGCGAGTATGTCGGTAAAATTTCGTAGCTAAAAAAAAATTTTTATTCACACAAAACATGTGCAAGTCTAAGCAGGTTTTTTCTTCTCAACAACATATTTTGCTTCTTTTTTGTGTATTTTGTTCTAGTTTCTTTTATTTTATTTTGTGTGGACCAATTTCAGGGCATCAACGTCTACATCTATGAATAACTACCGAATTAATGACAACCAGTTTTATACACATGTTCAAATAGTGTAAACATGTGTGAATATGTCGAATAGTAGTATATTAACTTGAAATTATTTTTTAAAAGAATGTAATTGACATGAAAAATAGTAATAGAAACAATTTAAGCTCTGTTTTGTTTTGTGACAACCGCTAGTCACAAAAGTTCACTCACAAAATACAATAAAGTCCTTAAGTCAGATATGTGGCGGAATCTAAGTCATATAAAGTTATCATACCCCATGCTGCCATGAGTTTGTGCTGATGCTTTTAAATACCAAAAGTATTTGACCTAGACCTTCCTTATATTATACAGATCGATTCTAAGTGACTTTCTGATTCGCCTTATAGATTTCCGGCCGTCCGTCCATCTGTCTATCTATCTGTCTGTCCGTCTTTTTGTCCATATAAACCCTTAATGAAATTTAGTGTATAAGTCTTTATAAGCTACTGAAATTATATTAAATCGGAGCATGGTCAGACCTAGCCCACATACAAAGAATCGCTATCAGACCTACTAAAATATTCGATGGTCCAGATTATCATATCTATATATTAATACGTGAAGGTAAATGTTTAGTTCCCTTTTTAAGCAATATACGGCCATGGAGGGGTGTGAAAATTGGCATGGTTATAGGTCATATGGAGGAGAAGCTGAGAATGATAAAATTTATGTTTAATCTGCCTTAAATATATATTAAATTAAATAAAATAAAATATGTATAATAATTCGTTACACCCTGTTAATGCGAATGACTTAAATTATATATCAGCCGCTCTGTGTTGAATTGTGAATTGTTAAAATTGATTAACATACCCTTAGGCACATTTAAATATTCATGATTTTTATATATAGGGTGGCCCTTCGTTATATGGAGGGAAAAAAATGTTCAAACTGTCGGTCTCACCCCCCCCCCCCCCCTAGAAATATGCGAATAGCAAAAAAACTGAGAAATACAAAGTTTTGGGCCAATCAAAAAACGTTTAGTCATGGCGCAAAGCGATTGAAAATTTTAAGTGTGTTTAAAAGGGGAAAAATATGACTTTTTTTCAGATTTTACGAAAATTTCGTTCTATAGTTTAAATTTTCCGACAAGCTGTTACATAATTCGAGATCAGTATTAAATTATCCTTTCAAAAGGCTATAAAACTTCAAAATCGAATAAAAGCACGCCAAGAAATAGCAAATGCCCCAGACCACTTTTGTGCCAAAAAAAAACTAGGTCATGAAATTTGATGGCATTTTTTCAACTTTGAGAAATTGATTAAAGCCATCATTCTTTTTTGGTCTCTATACTTACAAGTACTCAGATATGAAGTATTGTTATATTACCACGTTGTTAACCTATTGCGCATTGAGACCGAAAATTGGAAATTTTTTTGATAATAGTTTTAAAACTCCTTTTTCAAGTTTGAAAAAATTTTCTTTAACAAAATTTAAAAAAATAAATCTATCACTTTAAGGTTTTGTTAAATACATGTTGCAGATTAACTGTGTGAATTTTTAAGTAAATCCCTCTCCCAGAATTTTTTTGACAAGGATTTTATTTTTGCGGATTTCGAGAAAAATTTTTGTGAAATATTCTGTAAATGTACTCTTTCTAAATACTTTGTATCAAAAATTCATTACTTTTCTACTTTTAAATGTTATATGTTATCTTAATAGCCTAGGGTTTCGGAAAAAATAATGTGACTACATTAACCCTTTTGGATTTGGGGTCGCATATGACCCCAAGCTAATAAAAGACAATTTATTCAAAAAATTCAAATATTTTGTAAGTGCTGTCCAATTTTTAGATGCGACGCTTAAAATATAATAACCAAATGTGTAGAAGTTTCGTTCCAAAAATTTTGGATAAATCCGAGAACGTTAACCCATTATTTGCTAAGGCCAGCTTTGGATTTTAAGATATTTTTAAATAAAAATTACCGAAAACGAGTTTTTCCATTAAGCTCGATGAAACCACTATTTAGAATTTAAGAAAAATAATTCGGTTAATTTTTTTTTTATTTAACCCTTCAGTGCTCTTGAGATCAAAATTATCCATTGTGATATATCTCCGATGCAATTGTCTGCTTATTGCTCGCGAATATAAATTAAAACAATTTTTAACCAATTTTGTTAAAAAATATCTAATAAAACCCACAAATACGAAAAGTTCAAAATTATTATAAAATGTTTATTTGTTTGAATTACATTTATTAAATTTTGGTAAATGGTATTTTTATTTGCAGATTTTAAATATTATTTAATTAATTTTTCTTTTATGCAGCCTGAAGACTTCCGTCTATAATCATACACAACTTGTAAAACAAATTGTTTTTGCTCTTCATCTTTTGTTAAAAGTGAATTATATTCCTCCATCAGCTTAACACCCCTTTCTGCTGTGTCATTGACTAATAATTTCAAGAGTAGGATTTTAAAAATTCTTGGTCTTTTGAGAATCTCTTAAAAAAAAGTTTTGTTTCCGCGGAAACGAACTGTTCAATGCCATTACCTATAATGGTTGACATTTTTTGATTTCTTATAATCGGTCGCTTTATATTATCTTCAATGTCACCTACATCTTTTAAAGCTTCTTCCATTTTTGCTTTAGTGATATGTAAGTAAGTATTCAGGCTGCATAAAAGAAAAATTAATTACATAATAATTTAAAACCTGCAAATAAAAATACAATTTACCAAAATTTAATAAATGTAATTCAAACAAATAAACATTATATAATAATTTTGAAATTTTCGTATTTGTGGGTTTTATTAGATATTTTTAACAAAATTGGTTAAAAATTGTTTTAATTTATATTCGCGAGCAATAAGCAGACAATTGCATCGGAGATATATCACAATGGATAATTTTGATCTCAAGAGCACTGAAGGGTTAAATAAATAAAAATTAACCGAATTATTTTTCTTAAATTCTAAATAGTGGTTTCATCGAGTTTAATAGAAAAACTCGTTTTCGATAAATTTTTATTTAAAAATATCTTAAAATCCAAAGTTGGCCTTGGCAAATAATGGGTTAACGTTCTCGGATTTATCCAAAATTTTTGGAACGAAACTTCTACACATTTGGTTATTATATTTTAAGTGTCGCATCTAAAAATTGGACAGCACTTACAAAATATTTGAATTTTTTGAATAAATTGTCTTTTATTAGCTTGAGGTCATATGCGACCACAAATACAAAAGGGTTAATGGAGTCACATTATTTTTTGCCGAAACCCTAGGCTATTAAGATAAAATATAACATTTAAAAGTAGAAAAGTGATGAATTTTTGATACAAAGTATTTAGAAAGTATATTTACAGAATATTTCACAAAAATCCAATTTTTCTCGAAATCCGCAAAAATAAAATCCTTGTCAAAAAAATTCTGGGAGAGGGATTTACTTAAAAATTCACACAGTTAATGTGCAACATGTATTTAACAAAACCTTAAAGTGATAGATTCATTTTTTTAAATTTTGTTAAAGAAAATTTTTTCAAACATGAAAAAGGAGTTTTAAAAATTTTATCAAAAAAATTTCAAATTTTCGGTCTCAATGCGCAATAGGTTAACAACGTGGTAATAAAACAATACTTCATATCTGAGTACTTATAAGTATAGAGACCAAAAAAGAACGATGGCTTTAATCAATTTCTCAAAGTTGAAAAAAATGCCATCAAATTTCATGACCTAGTTTTTTTTTGCCACAAAAATGGTCTGGGGCATTTGCTATTTCTTGGCGAGGTTTCATACGATTTTGAAGTTTTATAGCCTTTTGAAAGGATAATTTAATACTGATCCCGAATTATGTAACAGCTTGTCGGAAAAATTAAATTATAGAATGAAATTTTCGTAAAATCTGAAAAAAAGTCATATTTTCCCCATATAAACACACTTGAAATTTTCAATCGCTTTGCGCCACGACTAAACGTTTTTTGATTGGCCCAAAACTTTGTATTTCTCAGTTTTTTTTCTATTCGCATATTTCTAGGGGGTGAGAACGACAGTTTGAACACTTTTTTTATTAAGGGCCACCCTAATATATATATATATATATTAAAAAAACATTAGATGATAAAAATTTAATGAAAAAATAATATATCCTATACTAGTGTGTATAAAACGACAAAATTTGTATGTGTAAATGAGTGTGTGTGTCTATTATACGCATTAAGCAGTAGTCGAAAAAAACCTGTACAAATATTTTGAGTCATAGTCCCCATATCAAGCTAGTTCCCGATCTCCACTTAAATCTATCAAAAACGAAAATATTCCATAGATTTGTTTCAAATTTTGTTTATATATATTTGGGAAAAAGTAAGTGGCTTTGGTCATGACGGGTCCATTTTTGGACCTAGTATCTACGAATTTTGTCATACCACAAATTAATAATAATAACACTAAAATTTGATTTCTGCATATTTTCTATATCCAGTTATTGCCAAGCAAAGTTGGATCCGAGACCCTCTCTCGAAACACATAGTATAGCATATTGTATAGTCGATCCAGATTTAATCACAATTCTGTTGGGAATAAGTTCGTTAGCCACAATGAATCTGTTTTCCGTGTGTACTATTATACTAAATACTCGCCAGAGGTTTCAACCATATTACTCCAAAAATTTATAATAATCAAGGAAAAACGTCTGTGACATGTTTAAAATCGCAGAAATGAGAATACAGACACCAGAGAAATGAATTTAAAATTTGTTAAAAATTTTATAAATAAAGTAAAAAAAGGTTGCCTGGGAAGACACTGCAGTAAAATCTAAAGCTCTACAGATGTAACCAGATGGTTGCTGGAATAAAAAGGCCGAAGCCAAATTATATATTTTCCTTACAGATCACTTTACAGGCTGCATAGATGGGCAGAGGTATCTTCAATTATTAAAAACTCGATAATTCCCATTAATATATTCTCTGATGAATATGTCAGATAGACAGTAAGTTATCTTGCACCATTTAACTTACCAGGGTAACTAGTATGGCTCTTAGAATGTTCTGTTTTTTTAGCAGTACACGTGCAAGAAAACGAACTTAAAATAAAGCTACACTCGAATCTGTGTGGTTTATGTATGTTCGATACAAAAAATGTTCGTGTAGATAACGAAATATTATAACGAAACACAGTCATGTTTGTGTTCGGCACCGCACAAAATTTTGAAACACACATAATTGATATGAAAATAAAAATATGTGTTGGCTGCTTTAAAATAGAACATTGTGTGTTTCATGTGTGTATTTTCTGAACCTCGGTTTTAGTCCGTTTTAGAAAATATGAACGTATATGAATTTTTCGCTATTCTTAACATTTTGACAAATCGAACAGTTGCTAATTAATGTCCCAAGATAGAAGAAAATCCGCAAATAGCATTGATTTTAAAAAAAAAAAAAGGTACGTTTCACAATTATAAGGTCACACCATTTTTTCTTTATCTCCCGAAAGACGAACTGTATAGCTAGTAAAGAGTGCAGGCAGCAAGAGACGAACTTTTCATCTATTGAGCAACAATAACAAAACTTAAAGTGTTTCGCAATAATAAGGACAATTATGAAGATAATGTTTTTTTTTTTTTTAATCTTTGCAAAATATCCGATCTTTTTCGAGTAGTTCTTTCCACACGCCAACATTTTTGCTGGAATGCTTTGAAATTTAAACTGATATACTAATTGGTTTCTCCAAGTGTTCTTGAAAAACGTTTTGAAAATAAACATCAAATATATACGAGCCACATCGGACATTGCTTTATGGACGCGCATTGAGTTCAAAGTTCAAATATGCATTAATATGTAAAAATTATCAAATAAATCATTTTTCACAAAACTTTTAATATTAATAATTCCGTTTCGATTGAATTAATTAATGAACCATAATGTAGAGTAAATTATCTTTCTAATCAAATAACAAAATCTATTATCGGTTGAAAAACAGCCAAGTTATATCAAGTTCCCCAGGCAATAAATGCGCCGCAGACCACTTGATCAAGAAATCAAGCTCACATTTTCAATGACATTGAAATAATATGCAAAAACAACATTTTTGCATTCTCCTGATCCCAAGAAGATCTTATGTAAAGTATTTTGCATCTCGTCTATTGTTATGCCGTTCAAAATTAATGTCAAAACGGTTCGTATTTTTTAGCACTATTTCAAAATCTCCAATTTTAATTTTTCAAAAATTTTGTTCAAGAGATTTACCGAAATTCGACGATTCGACTTTAAGGCCGTATTAATAAAATACATCTGACTAAAAATGCTAAATATTGTAGGCATCCTGTTCTTAATGTGGCGAGCGCAGCGTTTTTATTTCAGCGGATTTGAGGAAAAATTTGATTTTTCATACTTTTTAAACTTTTAGGCTACATCTTTTTTATACCCTATACCACTATGTGGTTTGGGTATAATGACTTTGTGCTGCTGTTTGTAACTACAAAAATATTTGACCTAGACCCATCTTTAATTATACCGATCGAATCAGAATCACTATCTGATTCGATTTAACGATGTCCGTCCGTCTGTGTGTCCATGTAAAGCTTGTAATCAAACTGCAGGTCGCAAATATGAATATATTTTGATGAAATTTGGTATATAAGCTTTTATCGGCCATAGGATGAACGCTATTGAAATTGGTGAGATCGGGCCATGTTCAGACCTAGCCCCCAGACAAATTACCCATATGAAATCGAGTAAATTGCCATAAGATCCAAATTGTCATATAGATCTTACTCAAATTGGGTTTGTATGCGTTCATTACATCCACTAATGAGTAGTCCAAAAATGATCCCTTTGACCCCATATAGAGCTGCTTCCCGATCTTCACTTAAATCTATTAAAAAACAAAAATATTGCACTGATTCTTCTCAGATTTTGTTTGAATATATTTTTGCAAAATACAAGAGACTTTACCAGATATGATCAGGATCGGTCCATTTTTGGACCTAGTCCCCATATAGATATAGCATCCGATATGAACTTTTTCATATCTGCAGACAAAAAAATTTATAAAAATCCCACTCAAATTTGGTTTATGCTTATTTTGTATGTCCAGTTAGTTGGGCCTATGGGGTAGGGTCTCTAAACGCATGGTATAGGGTATCCTATAGTCGGTCTAGACCGACTATAATTTTCTTACTTGTTGTGTTTTCATATTTCAAATATCTTTTATCAAAATATTATACCACTGTTGTAAATTAAGGATAAGTTGAAACACTTTAAACTGTCCCTCTTTAAGGTCAAAAGTCACATTTAAGGGGATTTACATTTTTTTTAAACAAAATATCGAAACAATATATATTTGTGGAAGGAATTCGATAGAACTTGTTGATACTATTTTAATAGCTCTAAACAATAATATATTATTTTCGGAAATTAACCCGTGGGGTACTCAAAATGTGACGTAGTTTAATTTTTTTTCTCACAATTATTATATTCATATAAAGGTATATGGAGGGCTTATATTCAGATAGTGCTATCTACACTTGACAGCAATAATAATTTTTGATTTCAAACTGTTCTCTGATATAACTGTAATATATAATATTAATTTTGATATCATTCATGATTAGTATGACTATTTCTTAATAGATTTTGTAGCAAATCGATCGATAAATACTTTCAGATCTTATTAATAAATTGTAAAACCAATTTATTATGCTCTCTTTAAAATAATTATTGATGCAGATAGCACTTTTTGAATATAAACCCTCGATATACAAATTTGTTTATACTGTATTAAATATAAAAAATTTGTTTTATTAAACAAAAATTCTGATGAAGAAAATATTTATATAATTTCATATAGAGTCAATTTGACAGCAAGAGTACCCCACGAGTTAATTTCCGAAAATAAGTCCAGAATATTATTTCTTAGAATTATAAATATATTATCAACAAGTTTTATCGTCATCCTTCCACAAAAATATATTATTTCGATATTTTGTTTCAAAAAAATATAAATATCCTTAAATTTGACTTTTTATCTTAAAGAGGGACAGTTGTTAGTATTTCAATTTAACCTTAATTTACAGGATTGAAAACTTATGTCCAGTAGTATAATATTTTGATAAAAGATATTTGAAATATGAAAACACCAAAAAGATGTAAAGTATGAAAAAAAAAGTTGAAAAAGTATGAAAAATCAAATTTTTCTTCAAATCCGCTGAAATAAAAACGCTGCCCTCGCCACATTAAGAACAGGATACCTACAATATTTAGCATTTTTAATCACATGTATTTTGTTAATAAGACCTTAAGGTCCAATTGTTGATTTCGGTAAATTTCTTGAACAAAATTTTTGAAAAACTAAAATTGGAGATTTTGAAATAGTACAAAAAAAAAATACGAACCGTTTTGACATTAATTTAGAACGGCATAACAATAGACGAGATGTAAAATACTTTACATAAGATTATTTTGGGATCAGGAAAATGCAAAAATGTTCTTATTGTAAATTATTTAAATGCCTTTAAAAATGTGAGCTTGATTTTCTTAATCAAGTGGGCTGCGGTGCATTTATTGTCTGGGGAACCTGATATAACTAGGCTCTTTTTCAACCGGTTATAGATTCTGTTGTTTTACTAGAAAGATAATTTACTCTAGATTGTGGTATATTAATTACTTTGATTGAAAAGTAATTATTAATATCAAAATTTTTGTGAAAAATGATTTTTTTTTTTTTTTTTGATAATTTTTACATATAAATGCATAATTGAACTTTGAACTCAATGCGCGTCCAGAAAGCATTCTCTGATTTGGCTCAAATTTTGCGCACTAAAGTTTTAGAGCCAGTGACATAATAATCCGACCCGCACGTCTTGAAATTCCATTACAAAAAAATGGCTGCCACACTAATATTCATACATTTGAGTGGAAAGTGGATGATCTTTTTCGAGGAGTAGTTAGCTCACTCCATAGTTTTTATGAAAATGTTTGAAGGGGTCAGGAGAGTAATCTATAGATATAATTGACTTCAAAATATATAAAATCATATCATGTATTTTGGGAAAGTTTTTTGTAAAATGATGTCAAACATCTATAAAGTGAATATTTTCATCCATTTGTATAGAAAGTCGTCGAGCTTTTGCGTAGCAGCCTGATACAAGTGAAAGTTTTTTTTTTTGTTTTTCATGTTTTTAATTATTGAATCTTCTTTTTTTTTGTTTTTCATGTTTTTAATTATTGAATCTTCACTTTTTTTAGTATGTTTTTACACATCTTAACACATATACTTAATATAATGTTCAGCCAGTGCCAGAAAATACATAAATTGCCCAGTGATATATCTGTGGTTTTCTGGAATAACTGTGTATGTCCGATTTTGTCAGTTTTGAGTTAACGATGCCAAATATATTAATTTTTAACGCTCTTTACATGTGTTAAATTTAAAAAAAAATATTGACCATTTCTGAGTTTTTTCTTTAAATAACGACGTAACTTATAAGTTTATTAAATAAACGACGAATGTCAACCTACGTTTGATCGCTGACAAATTATTTTCTCAGAAAACGACACATAGCGACATACGTTGATATTAATGAAAAAAAAAAAATAAAAAATAATTTTGGATTATTTTTCAGTTTATAACCCCGTATAAAAACTTGTGTGTTTATTTCTGTTATTTTTAGTCACTATTATTCTTGATACGTTGTTATGTTCTCATCCTAAGTCCCGTGAACTGTTTGGTGACGAAAAAAAAAACAATTTTTCAAGCAACAACAACTTATGTCTACATGGGTGGTTGCATTGGTAGTTTTCTTTTTCAAAGAAAACGACGTTTGTCCATGTAAGTTGTTTTATCTGCACACACTTTATGTGTAATTTACAAATTGTTTTTTCGTCCTTCTCTACTATTCCTCTGAAGATTTTTGACTCAAAATTTTATATAAAGTATTTATTCCCCATATCTACAGGACTGTTAAATAAAAAGCTCTAAAAACTTTATATCGCGCCCATAATTTCAAATATAACGTTTTTTGTCTCCCCTGAACATTTTGATTTTATGACATACGCGGTTATTCTAAAAAACTACAGATATTACATATAAAAAATTTGTGAAATTTAAGGATTATATTCTTGGTACTTATACAATTCCAAAAAGTATATATTTGTAGTTTTAAACACTATCATTTTACATGCTTTCAAATATGAAAAATTTAGTTTTTTACTACTCGAGCTTGACCGTAGGCTCTGAAATAAATTGTTTTTTTTTTACAGTTTGCAAAAACTGCTTTAAAAAATCTCTTATAGTTTCTGCGCTGTAAAAATTAAAAGTTGCGGTTCGAAAAATTGAACAGTGAAAGAACGCTGAAAAAAAATTAATTTTTGGCATCCAACTCTGCCACCAGTAACGTAGCTGAATCTTGTACCAAACACATTTCTCATGCCGTAACGCAATAACAAAAATTTCAATAACATAAAGTTAAACGTATGATTAATATTATATTGCTCATTATAAAATATAACGTATACGTCAACTTGTCTTCGGTCCTTTGTTCGATAATTGCACAAAAAAAACAACAAGTCCTTACAAATCAAAAACTCAAATAATGAAGTCAATTGTTCTTTAAAACCACATTTACTTAACTTTTTCCCATTTGCCAGAATTAAACGCGCCAACAAAAACATATTTTCATAGTTTTCTCTCTTCGGTTCAATTTATTTGTATTCGTACAATCCCCCACACACAAACACACACACACTCACACACAGACACCATCAAACACGTACAACAGCGAATAGTAAACGTAAAGCACCACTTGACATCTTTTTGGCTCACGGAGTTAAACAATGAAAAGTCATTGAACAGAAGTTGAAAAAAATTTATATTAAAAACAAAAAACTAACAAAAAAACAAAAAAACTAACAAAGTGTGAAACAATAAAGAATACTACGAAAATTGTATGAATAGTGGTGGAAAAAAACTTAAATTGTGAAATTGTTAGAGTTTAACTAAACAATTTTATCAAAAAAAAAAAAAAAATTTTTATATATATAAATAAAAAGAAATCCAACGAGCATTTTAGACTGACATATGAAATAGTTGCGTCGTTGTTGCTATCATTTGATACAATATTTTACTCTGTTCAGACAATGGATTTTTCAGTTTTACCACTCACTATGTCAAGCAGGCGTTATTCACAATTCTTTTTTTTTATTTCCTCTAATATGAAAAAGTGTCTTTTTGGTGTAACTGTTATAATGTTCTATGACGTTTTTCTTTACTAGGAATAAATTTAAAATTATTTTATAGACAAAGAACACATTGTAAATTGTTGAGAAAAATTTCCTGAAAAATTGTTTTGCCATCAACAAGTGATGGAATATTTTTTTATTCCGCAACACTGTATTTAAGGTTGACTTCAATGTTTTGTATTGGTAAAAGTACTTATAATGGAATATTAACAATGGAGTTTAAATATCTTTTCATTTCAGGAATTTTAATTTTAAAATGTTCTCCAGAAAACTTGATCACACCGTTAGATCTTTTTGAAAAAAAAAAAGTACTCAGCATTTGTTGTTATTTCTATAGTAAAAGTATTAAAAATCCATGGCTTTTCCTTTATGAATATGTATTCGGAATCTAAGCGTTCACAATCTGCTGGATTTTTTATTTTTTTTATTTTGTTATTTTTTTTTTTATTTTTTTTTTATTTTTTTATTTTTTTTTTTAATTTTTTTTTTTTCGTTGGAAAATTTACATAAAAACCTGGGATTTTTCTATGGGGTTTTTCTTTAGGAAAATATTATTATACAATTTATAGTTTCGCCTATTGCTACATGTTCTCAGATACTGATGTTTTTTCTGTAGGAAAATGTGGTAGAAATTTGAGAATGTTTCAACAGAAATTTGTGTCCAAAAATACGATCAGAATCGGTGATTACTGAAAAAGAATAAGTACTTAAAACACTGTACGAAAGCCATTCTGTGGAAGGGGGTTGAGAAATTCCAAGTTAGAGTGAACGCACTAGGCCAGTATAGTAAATGCTACAAAGGGCTTGAAGTTCCCAGGTCAAATTTTTTCATAATCTTTTATATTTTTTCCTTATCTTGATGTGTGGGTGCTTAGTTCGTCAACTATAGCTAGAGAACAATGGATTATTTCTCATTTTATTGTTCAGCAAATCAAGTTAGATTAATTTTAGAAAATGAGATCTTCAAAAAATTGTAATTTGTTTCCCCTTTTTAATCCATTTTTTGACTAACATATCATACTCATGGCATATGCTTGTTATTTATTATCAGGCTGTCCTACTGGCATGGCCAAACTACTACTCGCAAAAGCTCGACGACTTTCTATACAAATGGATGAAAATATTCACTTCATAGATGTTTGACATCATTTTACAAAAAAATTTCCCAAAATACATGATACGATTTTATATATTTTGAAGTCTATTATATCTATAGATAACTTCCTGACCTCTTCAAACATTTTCATAAAAACTATGGAGTGAGCTAACTACTACTCGAAAAAGATCAGCCACTTTCCACTCAAATGTATGAATATTAGTGTGGCAGCCATTTTTTTGTAATGGAATTTCAAGACGTGCGGATTATTGTGTCACTGGATCTAAAACTTTAGTACGCAAAATTTGAGCCAAGTCAGACAATGCTTTCTGGACGCGCATTGAGTTCAAAGTTCAAATGTGAATTTATATGTAAAAATTATAAAGAAAAATCATTTTTCACAAAAATTTTGATATTAATAATTACGTTTCAATTAAAGTAATTAATATGCCATAATTTAGAGTAAATTATCTTTCTAATAAAACAACAAAATCTATTATCGGTTGAAAAACAGCCGAGTTATATTAAGTTCCCCAGGCAATAAATGCGCCGCAGCCCACTTGATTAATAAAATCGAGCTCACATTTTTAAAGACATTAAAATAATTTACAACAGCAACATTTTTGTGTTCTGCTGATCCCAAAATTATCTCATGTAAAGTATTTTGCAACTCGTCTATTGTTATGCAGTTCTAAATTAATGTCAAAATGGTACGTATTTTTTTAGCACTATTTCAAAATCTCCAATTTTACTTTTTCAAAAACTTTGTTCAAGAAATTTTCCGACATCAACGATCGGACTTTAAGGTCTTCTTAACATAATATACGTGATTAAAAATGCCAAATATTGTAGGTATCCTGTTCTTAATTTGGCGAGGGCAGCTTTTTTATTTCAGCGGATTTGAAGAAAAATTTGATTTTTTTTCTTACTTTTTAAACTTTTAGGCTACATCCTTTTGGTGTTTTCATATGTCAAATATATTTTGTCAAAATATTCTACTTCTTGATATAAGTTCTCAATTTTGTGAGGTCAAAAGTCAAATTCAAGGAAATTTACAAATTAAAAAAAAAAAATATCGAAATAATATAAAGGGTCCGCCAAATAACTTTTTTTTTTGAAAATGCTATAAAAAAAAACTAATTCATTTCATCAATCTGTCTTTTATTTCAACTCTTCCAAGATTGAGACATTTGTGCGAAATTCAGTATAGGAAACCTTTGGAATTCTTCTGTACACCCACAGTTCAAAGCTTTCAATTCTTCTTGTGCTGCCTATTTAATAGTATATGTCTCGGAAGCCGATGTGGCGATTGGGAATATTAGGTCATCTGCTAGACGGAGTTTCTTTTTTTTTTTTTTTTTTTTTTTTTGTTTTGTTTGTGTCCCTGTATCTCTACAATTTTGCGGTAGCTGATCTGGCTAAGGAAAGACGTCTTTAGATTTCTGTTGAACAGTCGCTATCGTTGCTTATTATTGACCCTAAATAATTAAATCCAGCTAAAGTTGTTATTCCCGGATGGTTGTTGTTACCTCTATCTATAATGATGACTTTAGTTTTCGGTCTATTTACTTGAAAGTCATACCTATTGCTACCTACATGGCGTTCCCTTCAAAATATCCTCAAGGTCATCAGGACAAGAAGCAATTATGAGCAAATCATCGGCGTATCTTAGGTTGTTTATTTTGCTTCCTCCAACTGGGATACCTCGTACCTACTCTTCAAATACCGCTCGCATTATTATATCGGCAGTCTGGGAGATAAAATACAACCCTGTCTAATACCAGACTTGGTTATAAACGTGTCCCACAATAAATTGTAGACTTTTACTACGGCTTTAGTATGTTTGTATAGTCCGTGTATAATCCTCACTAGAAGTTGTGGTACTGCCAGTTTCAGTAGCACATCCCAAAGATGGTTCCATTCTAATGAATCGAATGCTTTTGTATAGTTCACAAAACAGAAGTAAACTGGTACGTTGAATTGTCGTACTTTTTCTATTTGACGTACATTTAGAATTTGGCATTAGACGATTATGTATTACGAGCAACATAATTTTGCTCATGCTCTGCAATTTGCACAATTCATAGGTTAGCCCTTTGTATATATAGGCACGAATATCGAGTGAGGTCACTATGAAGGCCATATGCGACAATTCCATATTTGGTTGCATAGATTAAGAATTAGTTCAATAGCTATTTATACCCTATACCACTATGTGGTCAGGGTATAATGACTTTGTGCTGATGTTTGTAACTACTAAAAACATTAGACGTAGATCCGCCTTTTATTATGCCGATCGACTCCGAATCATTTTCTGAGTCGATTTAGCGATGTCCGTCCGTCCGTCTGTCTGTCCGTCCGTCTGTGTGTCCATGTAAACCTTGTAAGCAAACTACAGATCGCAAATGTGAACATATTTTGATGAAGTTTGGTATGTAAGCTTCTCTCGGCCATTGCACGAACGCTATTGAAATTAGTGAAAATCGGTTCTTGTTCAGATCTAGTCCCCATACAAATCTAATGAGATCGACTTAAATTGCCATAATATACACATATATCCGTATCTCGGTCAAATTGGGTTTGTTTATATTTTTTTATTACTCCCATTAATCAGTAGTCCAAAAATAAACCCCATAGGACAATTCTTAGTTATAGCCCCAAATATAAAGCTGCCTCTCGATCTTCACTTAAATCTATCAAAAAAACAAAAATATTGCAAAGATTTTTCTCAAATTTGGTTTGTTTATGTTTTTGCAAACAAATAAATGACCTTACCAAATATGGTCAGAATCGGTCCATTTTTCGACCTAGTCCCCACATAAATACAGCATCCGATATGAACTTTTTCATAGCCGAAGGCAAAGAAAATAATAACAATGCCACTCAAATTTGTTGCATTATTTATTATTTTCTATATCTAGTTAAACCGAAGAGATAAGATCTCTAAATACATGGTATCTGGTATAGTATAGTCGGTCTAGATCGACTACAATTTTCTTACTTGTTCACTCATAGATTTGATAGTTTCGGCTGTGACCACATCTACTCCAGGTGATTTGTTGATATTTAGTCTGGAATTGAAGTGTTTATCAAAAAGTTGTGTACAGTAATCTCTACATACTTCAGCAATTTTTGTTGGATATTATGAGGTTAGATTCATTTTGGATGAGTTGGGTTTGAGTCTTGAAATCTCTGGATAGAAATTTAACCATTTTAAAAAGCTTCCTTGACTCCGACTTTTCTGCTTGCTTCTCTAGTTCTATACAAGTTTCCATTTGTCTTTATAACAAGATTTCTTGATGGATTTGTCTAGCTGGTGTATTTCGCTAATATTATCGGATGTGCTTCGTTATTTGAGTTTTTTCTATCTTTAACGATTTCAGAGTTCCATCTGATATCCAGCACTTTTTCCTTCAATCTTCAGTTTTCCACTTCTTTTGTAGCTTCAGTTATCCAATGTTTCACAGAGCGAAATGTGTGAGATTCTATTGCGTAAAACTTGTTGGGAGGTTTCTTTGTTGACTACTTTGACGTGGTCAATTTTTTCGAACTTTCTTACAACGAGGAATTTTATTTTGAAATAATACACTAGTAGTTTGTGATCACTATCACAGTCTGCACCTAGTTTTGCCGTCACATTTCTTATAGATGAGATCCACTTCTGTCGAAGAAGTACATAATCTACCTGATTATTATAAAAGCCGCCTGGACAAGTAGATAACCTTCTCGGGTGTAGTTTCAACTTTGTGTTCATAATAGATAGCTTATTTTTAACTGCAAATTGTACAAGATGATCTTCACGATCATTTCGTTCCCCAAGGCCATATTTTACCAAAACAACTCAATTTAAAGACTTTTAAATACTTAATAAAACTAATCTAAAAACATTACTTTTAAACTTAAATAAAATAACTTTTAGTTTTAGATCGTTGGAAAAAATTATTTTTGCTAACTCAGTATTTAAAAAAAAAAAATTTAAAACCTGCTAGAAAGAGAAAATTAAACTTTTCATAGTACAAAAATGAATAATAAAAATTAAGTAATAGTGGGTTTACATCTAAGCAAAATCTAGTATATACGAGATTTCGAGCACAATCCAGCTCATTTTTACTAGTTTTTCCATACAAAACAAAATCTAGCACGTTCCTAGATTTTAGAAAAATCTCACAAAATCTTGCCAAACTTGGGCACTACCAAATGATACTATTGTGTTTTTTTAATATAGTAGTAGTAAATTACAACGCAGTGACTGAAAAATTGACATTCAAAAAAAAAAAAAAATATTAATTAGTAATAAAAACTAGTATAGCCCAGCACTCGAAATTCGAGTGCCAATTCTAGGAAATATTATTTTTTCATTCAATTTTTGTCTTCCAATGTTTTTTTAATCTATGTATATAAAGGGTCCGCCAAATAACTTTTTTTTTTTTGAAAATGCTATAAAAAAAAACTACTGAATATTATCTCAAATTTCTTTTTTTACTTGAAAGTACAATCCTTCCGGTTAATAACGGAAAATAATTTCATTCAAATGGCTGCCTCGGCTGGCCATGCAGTAGCCTACACGATCGGTCCAATTTTTAAGCACATTATCGATTGTGTGCAGCTGTATTTCACCAATGGCTTCACGAATATTGTCCTTTAAAGCGTCAATTGTCTCTGACTTGTTGGCGTAACACTTATCTTTGAGGGCACCCCACAAATAATAGTCCAAAAGTGTCAAATCGCAGCTTCGAGGTGGCCAAACCACATCAGCTCTGCGGCTGATAATACGATCTTCAAAAACAGTGCGCAAAACATCGGGTGTAGCTTCGGCTGTGTGGCACATAGCGCCGTCCTGTTGAAACCAAATGTTGCCAATATCCTCCTCTTCAATTTTTTATGAACAAAAATTCGTTCAACATGGCCCGATAACGATCGCCATTGACTGTAACGGCCACTTCTTGCTCATTTTCGAAGAAAAATGGTCCAATTATGCCTCTGGACCAAAATCCGCACCAAACAGTGACTCGTTTTGGGTGTATGGGCTTTTCAATGTATGTGTGTGGGTTTTCTATGCCCCAAATGCGACAATTTTGCTTGTTTACTTACCCGCCAAGATCAAAATGAGCTTCATCTGAAAAGATGATTTTTTTTTTGGCAAAATCGGCATCTTCTGTAAGTCGATCGCAGGCCCACTTAGCGAAGCGAAAACGCATTGGATGGTCAGTTGGCTTCAACTCCTGAACCAACTGAACTTTGTATGGCGTCATACCAAGGTCTTTATGCAAAATTCGTCTCAATGATGCCTCCGAAATGTTCCATTCTTGAGAACTACGGTGAATTGATGGCGCTTCACGCACACTTTCTGCCACAGCAGCAATATTTTCGGGTGTACGCACTGTTTTTGCCTTTTCACGCTTTGGATTGTCGATGAGGATGCCAGTTTCTTTCACTTTTTTCACAAGATAACGAACATACGGAGCTGACGGTGGTTCTCTTCTTCCAAAATACGTACGCAATTTTCGCACACATTCTGCAACATTACCATGATTTTCAAAGTAATGTCGCAATATTTCCCAGCGTTGTTCAAGCGTATACACAACCATATTCGTTCAGCGGAAGGATAAAACTAATTATCTGTCGAATCAGACATGAGCTAAGTGTTACCATTCACGAAATAAGCACCAGTTTAAAAAAAAAACATTAGATGGCGGACCCTTTATATGTATTTGTGGAAGGATTTCGATAAAACTTGTTGATACTATTTTAATGATACTAAAAAATAATATTCTGTATTATTAAATTTGCTAATGTGTTTGTTAATGAGTTTGTTATCTTCATTCACAATAATAACTAATAAACCATAAAAGTGTTGGTTTGAGAATTGGCTAAGTTGAAAAATAAAGCTGCCTAGAAACTGCACTCGGTTTCCGAGTGCTGGAATCTGCTAGTTATTATAATTAAATCAAATATACATCAGCTTGCCTACAACTTTGCTGAAGAGTGAAATGAGAATCTATGGGTTATTTTATTTATTTATTTTTTTTTTTTTAATGTTATAAGAATTTTCGGATTTTTCAAAGCGTAAATGAATTCAGAATTTGAAAGTTTGGACAATGAATTCAGTCAGTTGATTTTTGTATACGAATGTGTCATCCGAATATGAACGTTTTTCTTAGAAAGACGTGCTAGTAATCTGATGGTTTTTCTATAGAAATTAATTTAGAATCCGAGGATTTTTTATAAGAAAATGTTTTTTTTTTTTTTCAAAAAGAAAAAATGCACAGAATCTGTTTTATACCTCTTTTGTTTTACGAAAATATTCTCAGCATATACGATTTTTGTATAGAAAAATGAGCTCAGAATCTGAGTTTTATTTTTTTAGAAAATGTGCTCAGAATCCAAAATTTGTTCTTTTTAGGAATATATAATCCGAATCAGGGGAATTTAGAATTTGAAGTTCTTTCGATAAGAATACCTGATCAGAGTGCAAAAATGTGATCGAACTTTATATAGAGAAAGGAATCTATAGAGTATTCTATAAAAAGTAATGTGCTGAGAATCGTTTGGTTTTTCTAAGGAATATGGGTTCAGAATAGAAGGTTTTTTTAAGGAATTGTCTTCAGAATCTACAGATTTCGGACCACGTGCACAAAATTAGCTACTTTTTTTATAGGAAAATATTTTCAGAATCTGGTAGTTTTTCTATAGTAAAAAATCAAACCTGAGACTGTATCATGGACTTACTATAAGAAAATATGATCAGAGATAGTGCTTATTTATACAGGAAAAATTAATCAGAATATGTTGGTTTTTCTATAAACAAAAAATGTGTTAAGAACTGCAGGTTTTTTGTATATGATATGGGTTCTGAATCAAAGGATTTGTTTTTTGCAGGAAGTGCGGAAAATATGATTGGTTATCTCTAGGAAAATATGTTCAGAATCAGAAGATTTTTTCTTTAGTGGTCTACGGTGCTTCTATATATAAAATATACGCAGTTTCATTGGGTTTTTTGTCGAAAAATCTACCAAGAATCTATGTTTTTTTTTTTTTTTTTTTTAAGAAAATCTGCTGCACTCTAAAAAAAAAATGGAAACTTATACGAAAAATTGGTATCAGCAAATCTAAGGAAATTGTTAATTCTGAAATAAATATTGATTAGCTTAACGAATCTTTTACAAATATCCCTGACATCCACATAAACAATGGATATTATACCCGCAGTACTGATATTAGTTCAACTTTATCGGAAAATGCTTTTTGTTTTCAATGCGTAAACCAGCTGGAAGTACTCTTCACATGCCAAGCTGTGAAATCTAATGCTGTTGGTTCTGATAACATACATCCCAGATTCTTAAAGGAAATTATCCCTCAACTGCTACCTCAAATTACCCATATTTTTAACACTATTATCACAAAAAATATATTTCCTCAAAGTTGGAAAAATGTTAAAATTTCACCAATTCCTAAATCAAATAAAGAATATCGTCCCATTGCTATCCTACCATACTTGTCTAAAGTCCTTGAAAGGTTATTGCATCAGCAAATTGGAAAACATGTCAAGAATAAGGGCCTACTCTCAGACAGACAAACCGGCTTTCGTCCTAAACATAGCTGCATAACAGCACTCATTGATGTGCCTGAAGATATTCGTGGGTATATTGATAGTGGTAACATTGCACTTCTAGCGCTCTTAGATCATTCAAAGGCATTTGATACTGTGAATCATGAAATACTCTGCATGAAGCTAAGAACTTTTTTGGTTTCTCTCCTTCCGCAACTCGTCTTATATCGTCTTATTTAGAAAATCGATAACAATAAGTTAACGCCAATAATAAAATATCAAATGTGCTTCCAGTAAAAGGGCGTTCCGCAAGGTTCGATTCTAGATTCTGATTTGCCTAGGCAACTTTCGTATTGTAAAGCTCATATGTATGCTGATGATGTGCAACTTTATGTTTGTAGTCGTTTCGGTGAACTAAATAACTGTGTTGCGAACCTAAATGTAGCTCTTAATCGAATTCACTTATGGGCTCTGGCAAATGGGCTATGTCTCAATCCTTCAAAGTCTAAATGCATCATTATTACTCGAAGATCAGTGCCTCCCTTTGCTATACCAGATATTATCTTTAACCGTCAAATTATTGAAATTACACAAAAAACCAAAAATCTTGGAATAATTTTCAATAAAACTCTCACCTGGTCTGATTATATAAATGTCGCTTCGGGAAAAACGTATTCAATGCTTCGATCACTGTGGAAAACTCAACATCTTACACCAGTCCATGTACGAGTTCTACTTGCAAAAACCTATCTAATTCTATCTTTGTTGTACGGATGCAAACTATTTGCTAGCTGTGGCTCAAGTAGCTCTAGGAAATTAACAACTACGTTTAATTCTATATTAAGATACGTCTACAATTTGAAAAGATCAACCCACATAACACCGTATGCTCGAAAAATTTACGGTGTGAATTTTTGCGATCTATTGAAGATACGATCATTGATACTGATGCATAAGATTATATTTACACTTGAGCCTTCATATCTATTTAATCGGATATCCTTTTCTAATTCAAGAAGAAATAATTATATAATTCAAATAAGGCATAAAAGTTTGGTCTCTGAATGGCAGTTCTATATACAATGTATACGTCTTTGGAGCTTGCTACCGCCAATATTACAATATTTATACAGCGCAGGACATTTTAGGAAACAAGTTTCCCAATTTTTCAATAACATTTAAATATTGTTTAAACATTGCTTTGTTTTGAATATATGTAAACTAATTTTTGTTATCTTATTTTTATAAAAATTATAAACTATGTTATATCTGTGGTCACAAGCGATAAACGCCTAAGTCGACTTAAGAACGATTTGAGTTATGTATGCTATCATATTCTAATAAAAACGCTTTATATTTACGTGAAATCCCCATTTCTTTAACGCTGTTTATTAAAAATTATTAGAGAAAACATACTGACCTAAGTCGCACTGAAGTCCCATTACATTTATATAAAAAATTATTTTTCTCAAAAGCATGATTTTCGACTTAAGAGCTGTACGCAGCTTGTTAAGGAATCTTAACAGAAAATTTTCATATATTTCTTAAAGAAAAAAAGCACAAAAGTACCTTTCAGTGCGACGCTAGAAATCAGCTGTTTTCTGTCAATTATTAAGAATTGTGAAATGAAATTGAAAACAAATCAATACTTCGGTTCTGCTTTATTTGGCCTGCTAAACGCTTTTTAAGCTCAGTATCAAAATTAGCCATCCGCTTATTGTTGTTTTTTGCCGAATTTTGTTCGTTTTTTCCCAGGTTTGCAACCGAAAAATAACTTTTATTTTTTTTAGCATATTACATTTTGTTTATGCTTACCTCTCCTGTCAAAATTCCTTTCAGAAAGAACGAAAAATTTGATATTCCTGCTCAAAGCCTGGGTTGCCTAACTTCATTTACGGCAAAAAAAAGTAGTAAAAACAATACTACTTTTTTAAAAAGCTGCGGACTATCAACAGAAATTTTTTGACAGAAAAATTCCTTAAGCATTTCTGAAGCGTTTTTTTATATGAAGTTTTTGATTCCTTAGCAAGCTGCGTACAGGCCTTTAGGCGGTTAATGTTTGTGACGACAGATATTTTCATTAAATACTGTATCACATTATACCGATCCTGTACCCTAATTATAAGACTCTTAGTCTTATTGTACAGGAAACCAAATAAATAAATAAACAAATCTAAAGTTTTTCACTAAGAAAAAAATTATCTAAGTCTCAGGGGTTTCAAGAATCTACAATTTTCTATTGAAAATGTCCCGAATCTTTAATGGGGCTCTTTAAGATTTAAAAAGCATGCTACATATTTAATTCATACTTGTTTATGTTTGCTACACACACACACACACACAAACATATTGCTGTACATGTACTAACTATAGTAATATTTACCAGCAGATCCCAGCCCTCGAAAGTCGAGTGCAAATTCTATGAAATTTTATTTATTCATTCATAAATTATTTTATGAGAGCCAATTCAGAATTCATCACAAATTTAATAAAACACACACACACAGAATTGTATAGTTTTTTACTTGAAGCTTACATATGTGTTTTATGTGTGTGTTATTAGCAACTTTAAATGAGTTTTGTTCCCAAAAAATCTAGCAGGTCGTGCAACTTTGTAAATATGGTGTACATCTGCAAAGAAATACCTTTCAAATTGTAGATCTTTTGTCAAAATCGGTTGGTAATTGAAGGTCTAAAATATGTTCACGCGATTTTTCGTTAACCAATCAACTGCCCTTGTGATTTTCATTGGGCTTATGTTTTAAGTTAGAAAAGTAAAAAAGGTTTTGTCGACCAGAAGTGAGTCTTGAATTATTGCTTAAAGGCAATATAAATACCACTAGTCTGGTACCAGTTTTGGAAGGATCGAGCTCGGTTATCATAGAAATAAACCAAGCAAATTAGCTTTGGTTGAATGCTGTTCAGCAAGATTAGCTGTCTGATCTTCGGCTACATCGGTCGACGGATTACTGCTCTGCAACGGATTCGACCAACTGCAATTTAGCAACTTCGGTTGAGTATTCTTCATCGGATTCTGTTGACTGCTGTTTAGCAACTTCGGTTGTCTGATCTTCAGCGGACGAGGTAGTTCTGCGGCCGATGACTGCCACCGAAGTTATTAATTAACAATAAGCAGGCACCGATCAACCGTGATTTATATTGCGGCCGAACAAAATATATATAGCATATCCAGCTTTTGTTACCTGCCGAGGGCTAACATTGATGGCTATGTAGACCTACCAGTTTATATAATTATGACCGTTTTTCCTGTAAAATTTCCGATTATATTGCGTAAAACAAACCGTTAGCACCAGCAACACAAACGAGTGAGGCAAGGGTAGAATAAGGAAGGACTATTTTGTGCTTACCGTATCCAAAATATATTTTATTGTACACTTATAAAAATATTCGTATAAAATGAGCATTATATTTGTAATCCTTAGACAAACTAAATAAGTTGATTTATAACTTCAGGTTAGAGCAATCCTGAGTTGACAATGGACACGGCTGAACTGCAATAAACAAAACTTCCATACAATCTGAGGGTTTTTGTTATAGGAAAATAAATTTAAAAGGGACCCAAATCTGAGGTTTCTTCTATTGGAAATATGCTCAGAATCCAAGAGGTTTCCTATAGGAAAACACTCTTCAGAGCCTGAACGTGTCTTAATTTCAGGGGAATATGAAAATATCTCATCAAAATTTTTCATTGATTCATTTTCATTAGAAGATGTTTGAGTTGATCCTGAACTAATTCAGAGTAGAACAAAACTCCCATACAATCTGAAGTTTTTTTTATAAGAATTCAATTCAATTGGGTTTAATGTAAAGAGAAATTTAACAATATATATTTAGAGTTTAGGATACATTTTCCTTTTCACCTTAAATATTAAATAACAATTTTTATAATTAATTTGCATTTTTATTAACATTGTTTGAAGATGGAGGTAAAAATTTTCAAAAAACCTTTTTTTTTTTTTTTTGAATAAAAGAAGAATTAAAGTAAGAGAATAAAATTACGATGAGATCAGCTCATTAAAATGATTATCTGTTGCAAAAATTTGAAGTAAGCTTTGTAATACGGGTATTGACTAGTTCGACGTTGGCGATATTGTGTAACCGTAGGGTGGAAGGAATAATGCCAAGGCAAATTACGAATCATTTTTAACAGTTTATTTTGGGTTACTTGTAATTTTTTTATGTGGCACTGTGCTGCAGTAGACCACAAAGGAGCAGCATAAAACATAATGGCGTGAAATATCAATTTTAATATAAGGGTTTTGTTTCCAGTGCTGAGTTTAGATCTTCTGTTTATTAAAGGGTAGAGCCTTTTTATTACTTTGTTAATTTTTTCTATAATAATGGGGACATGATCTTTAAATTTGAACTCGGTATCTAAAAGCACACCCAAATATTTTACTTTGTTCGACCACGGGACCAAATTATTACTAAACGAAATTGGTTGCTGAGGTAAGAAGCAAGGTTTTCGTCGTCTAGAAAAGTAAATTGCTTGGATTTTTTGTGAATTAACGATTATTTTCCATTTTGTGAAGTAGGAAAGAACTTCCGCTAATGCGCATTGAAGGCTGGAGAGAACATCTGCTGAAAGGATGCCTGAACTGAGAATAGCAGTATCATCAGTAAAAATGGAAGTAGCGCAATTACTTAATAATGGGAAATCAGCTGTATACATATTGTATAATATTGGAGAAAAGCACGAACCCTGTGGGCAACCAGCGTAAATTTCTTTTTGTGTAGAATGTTCGTATCCAATGTGTACTTCAAAAACACTATTCGAAAGAATCATAATAATCTGTGTTGGGAAATTATAATTCATCATTTTAAAAACCAATCCGCTGTGCCATACCGAGTCAAAGGCAGCTTTAATGTCCAGCAGAACCATACCAGTAGATTTTCTATTATTAAAATTTGAAGTTACTAAGTCCCGTATTCGGACCAGTGGATGAACTGTATTATGTTATCTACGAAATCCGAATTGCTGTTTTGGTAAAATATCATATACATCAATAAAATTAGTAAGATGTTCTTTTATTATTTTCCCCACAATTTTACTTACACAGTAAAAAGTCGTGGTTTAATTTTAAAACTTAGCAGTGTTAATTTTAAACTACTTTGGTATTAAATTTGTAATTAATTCCGAAAGAGTTTATATCTAAAACCATGTGGTATAAATTGTAATACATGTGGGAATTGTTTTAACACCAGGAGAAATTTAAAAGTTTTTTAATGTCTATTTGGAATAGAAATAACACCAAAATTGTAATTAAATATTTTCAAGAGAAAAAAAACAATTCCTGCTAGTATAAAAAGAACACCGAAGCAGGCATTGGTGTTTTTTTTTTGTTTTGTTTTAATACTTTCGGTTTTATTTTAATGCCAAAAAAGACTTAAATTTCTCTCTTGCAACAATTTCATTCTGTAAAGTTTAAAAACAACACCAAACAAGGTATTAAAAACAGCTGTAAAAATGTGCCTCTCTCATGAAAATGCTTGTTTTGGTTTAAAAATAACACCAGAAAAAGTATTAAATCTCTCTCTTTGTTACAATTAATGCCGATAAAGGTGTTAAAGTTATCTATTTTACCCCCACGCGGTTTAAAACAAGCAAAGTCATTGAAAAGAAAAGTTTAACAATGTTCATTAAAGTTAAAAGTGGTGAAAAATTTTATTTTGTGCAAATTGTGGAACCAGAAAGTGAGGAATTCACATTTAATGGCATTATAATTTCAAGTGAGTATTGACTACAAGTCCTAATAAACTAAATATTTTAAAATACGGTGTTTTTTTGGATTTTAGTTATTGATAAGCTAGGCATAAACGTAGAAGGCAGAGAACTTATGTTCAAAGATCGCGACGGTGCCACAATTGATTTAGATGACCTGCCACTAATAATTAAGCAATACAAATCGTGTAGCTGTTTTTTTATAGAGTTCTGCTTCGACGAAACAGAAGCAACAAGCCAGGTGAATTTAAAGAAGGTAAGTACAAATCATTTAATTCCATTAGTGTTTTATTATCAAAGAAGTATTACAGGAATTAGAGTGTTACTTAAAAAATGGTGATTTCGGTGCTTTGTTTAGTGAGTATGAAGCTAAAAAAGCACTAAGCGATAGTTCACGACGATGTCTGGTAAGAGAAGCTACAAACTTTTTGCGCAAACGAAGTGGCAATTACCCCAATAGAGAAGACAAGATTGCATTAGCTGAAGCTGTTGTATGTTTGTTTCCATGTTTTAAAGTTGAAAACAGCAAATGTGGTGGCATTGTAAGCATTACATTATATACAAAGTGTGATTTTAGTTTAAATTATTTACATTATTTTATTTGTGTTATGGTCTTAGGATCTATTTTTTAACCCGGCAGCTAATACTGGCTATTTAGTTGCTAAATTAAAAAACTTTAACTCGAAGCGACGCAAGTTAACAGCAGCAGAAAAGAACCTAGAAAGTGATAGTGAAAGTGATGATGATAGCATTGAAATTAGTCAAGAAGACCTAATTTTTTTCCAAAACTGCTTAGTTGGTGATCAGCTGATAATAAAGGAAAAGCTGCAACAAACGTTGAAAACACGTATCAGATATTGTAAAGCTAACATAATTGTATTGCAGGCCTTTCCCATATTTTTGTATGATTCGTCATTGGTAATGAATTTTTTGAAATCTTCAAAAACATAATATTTAATTCATTATCTTTATCATTAAAGATTTTATTTGATTTTGAGCTTCGTTACGGCACAAAATCGAAAGAACTGCTTGATAATTGGCCGAAATATATGCAGTTTATAGATGAAATTTCAGATGAGGCTGGCGGACAAAGCTTCGAAGGTCCATCTGAGTGGCCCATTGACGTATTACCGTTTTTAAATCTTTTAAAATTGCTTCCTTCTACCGCTGCTGGACGAGATACAAAAAAAGCTAAAATCAGTAAATCAGTCAACAGCTTTATAACTTTCGAAGAGGTAATTTGTTAAAAAAAAACATCGCTTTTACTATATCTTATCTATCTTATTTAATATTTTTATTGCAGCTACACACACCGATCGAAAAATTCAAAGTTGGATCTCAGCAGCCAACTATTATAGCTGTTGGAGAAAAGAAAGCGTCTATTTCACAGTACTTTATAAGTTTGGATGGCAAATGCATCAACTTACCTCTCGAATATAGCTTTGCGCAGGTATTTGATTTTTTTTTTAAATCATTTTACGTTTTCAATATTGAGTTTGATATTACATTGGCAAACTTTTTGCGTTATTTCGCAAAGTACGTATATTGCATTGATAACAAAAAGGCGACATCCACAAGACTAGTGGAGATTCATTCCAAATTTCAAAAGAAGTTTAAAACTCTTTTACAATGAAATTATACCAAAAATTTTTAAACGACAATACAAACAAGAAAAACGTTTGCTTTATTTGTATGATTATAATACTTTAAAATCAAATATTTAATTTTAATTAAATTTATTGTATGGTTCAAATTAAATTACTAATTTTTAAAGGACAATACATATCAACTAACGTAGGCCTTTAGTTCTATATACATAATTATTTAACATTTACACAAACATGAAAAACTTTTGCTTTATTTGCGATAGAGAATTTGATGCAATTTCATTTGTTGTATTTCATTTAAAAAACGAGCACTTTCTCGCTGAAGCTCATGGATTAAAATTAAAATGCATTGCCTCTAAAAAGTGCAAAAAAGTGTTTTCTACATTTAGTTCGTTAAGCAGACATTCCAAGAGTTGTATCTTGTCAGCTACAGACAGTGATGTCGCCCTAAAGAAAACAAAAAATTACAATGTCGCGTCATCTAAAATAATAGTAAACAGTTTGAGCAATGAAAATAATGCATTTGGTTGTAATACAGATTTTAATGTTAGTAATTGTACCAGTAACAATACCTTTGGTTGTAATACTGATTTTAATGTTGGTAATGATACTAGTACTAATATTAATAATATTGTTTCCTCGCTTTCAAAACAGCTTTCAGCGTGTGGTATTTCAGAAAATAAAAAAGCAGAAATGCTTAAAACCTTTGAAGGCGTATGCCAAAAAAGTTTTGAGGAATTTGAACGTTATCTTTTAGAAAAGCATTCAGAAATCGATGAAGTACAATTAAAACATAATTGTTTAAATTTTAGAAAAAAATTCGCTGATGACTGCAACAAATATTCAAGTAAATTCAAACGAGATAAACAAAATGCTAAATGCAGTTTTTATGTCGCTCCAGTTCCTAGGGCCTTGGGGGGCCGTTGGAACATCAGAAAGAAAAATAAATATTTGCATTCCACTAAACATTTCGTTCAATCCACCTTTCAATATGTACCTATTCTTAAAACCTTACAAACACTTTTTAAAAATCAATCCTTCAAGGAACTTTATTTTGCGAGCAATCACGTTTGTGATAACAAAAAGCTTGTGAGTTTTTGTTGTTCGGAAAATTTTTCCAACTCCGTTTTTTTTAAAGAGGAAGAAAAGCCATTGCAAATCCAAATATTTTACGATGATTTTGAAACGACGAATCCTTTAGGGAGTAAAACTGGAATATGCAAAATCGGTGCAATTTACTTCACTATCAGAAACCTACCTTACCATTATAATTCAAAAACTATAAACATACATTTGGTTGCCCTTTTTTTGTGTAAGGACCTAAAGAACGAAGATGTTAGCTTCAACAAAATATTACAACCACTCGTTAATGACCTTCAAGAACTTCAAACAGTTGGTGTAAGAGTAGGCACTAGCTTCTTAAAAGGTACTTTAGTTTCAGTTGCTCATGACAATTTAGGAGCAAATCTTTGTTTTGGTTTTGTTGAATCGTTCAGAGCTCTGTACTTTTGCAGATTTTGCAAAATCCATCGAGATGAAGCTCAACATTCATTCGTGGAGAGCGATACTCTTTTAAGAACGAAAGTAGAATACGACGAATTATTATCTTCAACTACAACGTATTTTGATCACCGGCTTACTAAAGGCATTAAACATCCGTGCGAGTTTAATAACTTAACATATTACAACATCTTTGAAAGCTTTAATGTGGACGTAATGCACGATATTTTAGAAGGAGCAGTTCCATTCATCTTAAAACTGTTCTTTAAAAAACTTATTGAAAACAAATACTTATCGATGCACGAAATTAATGCAAAAATAGCAAATTTTAATTATGGATATTTACAAACCACTTGTAAGCCTCCTACAATAACTGTTGATAAGAAGTGTCGTACTTCTATAGGGCTTACGGCTTCTCAGAATTTATGTCTCATTTTGCACTTTCCTTTTATTTTTTATAATATTCATACTAACTTACCCAAATTGTGGAACGGAGTCATGTCTCTCATAAGGATCATTAATATAACAATGACTACTTCGATTAGTAAGGAATACATAGACGTACTTAGAACTGAAATAGAAACTCATTTAAAAAGCATCGTTGAAGATTTTAAAGAAACCCTTTTGCCGAAGCATCACTTCATAACACATTACCCGTCAGTCATGAAAAAGTTAGGACCACTTATCCATACTTGGGCAATGCGATATGAAGGTAAACATCGTGAATTCATCAAGGATGTGCATGTAATAAATAATTACAAAAATTTATGTAAGACACTTGCCAATAGATACCAAACAAAAATGAGTGTCAAATGGGAAAACGTATGCTTTAAAAATAAAATTGCATTTAATAAATTATCTCTCATTGACCTCAAAGATTTAAATATCGAAGTTCAAAATTACTTCTATAACACGTTGAGCCTGACTGTCGTATCAAAAGTATTTGTAACCAATAAATTTGAATTGAAGTACGGTTACAATTATAGACCTTCATTTTTTTTATATTTAAAAATAGAAAGCGGATTTTTCATGTTTGGTAAAATTAAGGAAATTTATGTAGTTAGTGATCAGCCTTATTTGCTTTTAGATATGTACACAAGTAAAGAATTAGACAGGATCTTAAATGCATATGAAATAAGGTCACAAAATATTTAAAAAATTATTACTTTTAAGGATATGATATGTTTAAGGCCTTATGAATGTTACAGCATTAATTTAAAAGAATACATATTAACACCAGATGTTATAGAAAAATAAGTATATTGTTTTTGTTTGTTATATAAAAAATAAAGATTTTATAAAAAATGAATTAAAATACTTCAATAAATATACAAATATAAACTCAAATTATTAAACATAAAACTAAAGTTTTTTCATTTATTTTCAGTGAAATTTTATAAAAAAGGGTGATACTTTTAGACCTTCCTAGGTTAAAAGCAACACCAGTTAAGTGGAAAATATATTCCATTGGGTATTGAAAATAACACGTACAGGGTGTTAATTTTAGCCCTGCCTGGATTAATAGCAACACCCGATTAGTATACAATTCATTCCGTTGGGTATTAAAAACAACACCTATTTAAGAATACAATATATTCCTAATGGTATTAATCCAATTCTTGGTCTGGTGTAAAACCTATTCCATAGGGTATTAAATTAATGCCTACTTATGTATTGAATGTAAATAATTTGGTTTTATTTTAACACCAAAAAATAATAAATTGTAATACATAATGGTGTTATTTTTATGCTCTCAAAAACGAAACTCTCTCTCACTGCCTCTTTTTCAATCTCTTTAAAAGTATACCATAATGGAATACACTTAACACTTTTTAGGGATTGTTATATATACACACCGGCTTGGTGTTAAAATTAAACTAAAACTTTTTACTGTGTAATCAGGACAAAAGGCTTATTGGCCTGTAAGAATAAGGACAATATGTTGTTTCCATATTTTTGGATAATAGCTGATTCGAAGACACGAGTTGAAAATATCAGTAATATATTTAATCCCTTTTTTTGGCAAGGCTTTTAGACATCTATTGCTTATTCCGTCCAGCCCAGACGACTTTTTTGACTTCAACTGTTTTATGATGTTATAGACTTCAACCATAGAAATAGATACATCATCTCGAGGGTCCGAAACGGTTGATTCCAAGTTGGATACCGCTGTATTTGCCATGGATATAGTTGATGCATCACTGAGGTTTGATGATATGGAATGGTTCTCACTAAAAATTTTCTCAAGTCGAGTATAGAAATTGACATTGTTATTATGTCTTAATATTGGTATATTGTGAGCTTTCTTCTTTAAAATTTTGGAGATATTCCAAAAAGGAGATGATCCTTTATCAAGCTTTAAAAGCTTGTTTTTCCAGGAGTTGTTTTTCCATTTAATTATTTCTTCTGATATGCACTTGTTATACCATTTTGTACTAATTGGATCAAATGTATCTCGAAAACGTTTCCAATTCCTTCTGAAAACATTCCTTATTTGAATCATATGCTTTATATGTTGCGGTACTGTTGGTGAGTTTGTTTTAATTATTTTGCTAGGAACGCTGTGATAAATTGCATTTTCGATGGTATCATTAAATGTTGAAATCTTTGACTCGAGTTGTTCACCATTGTAATTATTATCATTTGGAATAATTAAATTTCTTTTAATAAATGATGAATATCTGGACGAATTTGCTCTATTAAAATCGAAACATGATTTTTGCACAGGTCGGAAGTCTCGGTTTATAGTTATTTTAATAGGAAGATGGTCGAAACTCAAAGCATTGATTACCCTTACTGGAGAAAGGCAGTTTGCGATATTCGTTATAAATAGATCAAGTATAGGGGCTTGTCTTCGAGGATCAGAAGGGACATAGGTATGGTCAATTGGAAAAAGTATATCAAAATTTTCGGAATCCAATTTTTTGTAAGGAATATTTCCCCAACAATTAAATCTTTGACAATCCCATAAGTTGCTCCTGCAGTTGAAATCTCCACCGAGTATGAACATTTCGTTAGCTCACGACAATTTTCAAAGATCTGATTTGAACTATTGTTTTATAATATTATTATTACCCGTAGAACCACCTGGAAAATAGCAGGAATATATCGTAATATATAAAAACGTTGGTGCGTATGTTGGTACTCTAATAACTGTTGAACCACTAATGCTAGCGACTTCGTATTCATACCATATGTTCCTTTGGTTCTCCGATTTGCATAACTTTTTTTTGTACCTGATGGGTGGCGCTGGGGTCGAGATTTTCCCAAAAAATTTATTTACGGTCCAATTTAGCTCAAATTCGCAACATATATTATGTACATAAAACTAAAGTTGCTGACAAAGTTTTTTACCTGTAGGTGGCGCTGGTGTTAAAATATTCAAGAAAACGTATATCTTTTTCAGTCATATTCATAATATTATTAAATGCAATGTATTTAAGGCACAGAATCTTCTGAATAGCTTTTCGGGTGACACTGTAGTCTGATATTTGATTTTTGATCTGTGGGCGGATGGGCATGGCGAAATCAAATTTTAGTATTGTACCTAGATATTTGCTAAAATTTTCGAGGGAGTTCGTGCTTTACTTTTGCCCGACACTCGGTATTAAAATTTAGATGCAATATAAAATCCAGATGTTTTCTTCGGGCCAGCAACGCGGACCGGACTCAGCTAGTACTTATATAATTTCCGTTTCTGTTTTCTTTTTTTATAAGAAAATGTATTCAAAATCTATTGCTTTTCAAAAATACTAAAAAGGGCAGTCTAGCCATTTTTCTATTGGAAATGTGCTCAGAATTAAGTGGTTTCCTATAGGAAAACATTCCTCGGAACCAAAAGTATTTTCTGTTGGAAACACTTCTTATTTACAAGGTGGCATTCTTTAGGAAAAGTTCTCATCAAAATTTAATTCAATTTTCATTCTAGAAAATCAATCAAAAAAACTGAGCAATTGATTTTCCATGCATTAAAAAAAACTGCATAATGAAAACTGCTCTACACAATTTATGGGATATAGGTTAAAGTGCCGTAAGGGACACATAAAACAACAACAACAACAAACCAACAACCTGAACATACGCACACATAAACAAAAACAAACAACCCTTAAGAGTGTTGACCTCAACACTCCATCCATGGATCTAGCTACTGTACAGCAACGGTGTTGTTTTATTATACCCCAACTAACTTTATTGATGGCCAACATGTGGATCTATGTGTGTATGTATGTAAGTATGTGTGAGAGCAATGATATTATTGAAGTGTCCTTGCTTCAAAGTTTTCATTAAGGTTTTGATGTCCTCATCGCAAGTGAGTAAATCCCTGCAATGGAATTTTTTTACATGTAACAAATTGAATTTTCTTTGTTTCTTTTGCTTGTTTTTTTTTTTTTTTTATTGTGTTTTGGTGTCATCTACTTTATAACCGACATACTCGTACCGACATAAAGTGTGTGTTTGTGTGTGTGTGTTGGAAATGCTGATGATGTTGGTCATTGCATTGGTGGCTGGCTGTTGATGTTTATCTAGTTCAATATAATTGCTAGTTTCAATTTTAATTTCTTTTTCTTAATTTTTGCTTGTTTTATTTCTTAGTTTTTGTTGCATGTTGCAGAATATAATTACTTTGTTTAAGCATCATTAAGCTTTAGAGCAAAGATTTTTTTCCAATTTATTTATCTATAGACGAACATAAGTGTGTGTATGTGAATTTTACATATTTAATTGAATTGTTAAATGTTGATGTAAAAACTTCTCGTAGTGGATTGTTCGAGTTTGCAATTTAAATTTGCTTATAGGGAATTTATTTCAATTTACAAGCTTAGATTTTAATTGGTTTACATAGTTAAAATGATATGAGATTTTCATAATTATTACAAGAATTTTTTAATATACTCATCTAAGTTGGCAAATAAAGTGGATTATATTCGACTACTTATAAAATGCAATGCAAACTTTCAACTGTGGCCAACATCTGCTATCATGTCTCAAAATGTGCTTCGTAGAGAGTGGGATTAATGCAAGGAAACATAATGTTTGTAAAAAAAATATGTATATTAGTTGTTTAGAAGCATTATATCAGATTATATAAGTAGTAATTATCACAGCTTTTAAATCAGTTTAACTTTAAAAAGACTTTAAAGCAAAATTACAGATCATGAAGTAATCAACATACTAATAGATAATGCAAATACAATCCTGGTGAAAATAGTTATAAAGAAATTGAACTATTTAAATATAATAGAGAATGATCGAACATTCATTATACGCAGTAAAAAAAAAACCAACGAATAAAGAAAACTATAAGTGCAATTGGTTTATTTGAGAGTTAAAACGTTGAAAAAGAGAGAACATTTCTAAATACCGAGTACCAAGAAAACAGAACACAAATAAGCCATAGGTTAGGTATAAAACATTACGAAATTTTTAAAAAACCAAAACTGAAAATGAAATAAATAATTATTTAAACTAGCAGAGCCCAGCCCTCGAAATTCGAGTGCAAATTCTAGGAAATTTTATTTTTTCATTCATTTTATTTCTTTCCATGTTTTATGCCACCTAAAAGGCATGCTATTCAATTCAACACAGGGCGTGTGATATGCAAGTATTATTATGAAATTCGATTGTGTTATTGTCGTTATTGGTTTATGTTCAAAATTATTTTTCAATTCAACACTGGGCTTTTCATATACAACTTTTGCAAACACACTAACAAATTTAATAAACACACACACAGCATTGCATAATTTTATGTATGTTTTAGTAGCAACTTTAAATGGATTTTACTCAAAAAGAATGTGACATTTCTCTCTCCATAAAAACTAGTTTTAAAGAAAACTCAAGATGGAATTAAAACTGTGACATTTAATCAAGAAATTTCTAGAATAGCCGATATTCTATAATATTAATGGGAAAGACGACTTCTTGTGACATCTCCCAAACACTCAGTTACCAACCGATTTTGACAAAAAATATCCCATTTGAAAAGTATTTCTTTGCTGATGTGCACCATATTTACAGATATACACCATCTGGTTCATTTTTTTGGAGTAATAATTATTCAAAATTTGCTACTAACACATAAATAAAACACAAATTAGGCTTCAAATAAAAAACTATAAATGCTATGTGTCGGTTTATGAATTGCCTAAAATTTATTAGCATACCTTTAGGCGCTATAAAATTATTTATTAACAATCTCATTTATATTTAATGGCTTTTTTTGCAGAATTCACAATTTAATGAATTTTGTTTAAAAATTAACCATTTAATTAATTTTATTTAAATATTCATAAATTTTTTATATATAAAAATAAAAAAACATGGAAAGAAAAATATTGAATGAAAAATAAAATTTTCTAAAATTTGCACTTGAATTTCAAGTACTGGGCTCTGCTGGTTTATAAAATTATTTCATAAGAAAAAGGTGTTTTTTAAGGCTTGAAATTGAAAAGATAAAACAAAAACTTAAAATTTAACCAAGAAAAATAGTTCAGTCGAAAGATCAATATATGACATTAATATTTGAAAATGATTCCGGGCATATGGCTGTTCTTGATGAAGCGCATTCTATACGTCCAATTTGCAAATTTATTAATAAATTGAGTACAATAAAAAATTCGCATGCACTAGCTGAATTATTTTTAAGCGACCCAAAATTTTCATTGTTCAAATTTTGTTAATGAATTCAATATAAGAAATTTACACTCAAAAATAAAAATAATATTTTGCTTGTGCTACCCAGATTATTTTTTAAAGGTCAAAATTTTACAGTGAACGCTGTCGTAAGTTCTATCTAAGCAAAAAAAAAAAAAAAAAAACTTTGGTATTAAAATATTAAGGTCGGTTTTCTCAATGTATCGTCAAACTGCCTGTTACTTAATCAGGACATAAATATATTGGACCGATAAACTGCCGGTTAACAATTTTGGTTTTCGCAATGTACCGACAAAAACATTATTTTCAGTTGGCAAAGCCTCTCAAAATACGTATGAAAGTTGGGAGAATTATTTCCAGTTGGCAACGCCTCTCAAAATTGATATGAAAGTTGGGCGAATAATTTATCTGTACGATAAATAAATAATTGGCAGATGACTGCCGGTTAGCTTTGCGACAAAATAGAAGCAAAGCAGACTTTGAGAAAACCAAATTTCTTTAATCGGCAGTTTCTCGTTGGGATAAAAGATAATCGCCTATTGAGAAAACGGGCATAAGAGATACGATAAATAATGCCCAATACTATTTGTCGATAAAATACCCATGATAAAGCCTCAATTCAATTTGCATGCAATAATATTAGAGGAATTAAGACCAATATGTTAGAACTTAAAAATAAGCCGGACTATGATAAAATACCAAGCAACATGATTTTGAAGAGTTGGAATATAGTGGGTAAAATGATGCTCGGTATAATTAATAAATCATTGGGAGAATTCGCTGAAAATTGGAAAACATCAATGATAACATCAATTGAAAAGGTTTCAAGGACAACAAAATGTGAAAAATTTCTACGATTAACACTTCAAAAATATATAAAATTATATTAGAAAAAGTGCTAAAAGAACAATTGGAGCAACCCACTTTTCTTGGCCAAAATTAAAAAAAAATTAAAAAAGCGTTTGAGTAAACAAACTACTTTTTATTTAAATTTAAGTGTATTTTAAAACTTTTGGATGAAAACATTATCCCGCTTGTCCAATCCTGCCCAATTTCGCCACGGCTATCACAGAAATTAGGCTATCACACAAACTTGCAAAGCTCTCCCTATCGTTATACTCGGTATATGACCATAAGGATGACAGCCAATTTTTTTTTTTTTGGAATTTCAAGACGTCGTCGAATTATTGTGACATTGCGCAAAATTTGAGCCAAATCGGACAATCAGAGTTCAGAAAAAAGCACACACTGAATAAAAAACTCGTACATATATGTAAACAAACATAACTTAGACCAACACACACATATTTTTATTTTCATATCAATTATGTTTGTTTTTAAATTTTCTTCGGTGCCAAACACAATCATGACTTGTGTTCGTTTTAATATTTCGTTATTTACACGAACATTTTTCTATCACGCATTTTTTGTTTCGATCACACATAGACCACACAGATTCGAGTGTTGCTTTATTTGAAGTTCGTGTTCTGGTACGTGTACTGAAAAAAAAAACAGAACATGTACAATAAACAGGTTCGAGTTCAGTTATATTTTAAGTCGTGTTCAGGCTCGTGTACTAAGAAAAAACAGAACATATACAATAAACAGGTGTGTTCTGGCTCGTGTACTAAGAAAAAATAGAACATGTACAATAAACAGGTTCGAGTTCAGTTATATTCTAAATTCGTGTTCTGGTTCTTGTACTACGAAAAATTGAAACATCAATTCGCAATCTGATACACCCCGATAAAAACGACAACAATTGTTTCAACCAAATTTATTAATATTGTATTGACCCTTTTTTATGACTTACGTTGCAAATTGTTTACAATTGTCAAATATTTTAAAATTTTATTGGCCATTTTTTTGTGATTTACGTTGAAATTATTTACAATTGTTTTTATTGACTGGTTTTTATTTTAATAAAATATGGTAATAAAATACTTAAGACACAAAAACTATTTAGCATCATAAAAGCTACACTTGTTCGTTGTTAGATTTTTTGCATTACCCAGCCCTATTTTCGCAACCAATTAGTGTCATAGACGAAAAACCCAATTTTGCGGCATAAAAGACACACTTGTTGGTTGTTAGGATCTTTTGCAAACATTTTTTTTTTTTTTTTGTAACAAATAACTTTAGACACAAACAAATTTTGCATCATAAAAAACACAATCACCCACCCTTAATTTGCGAACCAATTAGTGTCAATGCACAATCCTTTTCTCAATGATTTTTTGGGATTTTTTGCGTAAAAACACAATGAGTGTCAATAAAAAAAACCCAAAAAAATATTTTCATATTTTATTGTCCCCTTTTCATGACGTTACAATTGCTTGCAAGTGTTACAATTTCACGCAATTGATTTTGCAATAAATAGCGAGTGCGGGCGTCATTTATTCATTAAAAGTGGTTCAGTTTTCATTAGATCGTGATGTGTAAGTGTACTGTGTTATTGTGTAAATTGCAAATATTTTGTGAAAATTAAAAAAATTGGAACGCAATAACAGAAATAAGTTTTGCTATAAAAAATACGCAACTTTTAATAGCGAAACGAAAAAATTTACACGTCAGTTTTTGTGTCTTAAGTATTTTACTACCATCTTTTATTAAAATAAAAACCAGTCAATAAAAACAATTGTAAATAATTTCAACGTAAATCACAAAAAAATGGCCAATACAATTTTAAAATATTTGACAATTGTAAACAATTTGCAACGTAAGTCATAAAAACGGGTCAATAAAATTTTAATAAATTTGGTTGAAACAATTGTCGTCGTTTTTATCGGTGTGTATCAGATCGCGAATTGATGTTTCAATTTTTCGTAGTACAAGAACCAGAACACGAATTTAAAATATAACTGAACTCGAACCTGTTTATTGTACATGTTCTATTTTTTCTTAGTACACGAGCCAGAACACGACTTAAAATATAACTGAACTCGAACCTGTTCATTGTACATGTTCTGTTTTTTCGTAGTACACGAGCCTGAACACGACTTAAAATATAACTGAACTCGAACCCGTTTATTGTACATGTTCTTTTTTTTCTTAGTACACGAGCCACAACACGACTTAAAATATAACTGAACTCGAACCTGTTTATTGTACATGTTCTGTTTTTTCTTCGTACACGAGCCAGAACACGACCTAAAATATAACTGAACTCGAACCTGTTTATTGTACATGTTCTGTTTTTTCGTAGTACACGAGCCTGAACACGACTTAAAATATAACTGAACTCGAACCTGTTTATAGTACATGTTCTGCTTTTTCCTAGTACACGAGCCAGAACACGACTTAAAATATAACTGAACTCGAACCTGTTTATTGTACATGTTCTGTTTTTTCTTCGTACACGAGCCAGAACACGACTTAAAATATAACTGAACTCGAACCTGTTTATTGTACATGTTCTGTTTTTTCGTAGTACACGAGCCTGAACACGACTTAAAATATAACTGAACTCGAACCTGTTTATAGTACATGTTCTGCTTTTTCCTAGTACACGAGCCAGAACACGACTTAAAATATAACTGAACTCGAACCTGTTTATTGTACATGTTCTGTTTTTTCTTAGCACACGAGCCAGAACATGACTTAAAACATAACTGAACTCGAACCTGTTTATTGTACATGTTCTGCTTTTTCTTAGTACACGAGCCAGAACACGACTTAAAATATAACTGAACTCGAAACTAATTATTGTACATGTTCTGTTTTTTTCTCAGTACACGTACCAGAACAAGAACTTCAAATAAAGCAACACTCGAATCTGTGTGGTTTATGTGTGTTCGAAACAAAAAATACGTGATAGAAAAATGTTCGTGTAAATAACGAAATATTAAAACGTACACAGTCATGATTGTGTTGGGCACCGTAGAAAATTTAGAAACGTACATAATTGATATGAAAATAAAGATATGTGTTGGCTGCTTTTGAACAGAACATTGTGTGTTTCAGGTGTGTATTTTCTGAACCTTGCGGACAAAGCTTTCTGGACGCAAATATGAATTTATATGTAAACATTATCAAAAAAATCGTTTTTCACAAAAATTTTGATATTACTAATTGCGTTTCAATTAAATTAATTAATAAACCATAATCTAGAGTAAATTATCTTTCTAATAAAATAACAAACTCTATTGTCGTTTGAAAAACAGCCAAGTCATATCAAGTTCCCAGGCAATATATGCACGGCAGACCACTTGATTAAAAAAATCCAGCTCACATTTTTGAAGACATTAAAATAATTTACAACAACAACATTTTTGCATTTTTCTGATCCCAACATAATCTTATGTAAAGTATTTTGCATCTCGTCTATTGGTATGCAGTTCTAAATTAATGTCAAAACGGTACGTATTTTTAGCACTATTTCAAAATCTCCAATTTTACTTTTTCAAAAATTTTGTTTTAAAAATTTTCGAAATCAGCGATTGGACTTTAAGGTCTTATTAACAAAATATATGTGACTAAAAATAACAAATATTGTATGTATCCCGTTCTTAATTTGGCGAGGGCAGTGTTTTTATTTCATCGGTTTTGAAGAAAAATGTGTTTTTTCATACTTTTTAAACTTTTGTCATATATCTTTTGTCGAAATATTATACTACTTGCTATAAGTTCTCGATCCTGTAAATTAAGGTTAAATTGAATCACTATAAATTGTGCCCCTTTAAGGTCAAAGTCAAATTTAAGGATATTTAAATTTTTTTAAAACCAAATATCGGAATAATATATATTTGTGGAAGGATTTCGATAAACCTTGTTGATAATATTTAACTAATAGTAAAAAATAATATTCTGACTTGCTGTCAAATTGACTCTATATGAAAATCTATAAATATTTTCTTCATCAAGATTTTTTTAATAAAACAAATTTAATGTATTTATAAAATTCCTCAAATATATTCGTTATTTTATGAAATTATTTAGATTAATTAGTTTTTATATTTAATACAGTATAAACAAATTTGTATATCGAGGGCTCATATTCAAAAAGTGCTATCTGCAGCAATAATTATTTTAAAGAGAGCATGTAAAACCAATTTATTAATAAGATCTGAAAGTATTTATCGATCGATTTGCTACAATATCTATTAAGACATAGTCGTGCTAATCATGTATGATATCAAAATTAATATTATATTTGACAGTTACATCAGCGAACAGTTTGAAATCAAAAATTAATATTGCTGTCAAATGAAGATAGCACTTTTTGAATACCTCGATATACCTTTATATGGATATAATTCTGAAAAAAAAAAACTAAAACTAGGACACATTTTGAGTGCCCCATGGGTTAATTTCAGAAAATAAATCCAGAATTTTTTTAGAATTACCAAAAAATATTATCAACAACTTTTATCGAAATCCTTCCCCAAATATATATTATTTCGATATTTTGTTATAAAAAAAAGGTAAATCTACTTAAATCTGAACTTTGACCTTAAAGAGGGACAATTTATAGTGTTTCCATTCAACCTTAATTTACAAGATTGAGAACTTATATCAGGTAGTATAATATTTTTACAAAAGAGATTTAAAATACGGAAACACCAAAAATATATTGCCTAAAAGTTGAAAAAGTATGAAAAATCACATTTTTCTTCAAATCCGCTGAAATAAAAACGCTGCCCTCGTCAAGTTAAGAACAGAATACCTACAATATTTAGCATTTTCAATCACATATATTTTGTTAATACGGCCTTAAAGTCGAATCGTTGATTTCGGTAAATTTCTTGAACAAAATTTTTGAAAAAGTAAAATTGGAGATTTTGAAATAGTGCTCAAAAACATACCATTCTGACATTAATTTAGAACGGCATAACAATCGACGAGAAGCAGGATACTTTACATAAGATGATTTTGGGTTAAAGAGAATGCAATAATGTTGTTATTGTAAATTATTTCAATGTCTTTAAAAATGTGAGCCCGATTTTCTTAATCAAGTGGGCTGCGGCCCATTTATTGCCTGGGGAACTTGATATAACTGGGCTCTTTTTCAACCGATAATAGATTTTGTTTTATAAGAAAGATAATTTACTTTAAATTAGGGTTTATTAATTCATTTAATTGAAACGCAATTATTAATATCAAAATTTTTGTAAAAAAAATGTTTTTTGATAATTTTTACATATAAATTCATATTTGAACTTTAACCAAAATTTGTGCGCTAAAGTTTTAGGTCAAGTGTCACAGTAATCCGACCCGCACACCTCAAAATTCGACCAAAAATTTTTTTCATACAAACCGCTGTCACCCTAGTACCTAGCCTATGCGATTTCTTGTGACCGATGTTTTGTTCTACCGTTTTGTCCCGATTTTGAACAAACGTATATTATTTGAAAGGTATTTCTTTTTAGCCGTTTTGCAGATTTACTGATTTTTAAATTTTTTCCTTTATTTTGACTAAATTGCATTTAAAGTTGCTACTAACACATACATAAAATTATACAATGCTATGTGTGTGTTTATTAAATTTTTCAATGTGTTTATAAAAAAAATGAGTTTGTTTTTTGTGTTGATTTTGGATTGCCTATAATTGATTAGCATACCTTTAGGGTCTTTATTTAATGAAAAAATAAAATTTCCTAGAATTTGACTTGAATTTCGAGGGCTGGAATCTGCAAGTACATACATATACTATTATTTGTTAAGTAAATTTATCATTAATCATACGCTTTCGTATACGTTACAAAATTACTAAACATCAATCATACGCCTTAACCCAGTTCTGGAAATCAAAACCGATTAGTTTTTGTAAACAAACCACCTTAATTGAACGTCATGATATACCAAAGCCAAACAAAACAAATCAAAACAAAACGAATGAAAAAACATGTGTAAATACTAGAAAACATACAATTGAGGAAACCCGACGAAAACACTTGTTAAACTTACGCACAAAAAATGATAAACACACACACATACTTACATACACTTCAGTAACAGTTAAACGGCAAAAGATAGAAAAAAAAACACCGGTAGCGAGACAAACAAAACAAAGTAAAAAAAATAAAAATAAAACGCAATTTTTTAACAAAATACTGTTTCACTGCCACAATGTTTCAGCCAACACATAAGTAAATACAAATGAAAAAGGAATGAGAACGAAAGAAAACCAAACGAAAACGATATTTTGCATTAAAGTATAGAAAATATAGCAGTAACCAAGAGAGAAAGGGAAGACACGTGTATATGAATAATCTCAACTACGGTTTTCGCCGTTAACATGAACTTTCTACATTTTGTTGGCAAATTTGCTGTTAGATTTTCCATGACGTAAAATAAAGAAGATAAAAAAAATGAAAGGAATGGAAAAAACAAAAACACATACCTACACAAAAGCAAGAAAAGCCGGCTCTATGTAAAAAAATCATATTCCTTGGGAATTTCTTTTCTTTTTTTTTATTTATATTTTGGTTGCAAATATGTGAAACTGTAGTGAAGAATTCTTAGAAATATCAGAATACAAAAGAGAATATGCAGTCGTTTTTTTGTGGAAATATTCACATTTACGAGTATTTTTATATCGTATAGAAATTATGTACTCTTAGAGCGGAAATGAAAAATAAAAATACCACAAATTTTACTCCACTACACAATGATGATGGTGATGATGATGAGGATGACGACAATGTAAGGCGAACGACTGGACAGTGGGATATTTAGTGGTTTTCTAATAATAATTTTTTTTTTATCTTTTTCTTTTTCTATATAAGTAAATCTCAACTATAGCCTTGGCCAAAAGTTCGAGTCATCCTCAATAGATCCTCTAATCATTACTAGTTACCTAAACAATATCTGCGGTCATCGTTATAGTTGTTTATAACCCGATATTTTGAGATTCCTCAGTAAATATACGAAACAGATTTTTTTGATGTGTAAACATATACGCGCAGGGGGGAAAATTTATATTTCACAATAACTACAATCACAAAAACAGCGTAACATGAGAGCGTAAGAAAAAATCGGTGTGACTTATGATTGTATTGGTGAAAAAAATATGATATGTAATAACCTGTTTGAAAATGAAAAATGAAAAATGAAAAATAAAAAATTAAAAATTAAAAATTAAAAATTAAAAATGTATAATAAAAAATGAAAAATGATAGATAAAAAAGAAAAATTAAAAATAAAAAATTAAGAATGAAAAATGAGAAATAAAAATGAAAAAAGAAAAATAAAAAATAAAAAATGAAAAACGAAAAATTAAAAATAAAAAATGAAAAATGAAAAATAAAAAATGAAAAATAAAAAATTAAAGATGAAAAATAAAAAATGAAAAATAAAAATGAAAAATAAAAATGAAAAATAAAAAATGATAAATAAAAAATGAGAAATAAAAAATGAAAACTGAAAAATTAAAAATTAAGAATAAAAAATGCGAAATGAAAAAAGAAAAACGCTAAATAAAAAATGAAAAATAAAATATTAAAAATGAAAAATAAAAAATGAAAAATTAAAAACGAAAAATGAAAAATGAAAAATAAAAAATTTTAAATTAATAAATAAAAATTGAAAAATAAGAAATTAAAAATCAAAAATGAAAGATGAAAAATAAAAAAATGAGAAAAGAAAAATGAAAAATAAAAAATAAAAAATAACAAAATGAAAAATAAAAAATGAAAAAATGAAAAACGCAAAACGAAAAATGCAAAATACAAAATGAGAAATAAAAAATAAAAAATAAAAATAAAAAATGAAAAATAAAAAATGAAAAACGAAAAATAAAATATTGAAAATAAAAAATAAAAATGAAAAAATGACAAACAAAAAATAAAAAACGGAAATGAAAAATGAAAAATGAAAGACGAAAAATTAAAATTGAAATGTATAAAATAAAAAATTAAAAATTAAATATTAACCAGATGAAATAATAAATAATAATATATATTTTTATATTAGCAGAGCTCCTGCAGTTAGTTGCTATAAGTGATACATAGATAACGCTTTCTGTTTAATTTTAAAAAAGTGACATAAAAAAACTTTAATTACCAGATGTTTACACATGTCCCCTGTGATCGGATTCACATGATTTTTATAAATTAGGATTCTTATTAAATATTTTCCATTTTGACAATACAAAGTAATTTATGGCATTGAGCTCTGTTCTTAGAATAAATAATTATTTAAACTAGCAGAGCCCAGCCCTCGAAATTCGAGTGCAAATTCTAGGAAATTTTATTTTTTCATTGATTTTATTTATTTCCATGTTTAATGCCACCTAAAAGGCATGCTATTCAATTCAACACAGGGCGTGTGATATGCAAGTATTATTGTGAAATTCGATTGTGTTATTGTCGTTATTGGTTTATGTTCAAAATTATTTTTCAATTCAACACTGGGCTTTTCATATACAACTTTTGCCAACACACTCACAAATTTCGCAAACACACACAGCATTGCTTAATTTTATGTATGTTTTAGTAGCAACTTTAAATGCATTTTACTCAAAAAGAATGTAAAAATTTTAAAATCTGTAAAAATCTGGTGGACAGGTAAAAAGAAATACCTTTCAAAAGAGGTATGTTTGCTCAAAGTCGGGGTAAAACTGACAAAGTTACGTCGGTCACAAGAAATCGTCTTGATTATTAATATTATGGATAACAAAATCAATAATGTTAATAAACAAAAAGGAATGCGGCAGCTCTCTCCATAAAAATTAGTTTTAAAGAAAACTCAAGATGGAATTGAAACTGTGACATGTAATCAAGAAACTTCTAGAATAGCCGATATTCTATAGTATTAATGGGAAAGACGACTTCTTGTGACATCTCCCAAACACTCAGTTACCAACCGATTTTGACAAAAAATATCCCATTTGAAAGGTATTTCTTTGCTGATGTGCACCATATTTACAGATGTGCACCAGTACATTTTTTTGGAGTAATAATTATTTAAAATTTGCTACTAACACATAAATAAAACACAAATTAGGCTTCAAATAAAAAACTATAAAATACTATGTGTGGGTTTATGAATTGCCTAAAATTTATTAGCATACCTTTAGGCTCTTAATGGCTTTTTTTTGCAAAATTCACAATTTAATGAATTTTGTTTAAAAATTAACCATTTAATTAATTTTATTTAAATATTCATAAATTTTTTATATATAAAAATTAAAAAACATGGAAAGAAAAATATTGAATGAAAAAATAAAATTTTCTAGAATTTGCACTTGAATTTCGAGGACTGGGCTCTGCTGGTTTATAAAATTATTTCATAAGAAAAAGGTGTTTTTTAAGGCTTGAAATTTAAAAGATAAAACAAAAACTTAAAATTTAAACAAGAAAAATAGTTCAGTCGAAAGATCAATATATGGCATTAATATTTGAAAATGATTCCGGGCATATGGCTGTTGATGAAGCGCATTCTATACGTCCAATTTTGCAAATTTATTAATGCATGTACAATGTGATTTATGGCATTGAGCTTTGTTCTTAGAATTCTAATGGTAAATTACGGATATGGGTGAAAAAATACAAATTTTATATGAAGGGTAAAAAAGTCACAAAGAAGTTGTTAACATGATCAACTATTCCCGACTATTGTTCAATACACCATAAGCAGTTTTATGGACACTGTTGACCGGAAGAAGCTCGCTGCAGCCATGTTCGTAGACACCGGATAATATATTTCTTCCAGCACCATAAGAAGCCGTCTTTAGGGTTGCAAGCTGAGAAGCTGCCAGGCCCATAAGAACCAATGGCTATCAGATTACAACAAAAAAAAAAAATAACGACTTTAATGGTCAAAATTACTCCAAAATTTAATACCCGTAGCAAAAATTTGTGTAAAGCACAGGGTGGCTGATGAGAGCCGCTACCAAAAAAAATTGAGTAACTTTTTTTCTATTTAATGAATCTGCTTATTTTTTTTTTTATTTTGCAGATTAATCTTCAGATTTAACAAAAATAGATAACTGGGACACTGAAACAAGAATTTGGATTTCCCGCCGCTATCACGCACTGGAGTCCGTAGTTTCGGTTCAAAGAGCAGATGAACCATAATGAAACTTGTTAACAATTTTGCCGAGCATGAGACAGTCGAAAGAAGACCTTACCATCAAAACCCTTCAGTTCGGACGGAGGAAACAATCGCTGCTGTAGCTGCTGCTATACAAAACCATCCAAGAGTTTCGACAAGGAGCTTATCTGCTCAAATTGGTATAAGCAGACAGTCATTGCAGTCAATTATAAACAATGATTTGGACTTATTCCCATATAAAATTCAGATGGCCAACAAACTGAACACAGCAGACTTGAATTTTGCCATAAGATGCTTCAAATGAGGGAAGGGGACGTAAACATGTTGAACTGTCTTTTTATGTCTGACGAGGCCCATTTCGATTTTAACGGCAAAGTAAACAAACAACATTGTTGAATACGGAGTGCTTCCCACGGAATTGCATCCACTTCGTGTCACAGTGTGGTGTGCAGTTTCATCACGCTGCATTGTCGGGCCCTACTTCTTCGCAGAAAACGGTCACACCATTACGGTTATTGGAGACCGTTACTTGAGCATGCTGAGAGAGTTTTTCGATCCAGAATTATGCCGAAAGAGAATTTCTTTCAAGTCTGTGTGGCTGAAGCAAGATGGTGCAACTCCTCACATAGCCCAGCCTGTTATGACAGAATTGCGACGAAAATTTTCCACTAAGCTGATATCCAGAAACTCCACATTCCGTTGGCTCCCCAGTTCGCCGGACCTTACAGTGCCTGACTTTTTCTTGGGGCGTTATTGCAAACAGAAATCCTACAAAGCAAAAACCGACAAATTTGAATGAACCTAAGCAATCCATTCGAGCAACAATTGCGCCTATTCTTGTCTCAATTCTCCAAGCAGTAATGAACAACTTTTTGATAAGATGCCGCACAAGCATCAACGAGCAGGGGGGCATTTAAATTACATTATTTTTTAAACTAATTAAACTATATTTAATAAAATTGAATGAGCTTTAACATGAATAAAAGAAAAATTAAATCCATACACTGAAAAAAAAAAGTTGAGTTTCTTAATATTTCAATATTCATCATCCACCTTGTATATTAGAGTCAGACGAATACCACTTCGAGATACAGTTAATTTTGGAGCATCCGGTTTTTCATATATAAGGCTATATGGCAGCAGGTTGTGGAATTGCAATTAGATAAGCACAACTTTAATCTTTTCAGAAAATTTATAATGATACCAACTTCCAAGAATAAAAATTTAAATAGTTTTTTGCCACAAGTCTGCGACAACATTGCAAGAGATGTAAACTAATAAGATTGAGCTCTCAGTTGGGACGGCACAGTTGGCAGTATTAAGTCCAATATAAAAATTTTGGGATATATTCTAAAGAATAAAAGTAGGCAGCACTACGCGAACAATGGAAAAAATGAAATGAAATTTATTGCAGGCAAGTAAAATAAAGTATTGCGGTAGTATGGGCATTTGTATTTCAGAATATATCAATTGATTTTCAGCAACTGTCAAAGCATCAATTGATTTTCAAAAATTTGGATTTCATAAAACATAAATCAATTTTCAGAAATGATCAATTTTATTTCAGAAAAGATCAATTGTATTTCAGATTTCATGAATTTTGTTTCAAAAACATCAGTTGATTTTCAGAAATGATCAATTGATCCTCAGAAAACATCAACTGATTTTCAAAAATTATTAAATATTGTATTTCAGAATGTACCAAATTCTTTTTAGAAATTATTAAAGATATTTCAGAAATTATCATCTCTATTTCAGAATATATCAAATGAACAACTATTTCAACAATAATCATATGTATTTTAGAAAATACCAATCGATTTTAAGAAATGATCAAATCTGTTTCAGAAAACATCCATAGATCTTCAGAAATGATCAATTTATTTTCATAAAATATCAATTGATCTTCAGAAGTTATCAAATTATTTTCTTGAGAAATGATCAATTTATTTTCAGAAAAGATCAATTGTATTTCAAAAATTATGAATTTTTTTTTTAAACATCAACTGATTTTCAGAAATGATAAATTATACTTCAGAAAACGTCAACTGATTTTCAGAAATTAATGAATATATTTCAGAATGTACCAAATTCTTTTTAGAAATTATTAAAGGTATCTCAGAAATTATCAAATCTATTTCAGAATGTATCAAATGTAAAAGTATTTCAGCAATAATCAAATATATTTTGAAAAATATCATTTGATTTTCAGAAATTATCAATTTATTTTCAGAAAAGATTAATAAATTTTCAGAAATGATTAATCTATTTTCAGAAAAGATTTTGATTGATTAATTTTCAGAAATTCAGAAAGTACCAAATTTATTTCAAAAAAAATCAAAATTTATTTCAGAAAATACTAGAGGACCGCTGCTGCTCCGCAGCATTATATTATATTATATTAATTTCCATAATATAATACCAAAATTTGCCAAGAGAAGTTAACGTACAGTAATGCCAAAATATGCCAAGAGAAGTTAACGTACAGTAAAAGTAAAGTTGATTGTCCACGCATAACTTTCCTCAAACCCAACGAATTTAAGCAGTTAATAGCTCAAAAGAAGGAGCTTGATCCACTGCGTGTTCTTAGATCTACGTTAATTAGAACTCTAGTTATAGAGGTTTGAGAGAAGAAAAATATTGAAAAAAATCTTGAATGCAAAGTTTATTCATAAATTCTTTTAATATATAAGATTAATTGTTTTTCATATATGATTAATTTATTTTCAGAAAAGATCAATTGATTTACAAAAATGATCAATTGTATTTCAGAAAACATAAATTGAATAGCAGAAACAATCAACTTCAATTCAGAAAACATCAACTGATTTTGCAGATATGATCAATTTATATTTTCAGAAAAGATCAAATGTATTTAAGAAATCATTAATTTTGTTTGAAAAAACCATCAACTCATTTTCAAAAATGATAAATTTTACTTCAGAAAACTGAGATTGAATTTCAGAAATTATAAAATCTATTTCAGAATATATCAAATGTACAAGTATTTCAGCAACAACCAAATGGTTTTTAGAAAATATCAATTGATTTTCAGAAATGATTTATTTTATTTCAGAAAACATCAATTTATTTTCAGAAATGATTAATTTTATTTCAGAAAACACAAATTGATTTTCAGAATGATCAATGTGTTTCCAGTAAAAATCAATTGTATTTCAGAAATCATGAATTGAATTTCAAAAACGTCAAGATTTTCAGAAATGATCAATTTTACTTAAAAAATGATTATTTATCTTCAGAAAAGAAAAATTGATTTTCAGAAATTATTAGATGTATTTCACAAAGCACCAAATTTATTTCAAAAACAATCAAATTTATTTCAGAAAACTTCAATTGATTTTCAGAAACGATCACTTGATTTTCAGAAAAGATTAATAAATTTCCAGAAATGATCAATTGTATTTCAGAAATCAATTGATTTTGAGCAATAATCAACTTTATTTCAAAAAACATCAATTGATTGTCAAAAATCAATGGTACTTCAGAAAACTTCGATTGAATTTCAGAAATTATCAAATCTATTTCAGAATATATCAAATGTACAAGTATTTCAGCAACAACCAAATATATTTTAGAAAATATCAATTGATTTTCAGATATGATCAATTTTATTTCAGAAAACATCAATTCATTTTCAGAATTCATCAGTTTTATTTCAGAAAACATAAATTGATTTTCAGAAATGCTCAATGTGTTCAGTAAAAATCCATAGCATTTCATAAATCATGAATAGAATTTCAAAAAACGCCAAGGATTTCAGAAATGATCAGTTTTATTTCAGAAAACATTAATTGGTTTTCAAAAATGATCACTTATCTTCAGAAAAGGTAAATCGATTTTCAGAAATTATTAAATGTATTTCACAAAGCACCAAACTTGTTTCAAAAACATACAAATTTATTTAAAAAAGCATCAATTGATTTTCCGAAATGATCAATTTATTTTCAAAAAACATCAATTGATCTTCAGATATGATCAATTGTATTTCAGAAAACATCAACTGATTTTCAGAATTGATTAATTTGTTGTCAGAAAAGATCAATTGATTTTCAGAAATTATTAAATGTATTTCAGAAAGTACAAAACGTATTCCAGCAAACATCAATCGACAATCATAAATTATCACATCTATTTAAGAATACTAGCAGATTCCAGCCCTCGAAATTCGAGTGCAAATTCTAGGAAATTTTATTTTTTCATTAAATAAAAATCCTGAAGGCATGCTAATCAATTATAGCCAATTCACAAATCACCACAAAAAACACAAACACATTAACAAATTTAATAAACACACACATAGCATATGTATAACTTTATGTAAGTGTTCGAAGCCACTTTAAATGCAATTTACTCAAAATAAAGGAAAAAATTAAAAAATCTGTAAATCTGCAAAACGGCTGAAAGGAAATACCTCTCACATAATATACGTTTGGCCAAAATCGGAATAAAATGGTAGAACAAAACATCGGTCACAAGAAAAATCATAGCCTATTAATATTATATGTTAGCAGATTGCAGCAATTCTAGGCAGTGCAAATTCTAGGCAGCTTTGTTTTAGCCAATTCGCAAACCAACACTTTCACGGTTTTTTTATTATTGGGAACGAAGATAACAAACTCATTAACAAATGTAATAAAACACACATAGCATATGTATAATTTTGTGTATGTGTTAGTAGCAACTTTAAATGCAATTTACTCAAAATAAAGGAAAAAATTTAAAAATATGTAAATCTGCAAAACGGCTAAAAGGAAATACCTTTCAAATAATAAACGTTTGGTCAAAATCGGGATAAAACGGTAGAACAAAACATCGGCCACAAGAAAACGCATAGCGTATTAATATTATATTAGCAGATTCCAGCGCTTGAAATTCGAGTGAAATTTCTAGGCAACTTTATTCTCAACTTAGCCAATTCACAAACCAACACTTTTAACAAATTTAAAAAAACACAAATCGCATCTGTATAATTTTATGTATGTGTTAGTAGCAACTTTAAAACAATTTACTCAAAATGAAGGAAAAAATTAAAAATATGTAAATGTGCAAAACGGCTAAAAGGAAATACCTTTCAAATAATATACGTTAAGTCAAAATCGGGCTAAAACAGTGGAACAAAACATCGGCCAAAAGAAATAGCTTAGCCTATTAATATTAAAGATTTCAAAGAGAAATACTTTTGTGACCATACCCAAAGTCCAAATAAGATTATGATAGTTTAAAAAATATATAGTTTTGAAAAAAAAAGTTTCAAAATAGACTTGACTAAAAATCTTGGCTATTTTAGTTTTACCTTGTATCAGTAAAATGTAATATGAACACTTCAAAATTTTTCGTAATTTTTACTAAAAAATCAAATTTATAATAGAAATAAATACCAAAACAAAGAAAAATAGTGATGTACATAACATCGAGACAAACCGATTGTTTATGTTTATTTTTGAAAATATAAAAGTTATCCAAAAATATGTATATGTATATTAAGGTGACAGCCTAATAAGTCCAGAATATTATATTTTTTAATTATTAAAATATTATCAACAAGTTTTATCGAAATCATTCCACATATATAAATTATTTCGATATTTTGTTTAAAAAAAAAAGTAAATCTCCTTAAATTTGAACTTTGACCTTAAAGAGATACAGCTTATAGTGTTGCAATTTAACCTTAATTTAAAAGATTGAGAACTTATATCAAGTGGTACAATATTTTGATATATGAAAACACCAAAAAGATGTAACCTAAAAGTTAAAAAAGTATGAAAAATCACATTCTTCTTCAAATCCGCTTAAATAAAAATGCTGCTCTCGCCAAATTAAAAACAGGATACCTATAATAGTTGGCAGTTTTAATCACATATATTTTGAAAATAAGACCTTAAAGTCCAATTGTTGATTTCGGTAAATTTCTTGAACAAAATTTTTGAAAAACTAAAAATTGGAGATTTTGATATAGTGCTAAAAAAAATACGTATCGTTTTGACATTAATTTAAAAAGGCATAACAATAGACGAGATGCAAAATAATTTACATAAGATCATTTTGGGATCAGGAGAATGCGAAAATATTGTTGTTGTAAATTATGTCAATGTCTTTAAAAATGTGAGCTCAATTTTGCCTGGGGACCTTGATATAACTTGCCTGTTTTTCAACCGATAATAGATTTTATTGTTTTATTAGAAAGATAATTTACTCCAGATTATGGTTTATTAATTAGTTTAATTGAAACGCGATCAAAATTTATGTGAAAATTGTTGTTTTGTCCGATTTGGCTCAAAATTTGCGCACTAAAGTTTTAGATCCAGCGTCACAATAATACGACCCCCACACCTCAAAATTCGACTAAAAATTTTTTTCATACAAACCGCTGTCACCCTATTGTTTATATGCCTCTTTGTGATAGTTTATATTTTAAGCCATATTCTAAAATAAACAAGTAAGAAATTATAGACGGCCTAGACCGACTATATGATACCCTATATCATACGTTTGGACGTTTGTTATAGAAAATAAGCATAAACCAAATTTGAGTGGCACTGTTATTAATTATTTTGCCTTCGGATATGAAAAAGTTCATATCGGATGCTATATTTATATGTGGATTAGGTCGAAAAAAGAACCGATCCTAACCACTTATTTTTTTACAAAAGATATAAAAAATAATTTTGAGAAAAATTTGTGCAATATTTTTGTTTTTTGATAGATTTAAGTGTAGATTGGGAAGCAGCTTTATGTGAAGGCTGTGACTAAGAATTGTCATGCAGGGTTTATTGTTGGATAACTGATTAATGGATGTAATAAATATACACAAACCTAATTTGACCGAGATATATATGACAATTTAGATCTTATGGTCATTTAAGTCGATTTCATAGGAGTCATTCGTATGGGTTTTATCGGCTATAGTATCCAAATATATTCATATTTGCGAACTGTGGTTTGACGGACGGACAGACGACGCACAGTGGCGCCCGTAGAGCAAACGAGGTTGCAAAAATCAAAATTTTCATGTGCGCCGACGAAGTTTTGAAATAAACCCATGGTATAGGAAACTTTTCAACGCTTTCAAATATGCTACCCTTAATAATATCACATTTTTTAGTTTAGAAGATATAACCGTTCAAAGTTGAGCGAATTTCGATTTTCAAAAAAACACACAATTTTTAGTCAATTTGTTGCGATTTCAGGTGTAATATCACGAAAAATAGGTAACGAATCGCCTTATTTTTTGTTTGTATTGATTGATGTATTTATTAAATGTATAATGTGTTTCTCCTGGTAAATCACTATTTAAAAACTATTCGTTTTTTCACTATTTTTCAATTTTGACGGAAAATAAAAAAATCAATATTTTTCTATATCTGCCATATTTGCAAAACATGTTCTTTGATTATTTCTTTACATAATTCAAAAGGTTTTATCTGCCCGTACGTGCCCGTTTGGCTTCTAGAGGTAAAAAAGGTTAAAAAGACATGGTTGCAGAAATTGTATAGCATGCATCCCTTACATGTTTTGACTGACAGTAGTTTGAAAATTGCATTTTAAGTCGGTTGTCTACCTGTGAGCCTCTGCCAAAGTCTACTCCCAATATTCTGTTACAGACACAGGATGCACAAAAAACTACTCATTGAAATTCGCAGGTACGCATCTCACTTAAAAATTACTTTGGAGTACAAATGGTCAAGAACAATATTGACTTATGGTCCCTCCAGGTAGGCACAAATCTTATTAAGACACGAGCATAATATCAAAATTGCATAATGCAGCCTAACTCCATATGTATGCAGGGAACAGGTAAATTTTTAGGCATGGTAGCATAAGCCTATATATTGCAAAATAAGCATAATGACTTATGGTCCCTCCAGGCAGGCACAAATCTTATTTAGACACGAGTATAATATCAAAATTGCATAATGCAGCCTAACTCCATATGTATGCAGGGAACAGGTAAATTTTTAGGCATGGTAGCATAATCCTATATATTGCAAAATAAGCATAATGCCTGGATTAGTCTACGACTGAAAGTTGGCACAACAAGTACTGAAACCATGGCGTTAAACAATTTAAGTACTGAAAAATTATTTGAACTGTTTAGAAGGTCAACCACACCAAAGTTTTTCACGGAAGCTGCTTTAGAAGAACTTGATAGCTTATACGGAAATATTGAGAGAAGCGAAATTATAAAAAATAATTTTTATCTGATATATGCAAATATTAAGGCAAAATGGGTGAAATCTCATCGAACCATTCAGAACTTCAACTCCAAATACGAGGAGTGGCTTAATGAAGACACCATCCTGGATATATTGGCAGTAGATAAACCCACCACATCAACCAGAGAAGCAAAAGGAAGGCCAAAAAAAAGTATTGAGGAGTGTTCAATTTTCACAAGAAAGAGGAAACTTGCCGATGCCACCAATGACTTGACCACGAAGCATTTATCGGACGCGCTGTCTATTAAATATACAAAGGATAGTGAAAGAGTTAGGTCGCAGATTACAAAATCTGTTGCTGATGCAAGCCCACTGCGACTAAAAAGGATTAAGGAAAGCATTCCCACGCCCACAAACGGACACATTAAAAAGTATAGTTCCGAAGAAGCCTTGGCCTTGTTTATGGACTTACAACTTTCCAAAGAAAAATATGAGATACTACGGGCATCCTTGATGCGACACGGGGCTGACGTATTACCAGGATACAAGCATATTACGCAAGCCAAAATAAATTCACGACCACTGCATACGGAGTTTACGGAAGTCTGTGAAAGCCAATCTGCAGGATCTCATGGGCCATACAGCAAAACGGTTGTTGGAGAGTCTTCCTGAAAATGAGGTGAAAATTCTTCCTGAGAAACTGACATTGATCAGCAAATGGGGCTGCGATGGATCATCCGGACAAAGCGTTTATAAGCAAAGGATATCTTCCGGTGACGCTACAGTATCGGACGGAAATACGTTTGTGGCATCTGTTGTTCCTTTGCGGCTAAAATCTGATGTTTCCCTACACTGGAAAAATCCACGTCCGTCATCAGTGCATTATTGCCGACCAATAATGTTTCAGTTTGCAAGGGAATCGGCAGAACTCATAAGGACCACGGTGAAGGACATTGAAGAACAAATAAGCAAGATTAAGCCTACAAAGCTGCAAATTGGAGAAGGAAAATATATTGAATGCAATTACGAGTTCCACCTGAGGATGGTTGACGGAAAAGTCGTAAACGAACTGACAGGAACAACCTCAACATTGTCATGCCCGATTTGCAAAAAGAGTCAGAAGAACTTTGGTAATTTAAACGATTCTACAAACGAGGAGAATTACGAATATGGAATGTCACCATTGCACGCAAGGATAAGGTGTATGGAGTTCTTGCTAAAACTGGCGTATACCCTACCACAAGAGGAGGAAAACTTCGATGAAAATACATCAATAAAGGATAAGGAAAAGATCAGAAAGAAGCAAATACAGGATGCTTTTTTTAAACAAGTTGGACTAAAAGTAGACTGTCCCAAGCACGGATACCGTAACACAAACGATGGAAACACTTCTAAGAGATTTTTTGAAAATGATGAGGCAGTAACTAGAATCACTGGAATTGACAATCAAATCGTGAAAAGATTGGGAACGATCTTGAATGTTTTAAACTGCAAAGAAAATGTCAATTCTACAAAATATGGAGAATATGCATCGAAAACTGCGTCTCTTTTAGCAGAAATGTATCTACAGGAGAAGTTGACCCCGACCGTCCATAAAATATTGGCGTATGGCAAAGATATAATTGAGTACCAGTCTTTGCCAATTGGAGAGCTTTCTGAAGAAGCACAGGAGTCTCTTAACAAATTTTATAAAAAATATAGATTGCAGAACACATTCAAAGCATCAAGGTTAAGGTAAAATGAGGACATCTTCAACATGTTGGCAGCATCTTCCGATCCACTTATTTCTTCCCTGCGGCATGTGAAGTCACGAATAGAGTTAGAAAATAATTATAGTTTAGAAATGATTAGTCTTTTAGACATACCTTCTCTTACGAATTGTGATGAATATTTTACAGAAAATTGAAGAAGTAAATTTAAAAAAGAAGTAATTTTTTTTAATTTGTTGGGTAATAATTTAAAACATAAAACCCTAAAGAAAAAAAAAAATAAAAACAATCTAAAAATGTAAAAATAATTTTTTTTAGTTACCATAAAATTGATTTTTCTACAAATTTTAACTTTGATAATCCATAAGTAGGCCCCTACAAAGCGTAGCACCCCTTCCAAACGCTCATTTCATAGGCTGAACAGTTATCTATCATATGCTGTTTAAACTGTTCAATTATGTTATTCGGTTCAAAAGATATGATTTTTGCAACGAAAAAACTCAAATGTCGCCACTGTGCGACGGACGGACATCGCTAAACCAAGTGATTCTGAGTCGATCGGTATAATAAGTATTTTTGGTAGTTACAAGCATCAGCGCAGTCATTATTACCTGACTTTATGATGGTATAGGGTATAAAAAGTTTTTTCCAAGACTGAAAGAGTAAGAGAGAATCTTGCGGTATTCCATAAATTCCAATGTAATAAAACCCATTGACTTTTCCAGGCTATAATTTGTACTTGTACGATAACGATCTTGCTAGAAATCACATCAGTTGTATTTTAAGGGGGAGTAAGGTTTTAAAACATTTTTTTAATTTTTTTTTTCTGAATGAACAGCATGTCGAGAGCGTTGTGTCAAAATTTCAATTAAATTGGAGCAAAAGATACAGCGTTTCCAGCGACCGGCCTCATATGGTATCTTCTTCTTCTATATATATAAAATAGAATGTGTGTTTGTTTATTTGTTTATTTGTTTGTTTGTACCTTATAGGAGACCAAACCTCTGGACCGATCTTCCTGAAATTTTCACAGCATTTAACTGGGACTCTGTCATGATTAATATGGTACTTTTTTCGACCACGCCCACTTTTACGCCCACTTTTTTAAAATTATGTAATTATAGTTTTTAACAGATTTACTTCAAATTGTATACACATTATACTCCAGGCGAGGTAGAAATAAACATTTCTTACGCCTCGCCCCCTTTCACGACTCTTTTCACGCCAAATTTTGTTTGAAAGTTTTAAACTTTTTGTTCTATGTACAAATTTGTTCCTTCCAACGGATTTTTTTATTTGGTAGTATATTGCTCTTAATATTGTTGACGTCGCCATATAACTATGAACCACGCCCACTTCACCGCCCCCTTTTTTTAATTCAGATACTTACTTATACCACTAACAATGTCTGCTTTACAAAATACTTTTTTTTGTAATATGTATTTACCTAAAGTTTTATACACTTTTTATCTACAGGTAAGGTAGCCATACATTTTTTTTATTACCAAATCCCCCTTTTTCGCCCCATTTTACCTTAAATTATAATTAATCTGCTTTCAATCTATATATACCCCTGAACCGATCTTCCTGAAATTTTCACAGCGTGTTACTGTGACTCCGGAAGGAATAATAGGCTATATAAATTTTTGATTGGACAAAGGGGCGGTGCCACGCCCATATAACCCAAAATTTGAAAAAGTCATATCGCGGGAATTTTTTGACCTACGGCGGTCATATTTGGTACATATGGTATTAACATGAATAGAAATACATACAAGAAGAAAAGTGGGCGGGACCACACCCCTTTTTAGAAAAATAAAAAATCGTAATATCTTCTAAACTACTGGAAGGATCGTCATGAAATTTTCACAAAAGGATATTTTTGCGAAATAATAAGTCCCTAACTATATAAAGTTGTTAGTGGGCTAAGGGGCGTGGCGTATATATAAAAACGTTGGTGCATTTGTTTGTAAGAATGATCTCCGGAAAAGTAAGAGCTGTCGAGGTAGGATTTCCAGCATAGCTTCGGTTCGAGCTCTTCTGTGATTTTTTTTTAGTTTTAACCCTCTAGCTGGCGTTGGGGTCAAGTTAAAAACAAAATTCTTATTTTCAGCGCGATTTGACTGCAATTCAGAATGAACATATTTTTCGTCATAAGAAATTTTTGTATGTATAAATGGACCCGATAGGTGGCGCTGGGGTAAAGTTATTTCGAATATTCTTATTTATGGTATGATTTTAATGAAACTAAGAATGTACATATATGTATGTTAGAAACATTTTTTATTGGACCCGGTAGATGGCGCTGTCGTTCGAAAAATAATGAGTTGTCAAATTTATATAAATTTTAATAAATAAACTCACAAACGTTTTTATATATAAATATTTTAACCAAAAAGGAAGGAAAAAGCCGCTACATTATTGCATGATGGTCGCACAGCTCATTCAGCATTCAAATCACCGTTAAACGTACAAAGAAATTAGAATGCCGTCTGTAATATCAAAAAACATTCCGGTATGGCAAAAGTTCTGCAAAAATGCTGTATTTTTATTTGGGATGAATGTACCATGGCTCACAAACATTCCTTAGAAGCATTACATAGAACTTTAAAAGATTTGAAAGGCAATGAAAGACTTTTGGGTGGAGCTCTCATTTTATTATCTGGAGATCTTCGTCAAACATTTTATATAGGTATATACAGATTCTAACTAAAATAAAAAATTCATTGAGGGCAAAACAACGTTTGCCGCGCCCAGCTAGTATCGTATATAAATCAGTTTTTAAAAAACTAAATCGATTTTCTCGCAAATAAATATTCGAAGTCCGTGAACATCACAACTCTTAATCTACTTGACCGCTTTATTTGAAATTTTACACACACGAGGAGTTTTTTTTTATCTTCAAGTTTCTTCCTCAATTTTTAACAACAAATTGCCGAAATTTTATAGCAAAAATCGTGTTTTTCGCTTCAAAATGCTGCCAAAAAAAAAAAAAAATGGTAAAAACTCTTCGTCACTACCTTAGGAAACATGTCACCTTTTAAACGCATTTATATTTTCTTATTTCACATGATCGGGTAACGAGTTATGATGTTCATTGCAAAACACCAACGCCTCCGGAGATTCGCTGTCACGGACTTATTTATTAAAATTTTTAATTGAAAAATTTTTCAAAGATTCTTCAAATGTTGTACTATAACGTGTATATGAAATAAATAATCCAACATTATTCATATCTTCAAAAAAAAATTATGAAAATACGACTTTTTTTAATATTTGAAACCTTACCCCCCCTCAAGATGAATAACAAATCATCGGTGTATTAATATAACCCAATTTAAGGGGATGAATACTTGTTCACAATTGATTTATGACAGATAAGCAGACTAACAATCAATAGTATCTTCATATTGGCGAATTTGTCATATAATGCGTATGATTAATATTAAATTCCCAGAACGATACTCATTCACCTACCAAATCGACAAACTCCACTTTCATATATTTAATTTTTTTTTATTTTAATCTCAAAGTGGTTGATTGACGCCTATCTGCTTGTATTTAATACTAAACTCTCTAATAATAAGGATTAACACCATTAACAGCACCCTTATTATTAGCGCTTTAATATTAAAATTTATTAAAAACAGAAAGTGGAGTTAATCGATTTGTGTAGTGAGGCAAATAAATATTTTTATGGAATTGAAGAACTTGCATAATTGAAAACCATATTCGAAACCAAAATGACTCGTTTTTCATTATTATGTCAGCATTACCACAATTTTGAAGAATTCCATTTCTTCTCTAGATCCCACTGTACTTAACAATGATGAGAATGATGGAGATGAGGACGACTATAGTTGAATGCAATAAACTGTAAGAATGTTAGTAACAAGTCTAAGTAATGAGCTCGGTGGTGGTGTGCAATAGCAGATGAAGAGGCTAAGCGGGAACTACCACTATTTCAAATAGGGAGTGGAATTTTGAACAAAAACAAAAAGAAAACATAACGACTAAAAATCTTCAACATTTTTACATATAGAATAAAAATATTTTTTAACGAATTCAAGCAGTTTCGATATTATTTAAAGCAATTTCTTTGCAATATAAATATAATCAGTTTAGGAATTTATTGACATGTTACTTTTAATCAAAGTTTATAATTTTTTTTTTTTTCAATGATTTAAGGCTTTAGGGAAATACGCCCTTTTCTTGTAAGTGGTTTCTGGATGTTTTGTAAGTGATTTGTAGTTGTTGACATTACTTTGAACACAAAACATTTAACACACAATTAGCCAAGAACACGCACATACATTTAGGCGCTTAATATGCTTAACACGACACTGACACGCCACGTTCATTGCATTTAAGTAACGGCAAAAAAAAAAAAAAGATTTAAATTTATGTTAGAAATATTTTCCAACGTTTCCCTTTAAGGCTTATAAAAATTTTGTGCTTTATTTCTTTCACATTTTCTTTATAATTTTATTTAATTTTTTTTCTTATTTATTTATATTTTTATTTTTATTTTTATTTTTATTTTTATTTTTATTTTATATAGCGTTTTAAATAGTTTGACTTTCAAATTCATACTGAAAAACTCTCTACGTTTTCTTCGTATGAGTTCAATGATAGAAATTTCTTTTTTTATTTTGCAAAAACAAACAAATGCAATAACAACACATCACATGTATGCTGCTGTTATGGTTGTTAAACCATTCAGAGCTAAAAACGTAAATAAACGAAACTCAACGTGTTTTCACGAAGCCGTCAAGTTGGTATTTTTCTTTCTTTTTTCCACGTTTTTTATTTCTTGCTGAAATTCACCAAATCAACAAAAAAAAAAAAAAAAAAGCAACAACATTTATGCAATTGCCTTAGATGAAAAAATAAATTCACCAAACCCAACACTCTCCTACAAAATACAAGTTTATCATCTTAAAAAAAAACGTTACATTTACAACGAACTCTTTAAAGTTCTTCTCTTGATTTTTAATTTTTAACTCTCTCTATTCTCTTATTGTATACAATTGTGCAAGGGTTTCGTTTAAATACGAAACAAAATCGCTTTAAGCTTCTTTTCTTTGAATGTTTGGCTTTTCATCAGCTTATTTATGAGATTTTCTCTGGTCAATCAAGTTTTCCATGTTATCTGTTGTTGTATTTTATTTTTTATTTTTTTTTTTTTTGTTACTGTTGTTGCTTGTGCTTGTAATGTCAACAATAGTGTCATTTTATCGTTTTGTTCAGTAACAAACATGCAAATATACAGTATTCAGATTTTCAAATGTGTGACATTTTACGGCTGATTTTTGTTGTTTTATTTATTTTAAGGCTGCTACACGTACTTACATAAGTAATAAAAAGGAAGCTGGAACTTACCTAAAATGATAGTGAAATAAAAAACAATATATTAAAATGACATTTTAGCATATAAATTTTGTTCAACAATTTATAAGAAAGAAAAAAACAAGTAAGGGTATAATATTCGGCTGTAACGAAATTTGAGTACCCTCTACCTGTGTCTTAAACTGAATATTATAAAAATATGTTCGGTACGGTTATAATTAGTCCTTTTTCTTGTTTGAGCAGTATTTACTAATATTTCTTATTAATTATTTTTTTTTTATATCAAGACAATAATGGCTTTTTCATTGAAATAATTAATTTCTATTGCATTATTTTTCTATTATTAGTGCAGAATTTCCATTGTTGGGTAAGCGAGAAAAGTAATCGGCTAACCCTACTACAATTAAAAAACATATATTCATCTATGACAATTTTAAGTTGATTGGGCCATTAAAAGCTTCAGAAAAACGCAAGTTTTTATTAATTTTTTTAAGCAATATTTTTAATTGCAATGCCTAAATTTAAATACATTTCTTCTTATTTTTAAAACAATTTTGTACCTATATTCAAAAATTCAAAATTGACTAAAATGGTTAATTCGGCAAGTAAATATTAGGCAAATTCAACCGCCAAATTCTGCGGCGATTTTAGCCGTCAGCGGCGCTAAACCGGCTTTAAGCCGCACGACTTGGACCTCTGAACCCTTGAATCAAATGCTACAAACACACTAATAACAACACCAACAACAATTGCAGCTATGCACAATAACAAAAACAACATAAATACAAAAACTATTTTTTTCAAGAGTTTTCTTACAATACAATAATATCTCGGGATCTATTACCGATTTTGATGATTTTTTAGTAAATAATTTTCACAAAAATTTCTGCTATACAATATTTATAATAACAATAATAACAAAAACAATATAAATAGAAAAAATGCTGTACGGTATGAAAACGGGTTCTCAACCACTCTGCTCGTAGGCCTGACTTTAGGTGAGTGTGTTAAAACGCTGATCAAAAAGTGCAAGTACGAGTGTGTGAGATAGATGCAAGTTCAAACCTCACGACCGCCCTAAATAGAAAAATTTCATATAGAAACAATCTATTCAATTAAAACATAACATTTTATCACAGTGTTCAATAAATCGCTGATGAAGGCTGAAATGCCAGAAATATTGGTTTCTTCTGCTCTACCACGCACCATTGGAAAATTTTATTTCTCAAGAGATTTTTACAATTTCATTGAAATCTCGGAACCTATTAAACCGATTTTGATGATTTTATTTAACAGCATGTCCAGGATGACACTGAATAATTTTCACTAAAAATTAGCAATCCGTCGGAACTATTGAGGGCATGATCGTGTTTTATACAGACGGACAGACAGACATCGCTTTATCAACTGCGCTTGTTACAGGGATCAAGAATATATGCATATATTTTATGGGGTCCAGATTTTTTTCAAATTGTTACAAATGGAATGACAAACTTATATATACTCTCCGCACACTTGTGTAGAGGGTATTACAAGAAAATTATAATACGACTATACGGTACTATATAGCATGAGTTTCGCAAATGGGTCATAGATAATACAGATCCTTTAAATTTAGTTGAGTATCTGGTTATCGAGGTAAACAATGAAGGTCGGAAATTGCTTGTCAGGAGTGTTTATAGGCCTAATAAGAATATGTATACTAGTCTCGTTTTTTCGAACTTAGGAAACGCAAGCAGCTTTGTACGATGATGTTATCATAGCAGGACATTTAAATACAAACATTCTGGTAGATAGTAGTTTTTCTGATGACAGTGCCTCGCTTGGCTTAATATCACTTAATATCTTACATCCTACACACTTCACTCCAACTATTAATATGCTCTTGGATTTGTTTCTCGTGATAAATAACATATACACTACTCTATAATCAATTGCTTGCATCATGTTTTTCCAAGCATGATCTCATTTACAATTTCCAACTTGTTATACTTTTCGAGACTTTAAAATATTAACTTCTTCCTCGAGGAAGAATTTTTTAATATTGATTGGAATGTTTTGTATTATTTAAATTCTGTGGATGACCAACTCTCTTTTCTGGAGCAAAACCTAAATTATCTGTTTGATCTAACTGCACCAATAAAAATGAAATTTTAATACCCTCACCTGTGTTTTAAACTGAATATTATAAAAAAAAATGTTGGGTACGGTTATAATTAATTCTTTTTCTTCTTTGAGCAGTATTTACTAATATTTCTTATTGTTCTTTTTTAATAAAGACAATAATGGTTTTTTCTTTAAAGAATGAAGTTCTATCTGAAAATTTGCTTTATTTTTCTATTATTAGGCTTTCCATTGTTGGGTCATCCGCAAGCGAGACATTGAGACATCAAAAGCTTCTTAAGATTTTTATTAACTTTGTTAAGCTATATTTTGCAATCGCAATGCCTTAATTTAAATACATTTCCTTTTATTTCCAAAACAATTTTATACGTATACTAGCTGTTTTTACCCGGTCTTGCCCGGGATCCAAAGGCATTTGACTTTAAAAATGGTTCATTATGCTTACCAGGCGCTGAGTATATAGTCCCCAATGAATAAATTCCTCAAAAAATCAACTTTATCCCCAAAAATTTGTATAGGATTGGGGAATTTGTTCATGATGAAAAAATACCCTAAAGTTTAGGGTTTTTGGGGAGTAAATTCATTTTTTCTTTAAATTTAAAATTTTTGATTTTTTAATAAAGAAGTTTTTTATAAGACGCTACAGCAAAAATGCTTAAGCTTTTTTCGAAGTTTATTTATATAACGGAATCGTTTGCAAATTAAAATAATCAGAACTTTTAAAAATTGAATTACTTCAGTCAATAAGTGATCATCATTGAGCAGAGACGCCAAATTTATAGAAGTTTCAAAAATGGAAAATGAATGCGACGTTTAAAATTGTGCCGAAAGGTTGCTCTAAGCAACTGCTTATAGTATATTTATTGTAATTATTGCACATACGTAAATAAAATTTATCATAAGACTTTTCACTGAACTGTATTCCGCGAGCGAGTCGCTTCCGCGTCCGCGCGTTTGGCAGCCACGCCAGTGCTGGCGCGCCGCCAAAATATATTTTTAAGATCATTCCGAAATTTTAACTGAGCTGTGTTCCGAAAGCGCGTCACGTCCGCGCGTTTGTTGTCGTCAAACTATTTTAATCGCCAAAATATATTTTTCAGATCATTCAGATATGCTTTCAGCTAAGCTGTATTCCGCGAGTGCGTCACGTCACGTCCGCGTCCGCACGCCGCTTCCGCGCACCGAAATGATGCTTTTGAAAAAAAAAACAGATTTTAAATACATTTATTGCAGGACAGATATTGAGAGCAGTATGTAGAAGTTGTTCATTTCTTTTGTGGACCATTTTTTTTTTAAATTTGGGGGAATTTGTTCATCGTGAAATTATTCCCCAATTTTTTGGGGAAGAAGTTCATTTTTTTTTTTTTTTTTTGGGGAATTTGTTCATTCGAGACTAAGTACACAGCGCCTGCTTACCATTACAACTAACTATGTTTATGCATGGATTATTTTGACTGTATGATGTTAAGAAGTTACGAATTTTAGTTCTTCTAGAGCTTTGGTATATACAACATCTCTGTTTCCTTCTGGTGCATATACGAAAAGATTGTGCTGGCTCGGAACTCTGGAGCAGGCGACATATAATTGTCTATGAGAAAAACAGGGAGATTCTAAGTTGATACCTGTTACCGTAAGAGATTGTCCACTTATGTACGTTATGTTAGGAAAAACTTTTTGTACCATCTCTTGTAATGAAGGAACCAAATTACAAAAGTTTTCTGGTAGGGATATTACAGTCGTTTCAGGAGTTTCACATTCCCTAGGCTCAGCTTGTCTTATCCGTTGAACCCGAAGACATTGTTGAGTCGTTTCAAGAGTTTTACATTCTCTCGACTCAGCTTGTCTTGAGTAGATTCAGGCATTTCCGCATCTCTTAACAAAGCTTGTCTTGATCTTTGGGCTTCCAGACGGTATTGGGTTTGCACAATTGCAAATAGTTCTTTTTACACCTTTACAACGCACTTATACAGTGAAAAAGATGAAATGGAAATATTTGTAATAGGTTGCTTTTCAATGTAGCCAAAAGGCGAAATGAAAATAAATGGAATTTTTTTTTCTAATGTAGTTAAAAAGGCGAGATGGTAATACTTAACCTCATCGGAATAATCCTACAGCGGTAGTCTACCCGTATCTGTTCAAAGTGGGCGCAAGAGCAGGCGTGGTCGATAAGAAGCATATGGTGATCTTCCCTGGAGTATAGGGATCATGGTTACCAAATTTCAGAGAAATCAGTTAACAAATAAAAAATTGTATAGCGAACAAATATATCAAAAAACATAAAATGAATAGTATATAAAACGTGGGCGTAAAATTAGGCGTGGCCGATAAGAATCATATGACCACCTTCCCTGTGGTACCGGGATCGTGTGTACCAAATTTCAGAGAAATCCGCTAACAATTAAATATTTGTCTAGCGAACAAATATACCAAAAAACATAAAATGAATTGTATATAAAAGTAGGCGTAAAAGTAGGCGTGGCTGGCGGAAAGCATATGGTAACCTTCCCTGGGTACAGAGATTGTATGTACCAAATTTCAGAGAAATTCGTTAACAAATAAAAATTTGTATAGCGAACAAATATACAAAAAAAAAAAAATTTATTATATATAAAAAGTGGGCGTAAAAGTAGGCGTGGCAGATAAGAAGTATACGGCGACCTTTCCTGGGGTACATAGATCGTGTGTACCAAATTTTAGAGAAATAAGTTGACAAATAAAAATTTGTATAGCGGTCAAACAAACAAACAAACAAACAGAAAATGAATTTTATATATGTGACCTTCTCCGAGAAAAGGGACCTAGGGTGTCAAAAAACGGGTTGTGTCAAAAACGGTGGATTCTGGTACCGAAAAGGGTGTAGAAATTTTAAATGCGTTATTTTCTCAAAACTTAATTTTCACACACTAGGTCCCTTTTCTCGGAGAAGGTCACATACATATATAGATTAAAAACTTAAAAATTGACTAAGATGGTTAACTCGGTAAGTAAATATTAGACAAACTCAACCGCCTAAATCGGCGGCGCTAATCCATCTTTAAGCTGCTCGGCTTGGCCCTTTGGACACACCCATGAAGCAAATGCTACAAACACAACCAAAACAACAGTAGCAACAATTGCAGCTATACAAAGTTTACACTAACAACTTTAACAAAAACAACATAAATAGAAAAATTTAATTTTTTTTTAAAGAGTGTTGTAACAATTTCGTTAATATCTCGGGTCATATTAAACGGATTTTGATGATTTTATTTAACAGCCTGCCCAGGCTGACAGTGAATTATTTTCACTAAAAATTAGCAACCCCTCTGACTAATAACGACGTGATCGTCTTTTATACAGACGGACAGACGGACATCGCTTTATCAACTGCGCTTATTATAGGGATCAATAATATATACATATATTTTATGGGGTCCAGATTTTTTTTCTAATTATTACAAACTTATATATACTCTCCGACTATACGGTACTATATACCATGAGTTTCGAAAATGAGTCATAGATAATACAGATCCTTTAAATTTAATTGAGTATCTACTTATCGAGGTAAACAATGAAGGTCGAAAATTGCTTATAGGGAGTGCTTATAGGCCTAATAAGAATCTTTATACTAGGCGGTTTTTTCGAAGTTTGTAAACGCAAACAGCTTTGTACGATGATGTTATCATAGCAGAACATTTTAATACAAACATTCTGGTAGATAGTAGTTTCTCTGATGACTGTGCCTCGCTTGGCTTAATATCACCAAATATCTTACATCCTACACACTTCACTCCAACTTTTAATACGCTTTTGGATACGTTTCTCGTGAGTAATGAAATTAATATACTACTCTATGATCAATTGTCTGCGTCATGCTTTCCCAAGCATGATCTCATTTTCATGATTTAGAATTTCCGACTTGTAATACCAGTTGAGAGGATTACTTTTCGAGACTTTAAAAACATTAATTTTAGATTCCTCGTGGAAGAATTTTTTAAAATTGATTGGAATGTTTTGTATTATTTAAATTCTGTAGATGACCAACTCTCTTTTCTGGAGCAAAACCTAAATTATCTGTTTGATCTAACTGTAGCAATAAAAACGAAAATTATTAGTTATAAATAATAAACAAAAACCCTGGTTTTCATCTGAAATTAAAGATTATATCAATCAAAGGGATTTTGTGTATGCAAGTTGGAAAAGATTTAAAACAACAACATTACATGAGGATTATCTGACTGCTAAGAGAAGCACAAATAAAATGATTAAAAGGCCAAATCCGATTTTTATCCTATTTTCCGCCATTGGCTTCAAAAGGACATGGCAAACGATACGCGAAGTTGGTATCGGTAAATCTACGAATCGAGAACCATGTTCGATTGATGCCGATACAATCAATACAAAGTTTTTAATTGTTCCTATGGTTCAAGCAGATAAAGGTTATTATATCAATAACCATTCGAATAACAATTCTGAATCTTTTTTTTTTTTTTTTTTGCAGTAGACCAATCGAACTCTATAGGAGTGGACGGGATTAATCCTGAGTTTGTTAAGATTCTTTTACCTCAGCTACTTCCAATTATAAAATTTTTCTATTACAAAATATTAACTTCAAGCTACTTCCCATCGAATTGGAAAATAGCTAAAAATCATTCCAATACCCAAAACTGGTTCTGATTATAGACCACTAGCCTATTCTTCCATTTCTCTCTAAAGTATTTGAACATATTATGCATAACCAAATGGCAGAGGAGATTAGGGAGAAACTTGATGATGGCAAGACCACATTTTTAATATCTTTACATCACTCAAAAGCATTTGATACCGAGGATCGTAATATTCTTTGTTATAATCTTAAAAATTTTTTTTAGTTTTTTTTTCGATCGAATACAAAAATCAAAGACACTGCCTGTAGCAAGGAGTGTACCTCAGGGGTCAATTATTCTCACTGTACTCAAATGACCTCCCAGGTATTTTAACAAATTGTAATGTAAGAATGTACGCGGATGACGTTCAACTTTATACCAGCTGTAGTAATGCCCTAATCGACCAGTGTATTATTTCTATTAAGCAGCAACTCCATCGTATTTATACATGGGCAACGGCAAATGGTTTAGAGATAAATCCGAAAAAATCTAAATGCATTGTAATTCAAAAGCGACTTGCCAAACCAAATATTATATCTAATCTATAATATTAATAGGCTAGGCGATTTCTTGTGACCGATGTTTTGTTCTACCGTTTTATCCCGATGTTGACCAAACGTATATTATTTGAAAGGTATTTCTTTTTAGCTGTTCACCAGATTTACAGATTTTTTAATTTTTTCTTTTCTTTTGAGTAAACTGCATTTAAAGTTGCTACTAACATATACATAAAATTATACGTATGCTATGTGTGTGTTTATTAAATTTGTTCATTCACAATAATAATAAACCAAAAAAGTGATGGTTTGTGATTTCGCTAAGTTGAGGAATAAAATTGCGTAGAAATTGCACTCGAATTTCGAGTGCTGGAATCTGCTAGTTATAATTAATCGGCTTCATAGCAAAGAGCATAAGCTGGAAAAAATCTTACTTCACCAACAGAAATTAACGTGTTTATTTTAATAATACTACTTCAAAGAATATTAACGTTAAGTCTGTCGTACCTCAAGGAAGTCATCTTGGACCAATTTTATTTACTCTGTTTATAAATGATCTACCTTGTGTAATAAAATCATCCAATATTCTAATTTATGCTGATGACGTAAAGATTTTCTCAAGTTTTAAGAACTATTGCGCTCTAATCCGTTTACATGGTGCCACTTAAATTTAATGGAATTAAATTTTAAAAAACGCAAACATTTGTACTTCACTAGAAAATTAGGTGCATTTGGTTTTTGTAAATTTGGAGAATAGCAGATGGAATAAGTAAATAATATCCTGGATATGGGTGTCTTATTTGATGCCAAATTAGGGTTTGTTCAACATATTTCAATGGCAATTATTAAAATTTCGGCCTTAATGAAACAATGAGCAAAGTAATTCAACTACCCTAACCATTAACCAGACAACTATACACCTCTCTAGTGAGACCCATTTTAGAATTCGGGTATGTTATTTGGGATCCAGTCTCTAACACTCCCAGTGCCAAGACTGAATCGTTCCAACAGCAATTTCTCATTTTCTGCTTAAGACATTCTTACCCAAATTTTGTTAATCTGTTCTCATTTAGAAGAATGTCTCATGATTTCAATGATCAATTATTCAATTCAATTAATTTAATTAACTTTTCTTTAAATAATACTAGCAGAGCCCAGACCTCGAAATTCGAGTGCAAATTCTAGGATGTTCTATTTTATCATTCAATTTATTTCTTTCAATGTTTTTAATCTATTTAATTCATTAAGTTTATTTCATTATAAGTATTTGTTGAACACACAGAAATAAAGGCCACCTTGTATGCCACCTAAAGCTATTCAAATTTTTGGCAATTCACAATTCAACACAGGGTATGTGTTATGCAATTATTGTTATGAAATCTGTACGTTAACTTTCGTTTTGCATAATGTAAAGTTGATTGTGCACGCATAACTTTCATCAAACTCAAAGAATTTAAGCAGTTAATAGCTCAAAAGAAAGAGCTTGATCCACTGAGTGTTCTGAGAGTGAAACGATCAAGATCCGTTCAATAGAAGAGGAGCTATGAGAATTCGAATTGCTTGAGTGAATGTGTCCCATAAGAAATGTACAGGGAAAAATTGCGTTTGAGTGTAACTTTAGTAAGGTGGGAGTTGAGTAAATTTCAATGATTGATGACATATCTGTGTCTAAATACCTTTCATTAAAAAAAAAAAATTGAGGAAATCGGCCGGATAGAACGTCCAGTCGGACTTACTTTAATTTTCATAAATTTTTTTAATATATAAGATTATTAAATATATTTCTAATTTAATGATTTATAATTATTATTATACCCTATAACACTATGTGGTCAGGGTCTAATGTCTTGGTGCTGATGTTTCTAACTACCAAAATTATTTGATTGCCTTTCCGACTCGATTTAGCGATGCCCGTCCGTCCGTATGTCCGTCTGTGTATCGATGTAAATATTGTAATCAAACTGCAGGTCGCAAAAATGAATATATTTCGATGAAATTCAGTATATAACCTTCTATCGGCCATAGGATGAATGCTATTGAAATGGTGAAGATCGATTCGTTTTCAAATCTATTCCCCATACAAATGACCCCTATGAGAACGATTTAAATTGCGATTGGACACACATTATATTACAGTTTTTGTCAAATTTGGTTTGTGAGTGTTTATTACACCCAATAATCAGTAGTCGAAAAATAAAACCTGTGGGAGATTTCTTAGTCTTCGCCCCGATATGAAGTTGCTTCCCGATTTTCACTTAAATCTATCAGAAAACAAAATTATTGCACAGATTTTTCTCATATATGGTTTGTATATGTTTTTGGAAAATCATAAGTGCCTTTATCATATAAATAAAATTTGAATCTTCTAGAAATTAGAACCGAACATTTTAAAGTACTGGACGTTCTAAAATTAGAACTTTTAGTTCTAATTATTGAACGAATTGAATTTTTCAATATGCATAAAAAAAGGCTTTAAGTATTTGAATTTCATTTGCTCTTTCTTTGTGAATGAGCCTTGAAAATAAGAAGAAGAAATAAATGCATATATGGTTTTTCCCTGAATAAAGCTCATCGTGACTCATACACATGTTTGCAATCATAGAGTGAAGGTTATTTTAAAAAATGTTACATAAGCGTAAAAAAACCACTCCTTCTTTGGCACAAAAAGTTGAAATTTAGGGAAAGCTTGATAAAAGTGTATAAGCTAGTTGAATAGCTCAGGATTTTGGAGTTGCGAAGTCTGCAATCAGCTACATCCAATTCAAGAAAAAATTGATTTTGGGTGCAGTCACTACCACTTATCAAGGGCTGCATGATGCTGAATATCCGGAAATGGAAAAGCAACTGTATGCATGGTTTTTAATTCAACGAGAGAAAAACTGCACTTTGACTGGACCAATGTTAAGGGAAAATGCTAAACAAATTTTCAGCGAACTTTATCCTGATAAAAATTAAAGTATGCTTAATGCAAGCGATGGATAGTTTGCGAAATTTAAACGTCGCCAAATATATAATGCCGATGAAAGTGGATTGTTCTTTCGTTGTTTATCAGACAAAACAAATGAAGGTTCTTGTGAAAAAACTGCCCCTGGGTACAAAATACAAAAAGAACGCCTTTCCATTTTACTGGGTACAAACGCAGATGGCTCACACAAATTAAAGCCCATGGTCATTGGCAAAGCAAGAGGCCAAGATGTTTCAAACGATTTTATAATCCACTTCACTGCGATTTTTTAAAGAATGCTTGGATGACGTCGCGTATCTTTCATCAGTGGTTTCATCAGATATTTATTAAAGAGGTAAGGTAAACAAGTGAATGTATATATTTTCAAGTTGTTATGACTGCATTTTTGCCTTCTAGGTCAAACGATTCTCTCAAGAAAACTCTTTGCCGCCAAAGGCTCTACTGCTGATTGACAACTGCTCCGTTCATGCAACGGTTGAACAGCTCCAAAGTGACGACGGAAACATAGTTGCATTTTTTTTTTCGCCCAATGTGACAGCAGCTTTGCAGCCTATGGACCAAAATCCGATAAATCTGACTAAGCTGATTTATAGGCGCCAGCTGCTGCTTGCAAACTTAATTGCTGAAAGGGGTGATTTGAACATTCTTTTAAAGCATCCGATCCGCGATGCAGTAATGTTACTTAAACAAGCGTGGGATGAATTACCACAGCACATAATTAAAAATTATTGAATTGGAACGAGTTGGGAAACATTCATTCTGATGAGTTCGACAGCGACGATGAATAGCCACTGGCTCAATGGGGTCATCTAAATCAGGAGAGCAATCAATTTCTAGAAGAAACTCTGGCGCCGTTAAATAAGCTTTATCCAAATAATTCAATGCCTCTAGAAGAAATCGAAAAATGGAATCAAGACTTGAACGAGGCAGAACTCGATGAAATCGAAATCTCCACCGAACCCGAGGTCGCGGCCAGTAGCTGTCGAAAGTGCAAACAACTTGATTAAGTGGTGCAAGAAGAAAGAATTATCTCAGCACATGAGCAATATTTTGGCCATTCGGAATGAAATCGTTATTTCATCTCTTTAGGAACCAAAAAAAAAACAGTCATGTATAACAGATTATATTAAAAAACAATAAAAGTTATATTTATTATGTACATTTAACCTTGTTACTGTTTTAAAAACAAATAAAAAAAACCGTCCAGCAATTAGAACAATTCATTAATTGGAATCAACCCAAAAACCAAATGGTTCTAATTTGTGAGCTTCTACTGTAACACAAATTTGGTTTAATGACATGATAAACGCATGGTATAGGGTATCGTATAGTCGGCTAGACCGACTATAATTTTCCTACTTGTTGAAAGTGATTTATGCACTCATTTTGGCAAGAATCAAAACAAAACTGACTATATTTGTGGCACATTACATATGCACTTGCAAACACATTTAGACAAATTTAATTCATTTTGATTCAAATTTAATTTTGCTTTCTTCTGATTTCCTTGTACAGAGGCTTTTGATTTCCTCGTTCCTTTCAGAATTTCCTCGTTATAGCTAAAGAGCATTTTTGTATAAAAAAAAAACTTTGCAATAAAGAGGTTTTTTAGGGGACACGGCAAAAAGTTCTTTATATTGACTATTTCGTTTCAACGAAGTTCGTCATATCAAAGTTTCACTGTATAATGAAATTTTGATGATTGTTTTGACCATAAAAATTAGCAACGGAAACTGCTTTTTATCAGTGAAATATATACATACATATATATTTCATGTCATTAAACCATGAAAGGTTCATATGAATTTCAATGACCAAAAGACTGTTTGTTGCCTTCATTTAATGAAATAAAGATTCTCTTTATGGCCAATAAAAGGCATGCGCAAATAAGGTATGGTGTAATAAGGAGCACAATAACAACAACAATAACAACAGCAACATTTTGTACAACAATATGCTACACAACATATAAAAATCCACTATGAAAACTACGCTGCAGTAAAATGATTTACAACGAACTAAAAACAGAAATGTTCCAGAAAATTCTAAATAACAATGAATATTAAAAAAGGCAGGTTTTTCCTATTAAATATATTCTTTACTTTAACAAAACAGTTTAATAAAATATTAAAACTGTTTTCGAAAAGGAAACTTTTAATGAAAATTTTTTTTTTACCATTTAAGAAAAACTTTGTGTTTTGGTAAAACTTTTTGTTTTTTTTTTTCTTTTTTGGATTATTTATTGAAATTTTGCACTATCAAATGTTTATATGTATATATTTTGAGTTTTTGTTTTTTATCGATTTCTAATAAATCATTCTTTAAAGGCAGGATGTAAATCTTTGCTGAAAGAAAAAAAAAACCAAATACACAATAGCAAGCAATATGCTACTAAATCATTATTCCCATACCAACAAAGACAGCATTGAGAGTAACAATCCAACTGTTAACTGATGCTTAAGTAAAAAGTAAACAAAAAGTGAATAAATATTTTCAAAAATTCGCAAAATACTTCTATGCCACCTACATGAACTGTTTAAATCGTTGGCGAAAAATACGCCAAACGTTGCTAAACAGACATAGAAAAACTTTTACAAGTTTAGCCAGCATGCAGGCAAATTACACAACACAGCATGTTAACTAATACAGACACGTACAGTTGGGCATGCATACAAACATACGTACATACACAGAGCCAAACATAATTTGCAGGCATTTTGTAAAGTTTAACTCTAATATTTTCATAGCTCTCCTTTAGCGTGTGTGAGTGTGTGTGTATTTGTGTTTGTGTATTTCTTTTTTTTTTTTTTTGTGATTACACGAGAAAAAACATATCATTAAAATAAAAATTGCCTGCACATGAATTCCGGTTCCCTTTGGAGAAAACGGAAGACAGCGGAGAATATAAAAAAAAAACATATTCAAATACTTATACATAGACAACAGATTAAATAGCATCTAACTTAAAAATATCAGAAATGTATAGTCGGACTAGGTTGACTATATGATACTTAGAGCATGAGCTGCGAAAAAACTATCATAACCCAAACTTAACCAAACTTTTCTCATAGCAAATATTTTATAGTTCATACTAACTCCAAAAATTGACCCATATTACCATCCCAGCAAAAAACAAGTAAGAAAATTGTAGTCGGTCCGGAAAGAATATACGATATCCTATACCATGGGTTTAGAGACCCTATCTCTTAGGTCCAACTAATTAGATACAGAAAATAAACATAAACCAAATTTGAGTGGCATTGTAATTATTTTTTTTTTTTTTTTGCCTTCAAATATGAAAAAGTTCATATCGGATGCTATATTTTTGTGGGGACTAGGTCAGAAAATGGACCGATCCTGACCATATTTGGTAGACACATATCTTTTGCAACAACATATCCAAAGCAACTTTGAGAAAAAACTGTTTTTTTAATAGATTTAAGTGAAGATCGGGAAGAAGCGTTAAATGGGAGCTGCGACTAGAACTTGACCAAAATGGTTTTTTTTAAATACCAATTAATGGGTATAACAAGCAGACATACACCATATTTTATCGATATAAAGGGTGATCCATTTCGAGGTTCCCTACTTTTTTAAAGAAAAAAAAAAACACAGAAAGTTCAAATTTAATGGGGAATGTTTATTATCATTTGAAAGAACATTCTTTAGCATTTATTTCTCGAAGATAATGTCTATCATATGTTGGCCGCGGCTACGTCTCAGATGGTCCATCCGTTGAGTCCAATTTTCGATGACTCGTTCGAGCATTTCGACTTGTAACTGGCGAATGACACGCGTGATGTTTTGCTACAAGACCTGAATCGAAGCGGGATTGTCCGCATAAACTTTAGACTTTACATAACCCCACAGGAAAAAGTCTAACGGTGTGATATCACACGATCTTGGTGGCCAATCGACCGGCCCAAAAGGTGGAATTATCTGCTCACCGAAGTGTTCTCTCAATAAATCCATTGATTGATGCGCTGTGTGGGAAGTGGCGCCGTCTTGTTGAAACCAAATGTCGCCGAGACCACGAGCTTAAATTTCAGGCATAAAATAGTCAGTTATCATGGCACGATAACGGCCGCCTTTGTCGGTTACGTTCTCACCGGCATCATTTTTGAAGAAATATGGACCGATGATTCCACCGGCCCACAAACCACAACAAACCGTTGTTTTTTCTGGATGAAGTGGCAGCTCTTGAATCTCTTCAGGTTGCTCTTCGTCCCAAATGCGGAAATTTAGCTTGTTTCGATACCCATTGAGCCAGAAATGGCCTCATCGCTGAACAAAATTCGACGTAAAACGCGCCAAGTCGTTCCATACGTCAGTCCGAACGGCACCGAATCGACTCTCCACGGTTTTCGTGTACACTCTCAGCTACGGCCGCTATATTTTCTTCACTGCATGCTGGACGTGGTCTATTCGGTCGAATATTGTCCAACAATGCATGCTGGGTCTCAAGATGGGTGATGGTGTTGCGAATAGTACGCTCAGTAGGCCGATTATGTTGACTATAAGAGCGAAGTGCACGAAACACATTCTTCACAGAACGTGAATTTTCGTAATAAAGTTGTAAACGTTGTTCAGGCGTAAGTCTTTCCATGATGAAATGCGAAACAATACTAAACAAAAATAACATGACAGCATGACACGACTCGCACGTGATCTGTCAAAAAAAGGCTATTGAAAAAAGTATCTCTACTTGGATCACCCGGTATGATAATCTTAATCTTATGAGAATTTTAGTCTGATAGGGGTTATTTGGACGACGGACATACAAACATCGCTAAATCGACTCGGAAAGGTGGATCTACTTCAAATATTTTTTGGTAGCTGCAAACAACATCGTTAAGTTGTCTTAAAAAATCTGAGTCGATCGTTATAAGAAACCTGTGTCTGGGTCAGGTATTTTAGATACCCTGATCTCACAGTAATTTAGGGTGTAAAGGTGCAATAATAAACAGTACTGATTGTATTTATAAGTCATCTAATTGGTTTCGGAGTCTAAGTCGCGAAAAGTTTTTTTTACGAACAGGGCCTTCATGCTAAAGTTCTTTCAGAACATCGGGACAGCAAGAGCTTTTGGTCATTTATTAAAAAAGTTATGAATAACGAACACCGAACTCTAATAACACTAGCCAAAAAGGTTTTGGACTGGAGCAACCAAATATCTTTCCTAGGGTAATTTGGTTTGCTGAATTCGAATCTGTAATTGGTTTTTCTCTATCACGTCAGGTTTTCGAGATACCAAAAAAAAATTTTATTCGTTCTTAAGCTCTTCCTTTAAACTCATACTCTCTGCCTGTCTGTCTGTCGTGGGTTAACCGCATTTCCCCTTATCCAATTGATCTGAAACTTGGCCCCTACTCTTGTTGAAACTACAGATTAATTTTGGGGTAGTCACGCACGGTCACGCATAGTGACGCACAGTCACGGAAAGATTTAAAACGGATTTCCCCTCATCCAATCAATCTGAAACTTGGTAAATATACTTGCTGGAAAGAAGGATTAATTTCGAAATAGTGACGCGCAGTCACGCATAGTCACGCACAGGCACTGAGTGATTTAAAACCCATTTTCCCTTGTCCGATCGATGTGAAACTTGGTTGATAGACTTGCTGTGTAAAAAGTTTAACTTCGAAATAGTCACGCACAGTCACGCATAGTCACGCACAGTCACGGAGAGATTAGTGATAATCCAATCGATCTGAAACGTTGTCCATAGACTTGTTGCGACCAAAGATTAATTTTAAGATAGTCACACATAGTCACACATAGTCACGCGTAGTCACGCACAGTCACGGAGTGATTTAAAACCCATTTCCCCTTGTCCGAACGATCTGAAACTTGTTCAATAGACTTGCTGTGAAAAAAAGATTAACTTTGACATAGTCACGCACAGACACGCATATTCACGCACAGTCAGGGCAAGATTTAAACCTCACTTTCCCTCATACGACCGATCTGAAACTTTGTCTATAAACTTGTGACCAAAGATTAATTTTAAATAGTCACGCAAAGTCACGCACAGTCACGGAGATACTCAAAACTAATAAAAACTTTGTTTTTATACCCTATACCACCATGTGGTTTGGGTATAATGACATTGTGCTGCTGTTTGTAACTACCAAAAATATTTGACCTAGACCCATCTTTTATTATACCGATCGACTCAGAATCACTTTCTGAGACGATTTAGCGATGTCTGTCCGTCCGTCTGTGTGTCCATGTAAACCTTATAATCAAACTACAGGTCACAAATATGAATATATTTTGATGAAATTTGGCACGTAAGCTTTTATCGGCCACAGGATGAACGCTATTGAAATTGGTGAAATTCGGTCCATGTTCAGACCTAGTCCCCATACAAATGACCCCTATGAAATCGACATAAATTGCCATAAGATCCAAATTATCATATAGATCTCAGTCAAATAGGGTTTTTATGTGTTTATTATATCCATTAATCAGTAGTCCAAAAATAATCCCTATAGGACAATTCTTAGTCATAGGCCCCATATAGAGCTGCTTCCCGATCTTCACTTAAATCCATCAAAAAAACCAAAATATTGCACAGATTTTCCTCAAATTTGGCTTGTATTTATTTTTTCAAAATATAAGTGACTTTACCAAATATGGTCAGGATCGGTCCATATTTCGACCTAGTCCCTATATAAAAATAGCATTCGATATGAACTTTTTCATATCTGCAGCCAAAAAATTAATAACAATGCCACTCAAATTTGGTTTATGCTCATTTTTTATATCGAATTAGTTGGACCGAAGAGATAGGGTCTCTAAACCATGGTATATGGGTATCGTATAGTCGATCTAGACCGACTATAATTTCTTATTTGTTATGGGTTAGATTAATTTTAAGATAGTCAGATTAGTTACAAATCAATGAATTTTCAAAAGTGAATGGCGTTATTTCAACGTCGTTTGTATTTTGTTGGTTCGGTTTCACGTATTGGAGTCCAGCAATAGTCTCCCAGCATGCTTTCGTTCCAAAATCCTTGATAATTTCTTTCAATTTTCATTAAATCTTGGTGAGCACACTCCTCTTGTTCGACGCTTACGGCACCTAGGTTTTGCGGAAAAAAATCTAAATGCGAATGAAGAAAATGCATTTTGACTGACATTCTTGCACCTAATTCGTGATAATTTTTCTACATATGAGCAACAATTTGTCTGTCGTTTTCACTTTTATTGTTTCCAAGAAAACTGTCCAAGATTTGAAAGATATCCAGGCTGCATTATTCTTTCTCCAATAAACATTGTGAAAAATTGTCATCATTCAATAGCTTCCTGATCTGAGGGCCAAAAAGTATGCCTTCTTTGATTTTAGCATATGAAATTTTAGGAAAAACCGCTAACAAATATTTTAATGTTGCACCATCTTTGTCCAGAGCCTTGACAAAGTTCTTAATAAGGCCCAATTTGTTGTGCAGCGGTGGAAGGAGAACGTCATATGGATCAATTAATGGTTTATTTGAAATTTTTTGCTTTCCTGATGAATACTCAGTTTTTTTTGGCCACTCTGTTCTGACGTAATGATGACATGTAGCGCCCCTGTTCTATAGACAAAGGAAGCAACAATATTTTGTGAAACCTCCTTGCATACCAGTCAACAAACCAATGACCTGAAACAGATTAATTTATAGTTACTTACGATGGCCTATACTATAATCGCAAAGAAATTTTGAAGTACACACCTTAAGGTCACCACAGATCTTCCAATTATGATCGTTGTATTTGAATAATGACAAACTTTCAGTCAATGATTCGTAATTTTCCTTTGTATTAATGGCATGAGCAATTGGTATGAATGGTTTTTTATTACCAGTATGCAAAAGAACATCCTTTAAACTGTACTTAGAGCCATCAATAAATGATCTCCATTCAGTTTTGTCATATGGCTGGTTCATTTTTTTTTTTTTTTGATGTGTAAACATCTATACGCGCAGGGGGGGTAAATTTTTATTTCACAATACAATCACAAAAACAGCGTAACTCATATCGGTGTGAGCTGAAGCAGATAACGCTGTGTGACTTATGATTGTATTGGTGAATAATAATGAAAATAATGCCACTTTTTTAAAAGCGCCATCTATGTATCACTTATATACGTTTATATTGGGATATTTTTAACGTTTTACAGCAAAGGGTTGTTGAATTAGCTAAAACAGTTTTTGCTATAAGTGATACATAGGTGACGCTTTCTGTTTGATTTTAAAAAATTTTCAATTACTAGATGTTTACACATCTTCCCTGTGATCGGACTCACATGATTTTTTTTTTTTGATAAACCATCAACATCAGTACAGTATAGAATTAAGTGTTTCTGTTCAAAATGACATATCTATAGGTTGTTACTTTTGTCCCAACTGCAAGATGTTTTCACTGCTGCATGCATGAAGCTGGTAATTCTGCGTCTTGCTTCGTTAAATGTAAATCCCGAATTAGATCATTCAGCTCAGCTTGAGGCTCTAAATGGCGTTCATCATCAGCCTGATACAAACTACCACTGCTGATGAAAAATTTTTTGGGAATGACTGGTAATGGATCATTTAGTGGACGTTTAACTGGTTTGGAAACCGATGCAACATTCGCGTAAGTAATATTTTTTCGATTTTGCATATTGAATCCAGCAACTTTTGTTAAACAGAAATAACAATCGGTTTGGTGGTTACCAAAGTACTGGAATTGAAAAATCGAAATAGATCTTCTTGCCATTTGACTACTTGTATAAAACAGTTCTGCAACTATTGCAAAACATTGTCGGTGTCCACAGTTTGTCCAAGTTTCTGACAGCAAAATCAAAATAATGAAAAAATTCATTTTTTTAATGATTCTGATATTGCTTATCCTTTTTTTTTTCAACCAAATATTCACCACGCACAAAGCAAAAATAGCTTGAATCAGTATCACACGATCTCCCTGACATCCTTAAACGCTGCTATTATGAAGATTTAGCATTTAGGTTTTTTCCAGCATGCGATAAAAAATGAAGAAGACGGGATATCCCAATTTGTATGCCAGATTCGAATTCAGCACACCCAGATTAGTTGAAAAACATGCTTAGTTTCTGCAGTCAATTTTTTTCTTTTTAATTGATAGACCAGTCTAATGAATGACCAAACATTCACTGATCCGGTTGATAAAGCTAACCCTTTACCTGATATTGTTGCAAAAACTCGTTTTTGCCGGGTAGCGACTTTTCTCTTCCCGAACTTGAAAGGGTATCCTGTAGTATGCCTATTCTTCCAAGCTCTTGTAGCTCAAAACGTCCTATTCGATCTCAACTTAAATAAGTCTGCGGGGCCGGATGATATAATAGCACTGGTACTGGAATAGTACTCTTCGACGCTAGCTAGGCCATTGACCAATCTTTTCAGCTCTTTCTATCGTGCAAGAGTCTTTCCCTCTTGCTGGAAGCTTGCCAATGTCCTACATATTCCCAGAAAGAGTGAGACTAATAACCCTGAAAATTCCTGACCAATTGCAATCTGCTCTGCAATCTCAAAGGTGATGCAACCCATGATTAATTACCATCTTGTGAACTATCTAGAGGTCAACTCACTTATTAGTGATCGACAGTATGGAGTCGTTCTACGGAAGACCTCTTAGCTTTTCTTTCTGAGCGCTGGAGTCAATCCAATTACAAATTTTAGAGAAAGAAAAGTGGTTACTCTAGATATGTTTAAGGCGTTCGATCGCATGTGGCACGATGCTTTAATATCACAGCTTATTGCATTGTGGATCGATATTGACTTTTCTCGATTTACATTTATCGAGTTTTCTCAAAGACCGCACAATACATGTGGTTATTGATGGGGTTTCATCCAATGAGCTTCAGGTTAATACAGTATACCACAAGGTGTTGTTCTTTCTCTTTCTCCTTCTCTTTTCTTTATCTTTCCTAGCGACCTTCTTAATCAAACCTTCAATCCTATCTACTCCTTCCCACATGACAACTACATTTTTCTTTCGTTTTCCTTCAATTGTAGTCCAAATCTTTTTGAGTTTGGGGACAAAAGGCGGACAATGAATGACAAACTCAATCAAGACCTACGGTAAAACGAATAGGGTTTATTATAATGCGCAGAAGACTCAATGTTGTTCGTTAAACGATAGGGTCCACCTCTTTATATAAGGGTGGTATATGTAGGTATTGAGGAATCAGATACTCTTGATGTTCTGGGCATGAGTATTCAATGCGATGTCCATTGGAACGATCATGTTTTTCAAGTGTCTTGGTTTTCTTAATCGGTATAAAAATTTCTTCACTCCTTCTGATCTTAAAATCTATACTCCTAACATCCGACCGAAAACGGAATAGAACTTCCATATACGGACAGGAGCTTCAAAGTCTATTTTGGAGCTACTGCTCCATTTACAAAGAAGTGCATTGATGCTCTTTCATAACAGTAGGCTATGTAACTGCATTGACTCGTTGGAACTTCGTCGGAATTTGGGTTGTGTAACACTATAGATACTACTATGGGAAATGCTTTTCCAAGTTCCCGAGTTTCACGTCGCTCTACCCGCTTCTTTAGTATATTACATCCGTTTGTGGTCTATTATCCAGTTAATCGCAAAGAAAATTCGTCTATAGTCGAACTAGTCGTATGTGGAATAAACTTACCGCACAAGTCTTTCCTGACAGTTACAATCTAATAAAATTTAAGTCAAATATCCACAAACACTACTCCCTCTTTCCTCCTTCATATAACCTATTTTCCTGAGATCAACACAGTGTACCGCATTTGTAGGGGCATTCCCTGAGTGTTGGTTAATATTTTTTAAAAAAGTCAGGCTCCCGGCAGAGGTGTGGTAATACCAATCAGAGGTATTGAATATCTAGATCGATCTACAATTGCAGTCAACATTTACTCTGACAGACTAGCCACGGTCTAATAATGCTATCAATATTCCTGAGAATGGAAACTGCCTCCAATAGCTGTTCGTCTTTAAATAAGATTACAAAGAAGTTTCCAGGGCATAAGGACATCGTAGGAAATCGCAAATCCTATGAACTGCCAACACTCGGTGCTGCCTGGTTTTCACAGCATAATATTCACTGAAAACGAAACAATACCTAAACTGACATCTGTCATTTTCTACCAATTATGTTTTCATTACATCTTATAGACTCACAAAAAATTCGGCAATCAACTGATGACAACATGGCGATATGTTTCGTTTTCATGCAACTGACAACAATTACCATTGAAAATGACAAAATTGAAACCAAGTTACTGCGGAATTAGAATAAGTTGGTACAAAACGAGCATCATAGAAGCTTGAACCGCTAATATAACTAATGGCCGATGGACTAGTAGATCAATCTGTGGGATTGTTTAAGAAATCTGGACATTTTTAATTCGAAAACTCTGTAATGCAGATACTTCCCTATAGGTAAACACGCAGAGTGCCTGAGGGTATCGTCAAATAATTCCTGTCATAGCCGCAAAGAATTAAGAGGAAGTGGAGAGTATTGAAGATTTTCTGTAGTATTTCCCGGCGCTCTTTACACAAAAATTTCTATCACGGGAACCCCGAATGCTACATGATCTACCATATGCAAAAATAACACATCTTAAAAGATTCGACATCTAAATTAGTGCAAAATTTTTCAGCGCTTTTGATGATTTTCACGGCGTCTTGAAGTGCTTATCTCTGAATAGAATTTACATTTTAAAAGGGATTATGAGGTCGATAACTGTGACTTTGTGGGTCCTATTAAAGAATCCTGTAAAGGAAATATTTTACTGGGCTTTAGGTCTAAACATGACCGATGCTCTCCACGTAAATTTCTTCGAAGTATAGGTCTGTCTTGTGTTTAGCTAAAATTCACTTAAAAGTCTGTTAATCTTCACTCACACTGCTACTTACCTACACTCCGCTGTCGAAAGAAGTTTTTAAAACAAAAAATGACATTAATTCTGTCCTATCCCAGTTTTCCTATTGTTTGATAGTATATATGGATCTGAGCAAGTACGTGTATTTCTCATACATAATTTTTTATTTTTTCCTTTTTTTAGTTTTGGGTTTCCTACTTGTGCACGTTGTTTTATTCATTCCAGTCACCACCAGCTCGCCGGGTGCTTATCTGTTGTTGTATTAGTTTTTCTAACTGAAATATACGAAATGTCTGTCCGTGTTAGATTTTTTTTTTTTTTTTTTTGGCATCAACTCCCCTTAAGAAATGGGACACTTTCAGAATGTCATCATCCATGAAACTGTACAAAGAAAAAACTTATACAAATTACTGTTTTAGAAGCAGCAGCAGTTGTGAAGGAATTTCTTTAAGAATTTATTTTTGTCTTCATTGGTTTTTTTTTTTTTTACCAACAAAATTTTTGCAATGTCTCGTCGTCTCTGATGTCAGCAAAAAGTATGTACGACTGCTAACAAGTGCTAAAATGGGGATGTGATTTATATATTGGTGTTTTAAAGTCTAAGCAAATCCAAAATACTCGCAGTAGCGGGACATGCTGGGTATTTGTTTATATTTAAATGAATCATATTGTATGGCAAGTTACATGTAAGTGTGTATCATTTTTAAATTGAGTTTTGTAAGTAGTGTACGTTTTGTGAATTTATTTTATTTGATGCATTCAATATAAAAAATTATATTAAAAAATAAATATTATTTTCTAAATATGTTCATGGAGATACATATTCTTCTTTAATCCCTTACTATTGACAGAGCATAGTGATATAACATACATACTATATGGTTTTAAATACAGACAATCAATTTCATCAATTCAATCAATTCTCTTCTAGCAATTCCTATTTTAGCAATGTGTCCAAAGTATTTTAAATATGACTTGCTAATTCATTCCATCGATCTGTCTTTTATTTCAACTCTTCCAAGATTGAGACATTTGTCCGAAATTCAGTATAGGAAACCTTTGGAATTCTTCTGTACACCCACAGTTCAAAGCTTTCAATTATTCTTCTGTACACCCACAGTTCTTCTTCTGCTGGCTACTTAATAGTCCATGTCTCGGAAGCGGAAGTGGTGATTGGGAATATTAGGACATCTGCTAGACGGAGTTTCGCTTCTTTTTTTTTTTTTTTTGTTTATTATATCCCTGTATCTCTACAATTTTGTGGTAGCTGATCTGGCTAAGGAAAGACGTCTTTAGATTTCTGTTGAACAGTCGCTATCGTTGCTTATTATTGACCCTAAATAATTAAATCCAGCTAAAGTTGTTATTCCCGGATGGTTGTTGTTAACTCTATCTATAATGATGACTTTAGTTTTCGGTCTATTTACTTGAAAGTCATACCTATTGCTACCTACATGGCGTTCCCTTCAAAATATCCTCAAGGTCATCAGGACAAGAAGCAATTATGAGCAAATCATCGGCGTATCTTAGGTTGTTTATTTTTCTTCCTCCAACTGGGATACCTCCTACCTACTCTTCCAATACCGCTCGCATTATTATATCGGCAGTGTGGGAGATAAAATACAACCCTGTCTAATACCAGACTTGGTTATAAACGTGCCCCACAATAAATTGTAGACTTTTACTACGGCTTTAGTATGTTTGTATAGTCCGTGTATAATCCTCACTAGAAGTTGTGGTACAGCCAGTTTCAGTAGCACATCCCAAAGATGGTTCCATTCTAATGAATCGAATGCTTTTGTATAGTCCACAAAACAGAAGTAAACTGGTACGTTGAATTGTCGTACTTTTTCTATAATTTGACGTACATTTAGAATTTGGCTTTAGGAGATTATGTATGACGAGCAACATAATTTTGCCCATGTTCTGTAATTTGCACAATTCATAGGTAAGCCCTTTGTAAATATTAGTATGAATATCGAGTGAGGTCACTCTACAGGCCTTATGCGAGAATTCCATATTTGGTTGCATAGATTAAGAATTAGTTCAATAGCTAATTATACCCTATACCACTATGTGGTCAGGGTATAATGACTTTGTGCTGATGTTTGTAACTACTAAAAACATTAGACGTAGATCCATCTTTTATTATGCCCATCGACTCCGAATCACTTTCTGAGTCTATTTAGCGATGTCCGTCCGTCCGTCTGTCTGTCCGTGCGTCTGTGTGTCCATGTAAACCTTGTAAGCAAACTACAGATCGCAAATGTGAACACATTTTGATGAAATTTGGTATGTAAGCTTCTCTCGGCCATTGCACGAACGCTATTGAAATTGGTGAAAATCGGTTCTTGTTCAGATCTAGTCCACATACAAATCTAATGAGATCGACTTAAATTGCCATAATATACACATATATCCATATCTCGGTCAAATTGGGTTTGTGTTTATTTTTTTATTACTCCCATTAATCAGTAGTCCAAAAATAAACCCCATAGGACAATTTTTAGTTATAGCCCCAAATATAAAGCCTCTCGATCTTCACTTAAATCTATCAAAAAACAAAAATATTGCAAAGATTTTTCTCAAATTTGGATTGTTTATGTTTTTGCGAACAAATAAATGACCTTACCAAATATGGTCAGAATCGGTCCATTTTTCGACCTAGTCGCCACATAAATACAGCATCCGATATGAACTTTTTCATAGCCGAAGACAAAAAAAATAATAACAATGCCACTCAAATTTGTTGCATTATTTATAATTTTCTATATCTAGTTAAACCGAAGAGATAAGATCTCTAAATACATGGTATCTGGTATCGTATAGTCGGTCTAGATCGACTACAATTTTCTTACTTGTTCACTCATAGATTTGATAGTTTCGGCTATGACCACATCTACTCCAGGTGATTTGTTGATATTTAGTCTGGAAGTTGTGTATCAAAAAGTTGTGTACAGTATTCTCTCCATACTTCAGCAATTTTTGTTGGATATTATGAGGTTAGATTCATTTTGGATGAATTGGGTTTGAGTCTTGAAATCTCTGGATAGAAATTTAACAATTTTAAAAAGCTTCCTTGACTCCGACTTTTCTGCTTGCTTCTCTAGTTCTATACAAGTTTCCATTTATCTTTATAACAAGATTTCTTGATGGATTTGTCTAGCTGGTGCATTTCGCTAATATTATCGGATGTGCTTCCTTATTTGAGTTTTTTCTATCTTCAACGATTTCAGAGTTCCAACTGAGATCCAGCACTTTTTTTTTTCAATCTTCAATTTTCCACTTATCCAATGTTTCACAGAGCGCAAATTTACATTTGAAAATGTGTGATGTTCTATAGAGGTATCGCGTAAAACTTGTTGGGAGGTTTCTTTGTTGTCTACTTTGACGTGGTCAATTTTTTCGAACTTTCTTACTACGAGGAATTTTATTTTGAAATAATAAACAAGTAGTTTGTGATCACTATCACAGTCTGCACCTAGTTTCGCCGTCACATTTCTTATGGATGATCTCCACTTCTGTCGAAGAAGTACATAATCTATCTGATTATTATAAAAGCCGCCTGGACTTGTCCAAGTAGATAACCTTCTCGGGTGTAGTTTCAACTTTGTGTTCATAATAGATAGCTTATTTTTAACTTCAAATTGTAAAAGATTATCTTCACGATCATTTCATTCCCCAAGGCCATATTTTCCCAAAACAACTCAATTTAAAGACTTTTAAATACTAAATAAAACTGATCTAAAAACATTATTTTTAAACTTAAATAAAATAACTTTTAGTTTTAGATCGCTGGAAAAAATTATTTTTGCTAACTCAGTATTTATACCCTATACCACTATGTGGTTTGGGTATAATGAGTTTGTGCTGCTGTTTGTAACTACCAAAAATATTTGACCTAGACCCATCTTTAATTATACCGATCGAATCAGAATCACTATCTGATTCGATTTAACTATGTCCGTCCGTCCGTCCGTCCGTCTGTGTGTTCATGTAAAGCTTGTAATCAAACTGCAGGTCGCAAATATCAATATATTTTGATGAAATTTTGTATTTAATCCTTTATCAGCCATGGGATGCACGCTATTGAAATTGGTGAGAATCGGTCCATGTTCAGACCTAGCCCCCATACAAATGACCCTTATGAAATCAACATATATTGCCATAAGATCCAAATTATCATACAAATCTTAGTCAAATTGGGTTTGTCTGCATATATTACATCCATTAATCAGTAGTCCAAAAATGATCCCTATTGGACAACTCTTAGTCGTAGGCCCCATATAGAGCTGCTTCCCGATCTTCACTTAAATCTATCAAAAAACAAAAATATTGCACTGATTCTTCTCAAATTTTGTTTGTATATATTTTTGCAAAATACAAGAGACCTTACCAAACATGGTCAGGATCGGTCCATTTTTGGGCCTAGTCCCCATATAGATATAGCATCCAATATGAACTTTTTCATATCTGCAGACAAAAAAATTTATAAAAACCCCACTCAAATTTGGTTTATGCTTATTTTTTATGTCCAGTTAGTTGGGCCTATAGGGTAGGGTCTCTACACGCATGGTATAGGGTATCCTATAGTCGGTCTAGACCGACTATAATTTTCTTACTTGTTTTAAAATAAAAAATTTAAAACCTGCTAGGAAGAGAAAATTAAACTTTTCTAGTACAAAAAGAAATAATAAAAATTAAGTAAGAAAATTATAGTCGGTCTAGACCGACTATACGATACCCTATACCATGCGTTTAGAGACCCTATCTCTCAGCCCCAACTAACTGGATACAGAAAATAAGCATAAACCAAATTTGAGTGGGATTTTTATTAATTTTTTCGGCTACAGATATGAAAAGTTCATATCGGATGCTATATCTATATGGGGACTAGGTCGAAAAATTGACCGATCCTGACCATATTTGGTAAAGTCACTTATACGTTGAAAAAATATATACAAACCAAATTTGAGAAAAATCTGTGCAATATTTTTGTTTTTGATAGATTTAAGTGAAGATCGGGAAGCAGCTCTATATGGGGCCTACGACTAAGAGTTGTCCAATAGGGATCATTTTTGGACTACTGATTAATGGATGTAATATATACATACAAACCCAATTTGACTAAGATTTGTATGATAATTTGGATCTTATGGCAATATATGTTGATTTCATAGGGGTCATTTGTATGGGGGCTAGGTCTGAACATGGACCGATTCTCACCAATTTCAATAGCGTTCATCCCATGGCCGATAAAAGCTTATATACCAAATTTCATCAAAATATATTCATATTTGCGACCTGCAGTTTGATTACAAGCTTTACATGGACACACAGACGGACGGACGGACATCGTTAAATCGAATAAGATAGTGATTCTGATTCGATCGGTATAATTAAAGATGGGTGTATGTCAAATATTTTTGGTTGTTACAAACAGCAGCTCAAAGTCATTATACCCAAACCACATAGTGGTATAGGGTATAATTAAGTAATAGTGGGTTTAATCTAAGCAAAATCTAGTATATACGAGATTTCGAGCACAATCCAGCTCATTTTTACTAGTTTTTCCATACAAAACAAAATCTAGCTCGTTACTAGATTTTAGAAAAATCTCAAAAATCTTGTCAAACTTGGGCACTACCAAATGATACTATTGTGTTTTTTTAATATAGTAGTAGAAAATTACAACGCAGTGACTGAAAAATTTACATTTAAAAACAAAAACAAGAGCAAACAAGTTTAATAAAACGGAAATAAAATATTAGTTATTAATAAAAAACTCGAGTGCAAATTCGAGTGCAAATTCTAGGAAATGTTATTTTTTTATTCAATTTTTGTTTTCCAATTTTTTTTTTAAATCTACATATTTATATCTGTGGTAACAAGCGATAACCGCATAAGTCGACTTAAGAACGATTTGAGTTATGAATGCTGTCATATTCTACTAAAAACGCTTTATAAATATTTACGTGAAATCCCCATTTCTCTAACACTTTTTATTAAAAAGTTATTAATGAAACCATACTGACCTAAGTCGTAACAAAGCCCCATAACATTTATATAAACAGATATTTTTCTCGAAAGAATGATTTTCGCCGATCTGAGTTATGTATACTATCATATTCTACTAAAAAAAATCTTTATATTTACGTGAAATCCCCATTTCTCTAACACTGCTTTTTAAAAAGATATTAATACAAATATTCTGACCTAATTCGTAATGAAGCCGCATTACATTTATATAAAAAGCTATTTTTCTCAAAAGCATGATTTTCGAGTTAGGCGGTTATTGCTTGTGACCACAGATATATAAAATTTATGAATACTTAAATGAGCCTAAAGTTATGTTAATCCATTTTAGCGATTTACAATTCAACACAGGGCGTCTGATATATAATTTAAATCATTCGCATTAACAGGGTGTAACGAATTATTATAAACATTTTTTTTTATATTTCATTTAATATATTTTTAAGACAGACTAAATACAAATTTTATCATTCCCAGCTTCTCCTTTATATGAACTATAACTATGGGAATTTTCGCACTCCTATCTGCCCGCATATTGCTTAAAAAGGGAACTAAAAATTTACCTTCACGTATTAATATATAACGGGTGATTTTTTAAGAGCTTGATAACTTTTTTTAAAAAAAAAACGCATAAAATTTGCAAAATCTCATCGGTTCTTTATTTGAAACGTTAGACTGGTCCATGACATTTACTTTTTGAAGATAATTTCATTTAAATGTTGACCGCGGCTGCGTCTTAGGTGGTCCATTCGGAAAGTCCAATTTTGGGCAACTTTTTCGAGCATTTCGGCCGGAATAGCCCGAATTTCTTCGGAAATGTTGTCTTCCAAAGCTGGAATAGTTGCTGGCTTATTTCTGTAGACTTTAGACTTGACGTAGCCCCACAAAAAATAGTCTAAAGGCGTCAAATCGCATGATCTTGGTGGCCAACTTACCGGTCCATTTCTTGAGATGAATTGTTCTCCGAAGTTTTCCCTCAAAATGGCCATAGAATCGCGAGCTGTGTGGCATGTAGCGCCATCTTGTTGAAACCACATGTCAACCAAGTTCAGTTCTTCCATTTTTGGCAACAAAAAGTTTGTTAGCATCGAACGATAGCGATCGCCATTCACCGTAACGTTGCGTCCAACAGCATCTTTGAAAAAATACGGTCCAATGATTCCACCAGCGTACAAACCACACCAAACAGTGCATTTTTCGGGATGCATGGGCAGTTCTTGAACGGCTTCTGGTTGCTCTTCACTCCAAATACGGCAATTTTGCTTATTTACGAAGCCATTCAACCAGAAATGAGCCTCATCGCTGAACAAAATTTGTCGATAAAAAAGCGGATTTTCTGCCAACTTTTCTAGGGCCCATTCACTGAAAATTAGACGTTGTGGCAGATCGTTCGGCTTCAGTTCTTGCACGAGCTGTATTTTATACGGTTTTACACCAAGATCTTTGCGTAAAATCTTCCATGTGGTCGAATAACACAAACCCAATTGCTGCGAACGGCGACGAATCGACATTTCACGGTCTTCAGTAACACTCTCAGAAACAGACGCAATATTCTCTTCTGTACGCACTGTACGCATTCGTGTGGTTGGTTTAATGTCCAATAAAGTAAACTGAGTGCGAAACTTGGTCACAATCGCATTAATTGTTTGCTCACTTGGTCGATTATGTAGACCATAAATCGGACGTAAAGCGCGAAACACATTTCGAACCGAACACTGATTTTGGTAATAAAATTCAATGATTTGCAAGCGTTGCTCGTTAGTAAGTCTATTCATGATGAAATGTCAAAGCATACTGAGCATCTTTCTCTTTGACACCATGTCTGAAATCCCACGTGATCTGTCAAATACTAATGCATGAAAATCCTAACCTCAAAAAAATCACCCGTTAGATGACGAGTCTATAATAAAAAATATTAAGTAATTGAAAAGTTATAATTTTTTAAACTTATGTTTATGTGCCCATTCCCATCTGCTATATAATAATAGTGCAAAATGTATTTGTTTTTGTTGTTCAAATAATACATTTAACATATCGTCCCCTGGGTAAAATATTGTCGTAAGCGCCATTTTGACGATTGGTGACATAAATTTTCCGATATCTCGCTTATTCTCCGCGATATTCAGTATGATTTTGTCGTATATCCAACGTCAGTGGCGACTTTATAGTTTTTTGTCGTATGTCCAGAGGTTTTGCACATACGACAATTTTCCCATACAAATTAATCATTTTTTCTTATAATTAAAATATTGTCGTATGTGCAAAATGGCTTGACACATACGACAAAATTTTATTACCGCTTGGTAAAATTTTGTCGTATGTGTTATGGTGAAATGCATTGATTGTACTAATTTTAGTATCAATCGTGATGTCGTCGCGATCGGACGGTTCACCTGCGCCGAGTGTATCGCACGAAATTTTTTCGTAAGTGCTATAGCAAACTCTAGCTATAATATTGGAAAACATATAATAACTTTACTTTTGTTATAGCATGCGTCACGAAATACTGGAAGACGAAAGTTACAGCAATTTTTCATCAGACGACGAAGGAAATGATCCCAATTTTGTCCCAAATTCGAAATCGACCCTAAGAAGTTTCTGTGAATCTGCGTATAAAATTGTTTCGCCAATTACTCCAAATACTACCGAAGTCTTGCGACTATCATCGGATTACAGCAGCTCATGTAAGTATATGGCACATAAAAATAAACAGTTCAATTAGTCTTTCAGCGTGCCCTGAGCCTCCTGTTGCAAGGAAACGAAAGCGAGTTCCTGAATTGTGGAAGCAGAATGTACGGAAAAATCTTCGACCGTGGTTTGCAATTTACCAACAAAAGCGGAAATCAAAGACCTGGTAGAGCAATGGGACCGACTTGCAACCGTTCTTAATTCTACACCTGCACTTTAAATATACCTGATGAGCAAAGGCAAATCATCCACTCATATTTTTGGAGCCTAACTTCGGGTGAAAAAAAAATATTTAACGGAAATTTTGTGAAAAGGGAAGCTGTTAAACGCAGAAGAACTTCAGTAGTAAAGGACCATCTCAAAAAACAGGCATCGTTTCACTTCTTCTTTATGGCAGGCGACAAAACATTTCAAGTTTGTAAAAAATACTTTTTGAGCACCCTAGCAATCTCCGAAAGAACCATTTATTACTTTTTTGCAAAACACTATGCAATTGATACTGTCAAAGTCGGGTTTAAAAATGAGAAGCGTGGAAGAAACCCCACAGATGAAAGTCAAGGCATGGAAGTAAAGAATCATATTTCAAATTTCCCTACAATTGAGTCACATTACTGTAGAGCTTCGACTTCAAGAAAGTATTTAGAAGCGCATCTAAGTGTACAAAAAATGTATGATCTTTACAAGACCGCCGTTAATAACCCGGTTGGCATATACACGTACAGAAAGATATTCAACACATGCTTTAATCTTTCTTTTTATATACCAAGAAAAGATATTTGCGACAGATGTCAACTATTTAAATTCAATGCCACCAAACATTCTGAAGCTGAAGTACAACTGCATGAAAAACACTTGGAAGAAAAAGATTTACGACTGCCGAACGGGCCGTTGACCTCCAGAGTATCGATACAAATGCAGCTGTTTTAATGTATGACTTGGAAAACGTATTTACTCTCCCAAAGATGTTCGCAACCAGCTTCTATTATAAAAGAAAGCTATGCGTCTATAATCTTACTGGCACCCTGATTATACCTGGTCAGGAAAAGATTACATACTGTGCTTTGTGGAATGAGACCTTAAGTGGCAGAAGTGGAAACGATATCGCCAGTGGATTAATTAAAATACTCAGCAAATTGCCACTCTAACCTAGTCAAATTTACGCTGTGGAGCGATTCCTGCGTTCCTCAAAATCGTAACAAAATTACATCAACTGCTATACTTCAGTTTATGCACGATAACCCGCAAATTCAAGAAATTGTGCAAAAATTCAGCGAACCTGGATATTCTTCTTTACACCAACTTGATAGTGTTCATAGCACAATTGAAAAATTTTTGCGGAACGTGGAGATTCCCAGCCAATTGTGTTTAATTCGACTACTTAAAAACGCACAGTTTCCCAACGTCAAATTACAACTACTGCAAATGAACGATATTGATTTTAAATGCTTTTCGATAAAAGCAGAAAGTTTGATTTTCAAAAACGTACAATTTTTCAAGTGTAAGTATATTAAATATTCCAACAATGATTACTTTAAAGTTGGAACAAAATTATCATTTAAAGAACTTGAATATCACTTTTTCGATTTAAAGAAAAATAAAGGAAGGTTTAGCACAAAGATTTGGAAACACAATCTTCGAGCTGTTCCCAAAAAAACACTTGATAACAATAAAAAAAGGACTTACAAAGTTGCCTTCCCTTTATAGAAAAAGAGGAAGATAGAAACTTCTATCGTGCCACTTTAAACCTTTAATAGCAACCAGTATTTTAGAAATGATATTTTTATACAACTCAGACTGAATTTGATATTGAAACTAATGTTCCTTAATTTTTTCTTTTGCATGTAAACCAAATATTTTTATGTTTATTTTTATTTGGTTCTACTTTATGTATTTTTGTGGAAAATAAAAAGTGAATTTGTTGTAAAAGTATTAACAATTTTTTTTATTTATATACTTTTTTTTATCGTATAATATTATTTGTACAATAGTCAAATTACAACTTGTGTTTTTGACTGTTATAAGATTTAATAGTATTTTGTCGTATGTGTATGGACTTTAAGCATACATTTTGAAGGTGTGACATACGACAAAATCATATTGAAGAAAACTCGTACCAACTCCTATAATATCATTAAATTATATACAAACACAATTGATATTTATTGTTCATGAAACGCTTAATAATCCCTACAATTTTCAAGAAAATCTACCGTGGCGTTTTGGAATAATAGGTTTCCAAACTTCAATTGCGTTTTCCCTAAAATCATGAAATGTGATATACGACAATATTTTACCCAGGCGACGATATGCTGATGTTTTTTTTTTCTCAAAATTTCTATTTCAGCTTGCGCTTTTTCCATTCTTGATGTATAATATAATAATAAAATCCATATTTCCATTTTCCTATTGTTTTGAATATTTTTGGTGTTTCTAGTTCATATAATTTATTTTAATCAGCTGTTTATTGTTGTGGAAAAAATATCTTACAAAATGTTAAAAAGTTAGATGTAAGCGGTACAGATTTTGAAATAGATTTTAACTAAAATGTACTAGATTTTCCTTAGATGTAAATGCACTATAAGCTGAAATTATTTAAATTTTATTGCCTTTAAAAAATTATATGCTTGTAAAAAATGTAAAGAAAAGACAAAATTCATAAGAAAAAGTATTCGTCACTTTGAAATATTAATACAAAAAAAAATATGAAATATATGTACATTAAATATTGCGTAACTAATGAACTTTTAGGATATTATTTGCGCTTTAGGACCTCTATGAGCCAATTTCACAATCGATTTAACCAACTTTAAAGTATCCTCTTTACTTATTGTGCCCCTTTTATCCAAAATATTTTTTTCCTTTTAGGTTATGTTTTGCTGGCGGGTGCTGCACTCCAGTAAACCGCACAAATGGTCTATAGGATTAAGATCAGGTGATTTCGGGAATTTAGTATTGTAGCGTAACCACGTATATTTAGTGTCACTATTCTGTTAAAACCAAAAATCATCTCCAAGGCCCAGTTGTATTGAGCTTTTTTTAACTGCATGTGTCCAATTTGAGCCATTGTACTCGTAGACTCACCCATTTCAAGTTAGCCAAGCCTGTTTCCTGCCATAACTCCACCGCGTTTAAGCACTGGCAACATATTTTCTTTATTTAATGTAGTTACACTTTTTCGCCACTATGTGGTCAGGGTATAATGACTTTGTGGAGATGTTCATAACTAACAAAAATATTTGACCTAGACCCATCTTTTATTATACCGATCGACTCAGAATGACTTTCTGAGCCTATTTAGCGATGTCCGTCCATCTGTCCGTCTGTCCGTCCGCGTATGTGTCCACGTAAACTTTGTAATCAAAGTACAGATCGCAAAATTGAATATATTTTGATGAAATTTGGCATGTAAGTTTCCATCGGCCAATGGACAAACAATACTGAAATTGGTAAAAATCGGCAAATGTTCATACCTAGACGACATACAAGTGACCCCTATGAGATCGACTTAAATTGCCGTGAGATCCAAATTAGCATATAGATCTCGGTCAAATTGGAGTTGTGTTTATTTAATACATCCATTAATCAGTAGTCCAGAACAATTCTTAGTCAAAGCCCCCATATAAAGGTGCTTCCCAATCTTCACTTACACCTCTCAAAATTTTCACAAATTTAATTTTTATATGCTTTTGCAAAAAAATAAGTACCTTTTTCAAATATAGTGAGGATCTGTCGATTTTTCGACCTATTCCCCATATAAATTTAGTATCCGAAATGAACTTTTTCATATCTGCAGACAAAAAAAAATTAATAACAATGCCACTCAAACTTTGTTCATGCTTATTTTCTACACCCAATTAGTTGGACGTAAGATCAATTCTCTAAACGCAGGATAAAAACTGACTATAATTTTTTTAGTTGTATTTTTAATGTTTTGGAAATAGTATTTCCATGGATGTGTTCGACGAAGAATTTTTGATTTTGGGAATAATTTGGGAAACAGCAATTGTGTGATTCTGCTTTGCGGAGGACAAATAGTTCGTCGTCCAAATTGAGCAAAATTTAATTTTAGGGTTGTCGGGTCAAGGTACGTTAAATTTTGTAAACAACTTTATATTCGCAATTCAAAATAGTTTTTAATAAATATTAAAGTGTTTTTCATATTTAAATGGGCGCCTTAGCAGCGTTACAACTGTAATGCTGTTTTAAAACAGTTAAATGACCAACAACAAAAACTATGAATGATAACGGTAATTTTCAGATAAGAATTATTGATGACCAGAGACCAATTCATGATGATTTATATTTTATGTGAGCTTACTGGTCCTTACTAGTGATGCCCATGGGTAACCTTCTCTCTCCAACTATAGCGGACATCGTTTTGGATGATCTCCTAGATAACACCAAAAAACGTTTGGAAGAAGAGAGCGTTAGGGTAAAAATGATTTATAAATATGTTGACGACATGGTGGCTATACTTAAAGAAGAAGGCAACTTGAAAATTATGAAAATTAGCTAAAATTTACCTTTGAAATGGAAGCAGACAAGTCTATAGCTTTTCTTGACACCGAAATAAATAAACGAAACCAAAAATTAATTTTAAATTGGTATACCAAGCCAATTGCCTCCGGGAGGATTTTAAATTTCAACTCGGCGAACATAAAATCCCAAAAAATTAACACAGCAAATAACTTAGTACATAAAATGTTACAAATTTCTCACCCAATATACACAATATATTACACAAAAACAACTATCCACACCAAATAATAAGGGACTTAATTAGTAAAAATGAAAACATAACAAGTAATCGAAATAATGAAAATGCTAATAATGCAAATATAAATCAAAACGCCGAACCTAAAATATTCATGAGTCCAACCACATTTGACGGGAAACAAACATCTAAGATCACTCAGCGACCAGGAAAACATAAAAGTAGCGAACCGCCTAACTCAAACAATAAATAATTTTTTCATAAAAACCAAAGACAAAACTCCGCTGTTAGAACAAAACAACGTTAAGTACGAAATTCAATGCAAAAACTGCAACAACACCTATATAGAAACAACAAAGCGCGCATTGAAAACACGAATAGCAGAGCACAAAAAAGACAGAGAAAAAGGAAGAGTAACAACAGCGCTAAGTCAATCAACACTTGATGACGCAAAAACATCATGCGGACTTTGAACACGTTAAGATCTTAGATTTTGAATTTAACGAAAATAAACGATTAACTTTAGAGAGCCTAAGAATACAACAAAAAATAGAAACATGTACGAATAATAAGGAGGACAAAGACAAAATTAGTTTAGTTTATACTGTGATCTTGTAGGCTACGCATCTGTAATATTTTTGTTTTATGAAGTCCAGTTTTTCTTTTTTGATTGTTGCAGTTATTTATTTATTTACATTTAGTTCTTGACAAAATTTAAAAAAATTTTTAATTTATTTTTTTAAATTATAAATTTTCTAATAATAACAAACAAATATTTTTGACAAATGCAATAACAACTAGAAAAAAGTAAACCTAACTAATTTTTATACATTATAAAACTGTAATAATTATGAAAACAATTTTTTCCCCTAGTTCAATAAAAAAGCTCTTGAAAATGTTCCCAAAAAAGAACGAAACGTTGGGCAAATGAAGAAATAAAAGTTGTTTCATTTGCATCACTAGTAAGGACCAGTAAGCTCATATAAAATATAAATCAACGGAAATTTTCTTTTTTTTTAGTTACTTCATCAATCGAGGTAAACAGTACAGCACAAAATAATTTTACTGTGCTCGTTTCAAAAAGAAAGAAAATTTGTATTATTTTTTATCTCTGCTATTTCTCTGTCCATAGCTGTATGTAGATGATAAAAAGAATTCAGGAGGAAAAATCCTTTGAGATATATTTTAGCGCCTTATTTCAATTATTGAAGACAGATAGATATATTATATTTAAAAAAAATCACATTATTTATATAAAAAAAAAAAACACTTTTTCTTAAATAAGTACTTTTTCTCTCAAAAAATGAGAAAAGGTACGTTCTTCTAAAAAGTACCTTTTCTCAAAAATGTGTCTGTTATGATATGTTTATTTGAAGCAAAACTGATGAATAAATACCCTTACGTTAAAATTTTTCAAAATGCACTCGACCTACGAAAAGATGGGCATTTAAAATCAGTTTTTACAATGCGTGGTATAGTGTATGTTAAACAATCAATCACAGATAAGCCAATTCGAATAGACAGTTTGCAGCAATTAGATGAGTTTTTTCTCCCTACACATTGTGAGACGGAACTTCAAGATAGCGGAGCTTCTACAAATTCCATTGCTGGTAACTCCTTTCATAATTATTCACGGATGTAATAAATTTTCACATAAAGAACAACCCTTTAAAATGTTTCTTGCAATTAAATTAAATTTAAAATTTACTATACTCTTTAGAAAAATGTTTCTTATAATTTTTGTAATAATTAATACTACTTATCGAATTATCGTTATTGTTGTTACCTATTTAAATTTTTCTATACACTTTTTCAATTATAGCTGTCATTGCGTTGTTAGAATTCTCTCTATATTTTATCAACATGAACAATTTACGTAGATCTCCTGGTAGTTCCAGTGAAAGCACTATAAACATGGTACGGATACTGGCTAAGCAGAGGAAAGGTATTAATGTGTGTCATATAAATGCTCAGAGCCTAAATAACAAAATTGATGAATTCAGATTGACATTTGAAAACTCATCTGTGGATGTTATTTGTGTGTCAGAGACTTGGTTCGTAAAAGATACGCCTGACAGTCTGTGTAATTTAAATGGTTATGTTGTATTCAGAGCTGATCGTAAAACACATGCTGGTGGTGTTGCAATATATATTAGGGAAGGTATTAAATGTAATTTTAAGTGCAGATCTAATGAAGGTGAGGTAATTGATGAAATCGAATATTTGTTTGTAGAGGTTATTTCTGAAAACAACAAAATGCTTATAGGATGTATATACAGGCCACACCGTGATACTGTGATCACTTCTCTTATGGAAGTACTAGAGAGGTTGACGGTCACCTATATGGATTTGTTAATTGCAGGTGATTTTAATTGTAATCTTCTGTGTGACACTTATGTCTCAGAAAACATGGAAACCATTGGTCTCACATCATTAAACTACACGATGCCTACACACTATACATCAACAGCAAGTACTTTACTTGACCTTTTTTTTGTTAACGATTTAACCAAAGTATTGTTGTACGACCAACTATCGGCCTCATGTTTCTCGAAACACGACTTAATTTTCACGACATATGACTTTATTTTAAATAATGAAACACTATCAGTTACATATCGTGACTAATAATATCAATTACAATGTTTTGGCAGAACATATTTCTTTAGTAAATTGGGCGTCCATTTATCATATGACTTCTGTTGACCATCAGTTGTCCTTCTTGGAGAATAATATCTCATACTTATTTGATCTTACTGTACCTAAGATAACGAAGAATATTAGGACCTATACAAGATCGTGGTTTACAGCACATATTAAACAACTGATTGGTCAAAGAGATAATGCGTTTTCACGTTGGAAAAAATTTAAGTTACCTCAACTTAAAGAAGAATATCGAAATCTTAGAAGAGAAGTTACTCGTGAAATTCGTAGATCAAAGTCTGAATATTATGGCCACCGTTTTGAAAATGCAATTAACACCAAACGGAAATCGAAAACTATTCGGGAAATTGGAATTGGCCGAACTAGTAATAGGAAAACTTGCGAACTCACTCCTGATGAACTTAATTCAGTTTTTACTAATTTACCCACTGTTCAATGTCAACCTCCAGCACACAATGCAATCAATAACCTAGTGATTTCTGACAATTATAGTCCATTTGATTTTCAATGTGTTAGCAATGATGAGGCCCTTACCTGTCTTTTAGCCATAAAATCAAATGCAATTAGATATGATAATATGCATTCTAAATTTATCAAAATTATCCTTCCTATCCTCTTACCATACATAACTTACATGTATAATACGATCCTTACCACCAGCGTGTTTCCAACACAATGGAAGCATGCAAAGGTTATTCCTGTGCCTAAGACAAACTCTGAGTTTAGGCCTATATCAATACTCCCATTCTTTTCTAAGGCTCTTGAGAAGATAATGCATAAACAGATAAACGAATACCTAAAACGATTTGGGCTATTATCGCAAAAGCAATCAGGCTTTAGGCAAAAACATAGTTGTACAACTACTTTAATAGATGTTGCAGATGATATTCGTCATGCCATTGATGGTGGAAATATTTGCTTTTTAGTCCTTCTTGATCATTCTAAAGCCTTCGACATAGTTGATCACTCAATACTTTCAACAAAACTTAGCCGGCTTTTTAATTTCTCCGTGTGTTCAAAGAAACTTATTGAATCCTACCTGGCAAACCGTGTTCAGTCAGTCTTCCTTAATAACCAATTTTCGAGACCACTACATGTACCTAAAGGTGTTCCGCAAGGCTCAATTCTAGGCCCTCTTTTATTTTCAATGTACGCCAATGACTTGCCAGATCATGTAAAGTATTGTAAAGTACACATGTACGCCGATGACGTCCAACTATATCTTTGCAGTCCACTAATATCTTCCAGAGAAAACGTAGCAAAACTTAATGATGATTTAAATAATATTTATAACTGGGAAACTGCTAATGGACTTTGTCTGAATCCCCTCAAGTCCAAATGTCTCATCATGCACAAGAAAACTCTACGTCATAATCTAGATTTTGATATTGTTCTCAACTATTAGAGAACTGAAATTGTGTCCTCATCAAAAAATCTGGGTATTGTTTTTAATGACACACTTAGTTGGAACAATCATGTAAACGTTGTGGTAGGGAGAACGTATGGTATGCTTCGGACGCTTTGGGCGACTCAATCTTGCACTCCATTAAATATAAGAATAATACTTGCAAAATCTTACCTAATGCCGGTTTTATTATACGGGTGTGAAATTTTTGCGTTATGTGACTCAACTAGTAAGAGAAAACTAAATGTGGCCTTCAATAGTATTATAAGGTATGTTTATGGATTAAACAGACTTGATCGTATTTCCTCGTTTTCAACAAGACTATATGGTATGTCGTTTGATAATATTTTAAAATTAAAGGTGCTAGTCCTATTACACAAAATTATATATCAGAAGGAACCATCATACCTTTTCAACCGCTTAACCTTTGCAAGATCCAATAGAGGGAGAAAGCTTGTACCGATAAGATATCGTAGTAAAATTTGTGAATGGCAGTTCTATTTTAATGCCGTTTATCTCTGGAACTTACTACCACATCAAATACAGAAAATCAACAACGCAATACAGTTCAAAAACAAAATAACTGCTAGTTTTTCAATTCAAATTTAAATTGTTTGTCACTTATTGTTTTTAATATACCTACGTTATTTCAACCATTTTTTTTTTTTATCAAAATTTTTACCATTTGATTCTTTTATATTAAATTATGTCAAACTCATTCATTTATTTAGTTCTTTATTTTATTTATTTTTTTTTTATTTACTTTATATAATTATACAATTTATTTAAATATTTTTGTATACCGTAACTTGTTTTTTTCTTTAAAAATTCCCATACTAACTATAATATAAAAGATGTAAATCTTGTTGTATGGGAAGAACAAATAAAAATAAACTAAACTAAAATTAATGGACTCAGCCTATAAAACGAAACTTAATGAAATGATTGAAATTTTTATAAATGCTATTTCAAAGCTTTGAATTTTTCATATATGTAAATTTTAATTGTTTCGTTAAGTTTCGTTTTAATATAATCGTAAAAATGAGCCCTTATTTTCCAAATTAAAATTTTATTACTGAAACCGTTTTTCTATGACCTTGACATTTAAAAAGACATTCTGTTCGGTGATAAATAATAAATGAAATACATACTTACATACATATGTACATAAGTATCGCACAATATAGTAAATGTGGGTGTATGTATACGTGCAAACAAATATATTGATACAAAATTGTTTTTGTTTTTTCAACGTCATATTTAATTGTGTGTAGAACCAACTCATACATATGAATAATAACTGACTGATAACAAGAAATGGCATCATACAATTTTACACTATGTTTATTTGTAAACATACAGTGTACACTCGTATATTGTATATGATGTTTTTATTGTTGTTGCCGCTATTGTTTTTGTTATCAACTGTTCATTTAATTATGTCACTTTTTCTACACAATTTACGTTTTTGCTTATTGTTATTTATGAAATAATAAACAAACTGAATAATATACAAATATTTGTTATGACAACTTACAACAGTGTAAAATTTTAATAATTAATAAACAATACGAGTAAACAATACGGGTATAATAAACAAAAACAATATTTAAAAAGTTAAACTGAATGTAAACAAAATATTGTGCATATTGAATAATAACACTATGCAACAAAAAAAAAATAAAAAATAAAAATAAATAAAAAAAAAAAAACGTAACCACTATATTTTGTTTTGTGATGTTTTGTGGTCCTCTAATAACAAAACCAGTCGAAATTTAACATTCCATAGATAAGTTTTTTCCATTTTTTTGTAAAATTTGGGATTTTTAGATTTTATTTTAACTTGAGATCAACTTGACAAATTTCTTTACAGAAACTTTAAAAAAAATTTTATTAAATTTACCTCTTAGTTATTCTAATATTATTTTTTATATACTCAACAGTTTCGGAGTAATTCAGAATGTAATGAAATATTTTTATTTTTAAAAATTCATAAAAATTCGGGAATTATAAATGAAATTTATATATGAAATTTTTATCCCCAAATCATAAATCTACATACACTGCAAATAAACCAAGCCATGAAAATCTATGGGTAAGTGTTGATTTTAATGCGCTATCGCACAGTACGTTGATCAGTAGGAATAAATCAAAAAATTTTAGGTTACACAAGCTAACAAATTGTATATCAGATGATAGGAAATACTTCAATTAAGAAGAATCCATATTTTCATTGCAATATAAGAAGTTTTGAATATGCTACAGCCTTTTAAAGTTAAAGCTTTTTAAGCGTTTTTATTTTTGTGAACTTGTCGATTTTGCGCATTAACCCAAAAATTAATGCTGTTAGCACATTTTTTACACTATTCAAGTGATTATTTTTTTTTAAATGATTAGAAACATAAAATAGGTTATTTCAATGTATGGAAAAAAAATGGAAATTATTTGTAAAAAAATATGTTAAAATTATCAAAACATTATGGAAAAATTATGAAAAATGTTTTGTTTTTGCCAGTCAAGAAAAAAAATTTTCAAATATGTCCAGTTTAATTTTTACATTTTATTTTTGCACGATTTGTTATCTTTCAGAATGTTATTTTACCTCATCCGACTTTTTCCGATTCTTCGAGATATCGCGTTTTGAAATATGGTCTAAACTTGATATTTTCCAAGTTATTTTTCTTATCTAAAATGTCACAGTTATTTAACAACTTTTATTTTATGTTATATAATACTTGCTAATTTTAATTATAAGCGTTTATTGCCTTTATTGCTCTTTAAATATATTAATTTTTATGTAACTGACGACAAGTCCGTCCTTGTAATGCTGTTTGTTTTTTCTTTGTTCATTGCTGTTGTTAAGCTTTGTTGTATGTTAAAGCTTTCCAGAGTAAAGCGTCGGTTTGTGTAGTTTTCTCTGTCCATTACCCTGATATTGTTTAAGTCAGCTGAGTGATAATTCTTTAGTATATGCTGTGATAATGCCGTACTCAGTGTTTTGTTTTTTATGTCTGCTTTGTGATCTCTCATTGTTTTTCCAGTGATCTTTTCTTTTCTTGTGACAGAAAAATTAAGACCGAGGAATTTGCTAAGCTGCTAATGGAAACCAGGAATTTGTATTTAGAGAACTACAGTTGATACTATATGCCCAGTTCTGTCCACAAAGTTTTAATGCATGAATGTGAAGTCATAAAATGTTTTGATTTACCCATAGGTGATTTATTTTTACACTTTATGAAAAAATTAAAATAATAAATTGAAAACTTTTTTTACAGGGAATTTATCAGAAGAAGCGTTAGAGGCCACTCACAAGCATATTCGACATGCTCGTTTAAACCATACGAGAAAAAACCCTCAAAAAAATTCAAATAAGGATTTGATGACACATTTGTTGATTTCAACAGACCCTTACCTTTCATCAAACAGAAATATTAAATTTAAGAACAAGTTTTATGAGGCAGACCTCGTTTTCATGTCTTGTATTGAAAGCGAAATTAAATTATTATAAAATTTAGTTAAAATGTTTTTGTTTTTTTTTTTTTCATTCTATTTAATTTTGTATACTTAGTTTAAAAAAAATTTGTAAACAATACAAACAAAATTTTTTTTTTTTTGAAAAAACATATATTTACAAGGAAGGTTTTATTTTGGTAGAAAAAGTGCACATAAAACTATATGTATACCTTTTCAAGGGAAAAAGATATTGACAAACGGTTTTCAGTATTAAAAAGTAAAATCTTCAATCTTACAAAAACAATTTTTGTTTCTTTTTTTTTTACTGGTCTTAATAACATTAATATTAAACTTAAAACGGGAAAATTTTAATTTGTTTTATTTTTTTAAATAATTGAGTTACGTAAAATCTGATTTAATTTTTGAAATCAGCGACCAAGAGTTTATAATCATGCAAAATTTCATAACAATCGAACGACTCCTTGTATTTTTCCTCACTTTTGTATGGGCTCAACGTACTGTGTGTCGTGTTGCCATAATTAATTTCTTCTTCGAGTAGCTCGAGTAGTAAAATTTAACTTTTTTCATGTTTGAAAGCATGTAAAAAGATAAATATAAGTATTTAGTGTAACAAGTGTATAACTTTTGGAATCGTACAAGTACCAAGGATATCACCCTAAAATTTCACTTATGCCGTTTTTTTTTCTGACAAAAAATGTCGCCCTTTTTTGCCCTTTTTTCGAAAACTGTACTTTTTTATATATTCTGAATTAAGAGCAACCTTATCTTATATATCAATCGAAAGGTCTCAAAGTCGAGCCCTCATAAATCACAAAAAATTCGAGCCATTGACTTCTTTCAGGTCATAGTGGGAGAATATTTCCCCATTGTTCCCCTTTTTTGAATATTTTCACCCTATGACTTCCACTTGTATTTATGAACACAGCACTTTGAGACATTTCGATTGATATATAATATAAGGTTGCTCTTAATTCAGAATATATAAAAAAAAATACACTTTTCCAAAAAAGGGCAAAAAAAGGGCGACATTTTTTGTCAGAAAAGAAAAAAGCATTAAATCGGACTGTCCTACTGGCGTGGACAAACTACTACTCGAAAAAGCTCGACGCCTTTCCATATAAACTAGCAAATTCCAGCGCTCGAAATTCGAGTGCAATTTCTAGACAGCTTTATTTTTCAACTTAGCCAATTCACAAACCAACACTTTTATTGTTTATTATTATTGTGAATGAAGATGACAAACTCGTTAACTAACACATTAACAAATTTAATAAAACACACATAGCATATGTGTAATTTTATGTATGTGTTAGTAGCAACTTTAAATGCAATTTACTCAAAATAGAGGGAAAATTTTAAAAATCTGTAAATTTGAGAAACAGCTAAAAAGAAATACCTTTCAAATAATATACGTTTGCTCAAAATCGGGACAAAACGGTAGAACAAAACATCGGTCACAAGAAATCGCCTAGCCTATTAATATAGATGTATGAAAATATTGACTTCATAGATGTTTGACTTCATTGTAAAAAAAAATTTTCCCAAAATACATGGCATAATTTTATATATTTTAAAGTCAGTTATACTGATAGATTACCCTCCTGAAATATTAAAACATTCTGATAAAAGCTATGGAGTGGGCTAACTACTACTCGAAAAAGATCATCCACTTTCCATACAAATATATGAAAAAATTCACTTCATGCAAGTTTGACATCGAATTACAAAAAATTTTTAAGGCACACATGGTACGAATTTATGCTTTTTAAAGTTGGAAATATGAGTACATTACGAACACCAAATTTCAAAGTAAGCTGGCCACAATTGTGACTCGGACGAACTACTACTCGAAAACGACCAGCTCTTCCCTTACGAAAGTGTGAAAATTTGCTCTTATTTCATGTTTGAAATAATTTTACCGAAAATTTTTCATAATGACAGCCAAAAGTGTTACCACTATGTGGTTTGGGTATAATGACTTTGTGCTGCTGTTTGTAACAACCAAAAACATTTGACCTAGACCCATCTTTTATTATACCGATCAACTCAAAATCACTTTCTGAGTCAATTTAGCGATGTCCGTCCTATGAAACCGACATAAATTGCCATAAGATCCAAATTATCATATAGATATCAGTCAAATTGGGTTTGTATGTGTTTGTTATATCAATTAATCACTAGTCCAAAAAAAATCCCTAAATGACAATTCTTAGTCATAGGCCCCATATAGAACTGCTTCCCGATCTTCACTCAAATCTATCAAAAATAAAAAAATTGCACAATTTTTCTCAAATTTGGTTCGTATATATTTTTTCAACATATAAGTGACTTTATCAAATATGGTCAGGATCGGTCCATTTTTCGACCTAGTCGCCATATAAATATAGCACCCGACATGAACTTTTTCATATCTGCAGCCAAAAAAATTATTAACAATGCCACTCAAATTTGGTTTGTGCTTATTTTCTATACGAATTAGTTGGACCGACTATAATTATCTTACTTGTTTAGAGTTAATGTAAGGAGAGTATGTCTTTTAAATTTCAAACGTTTCCGACATTAATTGTGGGGTGGACCAACTACTATTTGAAAAAGCTCGATCACTTTCCATACAAATGTATGAAAACATTCACTCCATGGAAGTTTGACATCATTTTAAAATATATTTTCCAAAAATACATTGTAAAAATTAATAGATATTGTAGTCCCTTATATCAACATATTATTTGCATTTATTTTGTTTGTGTTTTTTTAACAATTGCAACTGACTATATCCTTAGATGCCTCTTTTAAATTTTTAAGCAATTCAGACTAATATTGTACTATTAGCAACCTACTATTCGAAAAATATCAGTCAGTTTCCATACAGATATATGAAAAAATTCACTTCATGTAAGTTTGAGATCGATTTACAAAAAATATTTAATACAAATTTATAAACTATAAAGTTGCAAATAAGAGGACATTACGTCCTTAAAATTTCAGAGACTTTCGTTAATAATTGTGCTGTTGACGAATTACTACTCATGATCCAAATTTCATTGTAATATATGTAAATATATCGTAAATTTTATCTATGGCCAATTTAAGTCTATTTTTCTGTGGGAGGCTTTGCTTTCACAAATTTCAATAATGATCATTCTTAAGCGGATTAAAGTTAAAATATTGAATTGCGGCCGAATACTGTTGCATTTGTGTGCTGACGTTGGCGTGCAAGCACACTCAAAAGGACGGACATAACTTAAGCGACTTTGTAAATATAGTAGATGGAGTATTTTTGATTGGAACATATATCAGCACCCTATGCCATGCTACCCTGACTTCAGAGTGGTGTATTATATAAAATTGTACAACCCAATTTCGACACAGAACAATCCACTAAAGTTAACACCCACTTAAATACGCAGGTGGAAGTGAGAACTTGACGCTTTAAAGGGGTGTTATGCCAAATAATTATTCATATAGTCGAAGCACAATAAAACACATGAAAAAGTATGTTAGAGTTAAGTATTTATAATGAATTTTCCGCTATACATTCATAACATTTCATGTTGATGTTTTCTGTTTCTTTTTTCTGTTGTTGTTGTTGTTGTTTTAGTGTGCCACTATTAACAACAGCTTTTAAAAACACACATTTTATGATGATTACTGTTGTGATTTTTATTTACTGAACAATAGTGTGACTTGACTGCACAGTTAATAAATGATGTTAAGAGTATTTCGTATGTGTTTGCCAACACCAACACTAACACATAAGGAAAACTAACATTAAGTTACTATATTTATAGTTGCAGTAGTTGTAGATGTAGTTGTAAATGTAGCTGTAGCTGTAAGTGTAAATGTAAGTATGTAGTTTTATGGCCAACATGATGCTATAAATAGAATCCACAAGTAAATAACCATTGTGTATGTAGTACCATAGTAGTATTTGTAATTTACAAATAAAACAGGAAATATGAAAACTACTACATACACGAACATATAATAAAATTTATAGAATGACAACATTTTTACACAATCACATACAGCTACACTCAAAAAATGAATGGTATTAATAAATTTGTGGAAGAGGTGAAACTATAATTTTGATTATGTTTAAAAAAAAATAATATTATAAAATGGAAAGAAAACATGAAACACATCTATAATGTTATATCAATTGTTATGTTTATTGTTGTAGAGCATCTGTTGCAATAACTGCGATGGTGTACTGTATGAAAACAGTTTCTTAACCACAATGCTCACAGGGCAGATTTTAAGCAAAGGTATTAAATGCGTAACCAAAAATGGAAGTACCTCAGTAAAAGGGCTCTATGTGCAATAATTGTTATTCAAATTTTGTCAAGCACTTGACTCGTATTTGTTTTGCAATTTATATTTGATTTATTGGCAAAAAGCCCTTAAGGAAGAAAAAAAACACAATTCAGATATACTTATTTATAAGGAAATAAAATCATTTAGATTTATGGAAAGTAGTTATATGTGCAAAAACTTTTTTTTCTGAAAGATACATCAATATCGTAAAGTTATGGAAATATTAATATGATATTATGTTGTTTTTGTTTTTCGATCAGTTCTAGTCTTCGAGGCATTGAATCAGCCAAATATTTAGAACGGCCAAGTCTATTCATTCCCACCCCGTTACTATGGCTTGTTTCAGCTTGTTTAAAATTATCATACTGCTTCGAAGCACCGAAAATTCCGATAGACATTATGCCTGGTTAATCATAGACAGGGTTTCAGTATTTATATTTATAATATGAATAGGCTAGGCGATTTCTTGTGACCGATGATTTGTTCTACCGTTTTACCCCGATATTGACCAAACGTATATTATTTGAGAGGTATTTCTTTTAAGCCGTTTTGCAGATTTATAGATTTTTAAATTTTTTCCTTTATTTTGAGTTAATTAAGTTTAAACTCTTTGACTTTGACTTTCAGTTTTCAATGTAATTCCCTTTTTAGTACCTATAGTATAATATGAACTATAACTATATTTTATAACATAAACAAACCAATTTTAATTTTATGCTGAATATTGTTAAAATTCAATTAAATTAACCAGTCTATCTCTGACAGTGATACAGTGCAGACGTCTTTAGTGATCTTTTCTTTAATATTGTGTAAAAATTAAAATCAATAGCAATTGTTATTGTACTAAATTATTGATTTAAAATTTTTGTATGTTAAAAACTACAACAACTTTATTAGATTCTTTAACAAACTTCAAAACAAAGGGATTAGTGATCTGCTTTACTAATCCCCTGCTTGTTAAGCAGAAGCAACGATGAGCAGTAGCAGCGATGATGATATTAATGATAGTTTGCAGACAATTCCAACAAATAAACGTCGATTGTCTCAATCACCAGAAATAGTGAAACATAAAAACAAAATAAGTAAATATAATAATACTGCAAGCACCAGCAAAAACAAATTCTCTGTTCTTGATGTTGATGATAATGATGAAAAAAATAATGATAATGATGATAATCAAAATATTGATATTGATAATGATGAAGAATCGTATGAACCAAAACCACCGCCAATAATAATTCCTCACGTTACAGATATAATGTGCATGATAAATATTTTAAAAATAGTAGATTCTAAAGATTTTTCATATAACTCTACAAGAGATGGTCAGGTAAGACTAATGATAAAAAAAAGTGAAATCGTATAGAGAGGTAGTAAAACATCTTGATGAAAAGTAGATAATATTTCATACACACCAAATCAAACAGGAAAAAGCTTACAGGGTAGTTCTTAAAAATATACATTACTCAACTCCAATTCATGATATAAAAAACGAAATCGAAAACTTAGGTCATCTGGTACGAAACATAATGAACGTAAAGAGCAGAATTGCAAAGAAACCCATGTCAATGTTTTTTGTTGATTTGGAGCCAAATCCAAATAACAAGAAAATTTATGATATAAAACATCTCTTTAACGCAATTGTTAAAATTTAACCTCCTTTAAAAACAAAGGATATTATACAATGTCACCGATGCCAGCAGTTTGGGCACACCAAAACATATTGTAGGAGAATATATAATTGTGTGAAATGCGGACTTAGTCATCCCACAGATAAATGTCCAAACTCAGAAAATACACATCCACAGTGTGTCAATTGTCTACAACATCACACTGCAAACTACAAAGGATGTCAGGTTTGCAGAGATCTACTAAAAAGAAAACTCGTTATTCGCAGGCAAAACTTGAATAGCCATGACTCAAGAAATCCATTGAATTCAGAAAATTTTCCTTCCTTTAGTAGCAACATACCAGAGAACAATCAATCACAAAAACGTCAATTTTCATATGCTCAAACTGTTAAAAATAATAGTAGTAACAATGAACATGAACAAAATACTTTAAAAAATATTGAAACTTTATTGCAAAGCCAAAGTGAATTCTTTAATACACTGTTGCAAATGATGCAACTAGTTATTGCAAAACTATGCGTTTAAATTTACGGATATTACTATGGAATGCTAATGGCATTTCAAGTCACACTAAAGAAGTAGAACTTTTCCTTAAAGCAAGCTTTATTGACTTGCTACTGATCTCAGAGACTCACTTTACAAGTAGAAGTTTCTTTAAAATTAGTGGCTATGATCTCATCGATACCAATCATCCTGATGACAGCGCTCATGCAGGTTCTGGGATCTTAATAAAATCTACTATAAAATACGTCATTCTTAATGGATTTCAAAAAGCACACCTTCAGGCAACATCTATAAAACTTAAATGAGATGATGGAGATTTGGTTATATCTTCAATATATTTTCCACCTCGGCATAATATCAAATGTCAAGACTATGAAAACTTTTTCAATACCTTAGGAAGCCGATTTCTTGTTGGCGGTGATTTTAATGCCAAACATCCGTGGTGGGGTTCCAGGTTAATAAATCCGAAAGGAAGAGAACTTTTCAAATGTCTCAATAAGAATAATATGTTTACTTTGGCCACAGGAACACCAACGCACAGTGGTTTATCGTCATAGTAGAAATGGAAAAAAATAGAAGGAGTCATCGTAGAACATCCAAATTTTTTACAGATGCTTTTTTATCATCATTAGGAAATATATGAAGAATAAAATATGTCCGCCCACTTTTACGCCCACTCCCCATACAAGTGAAATATATAAATGGCAATATTTTCATTTGAATTTATGCTATTTCAACCGAATTCGGTATATATATGTTTTGTAGCAATTAAAATCAATGGCTAAAAAATTTACGAAATTCGCCCACAACCATGCCTACTTCCCATATAACAAAATTTTTTAATATGATGTATATGCCTTGTTATCAATGCTACAATCCCTAAACTTCATAGGATTATTAAAAATAATATCATATCCAAATCTTCCATACACACCCCTCCTCTAATACCCCAACTTTCTCCATCAATTTTCTAAATAATTAGAAAATTAACATGTAACCTGGTTTTAAATCAAACACGCTTTTAATCCTAGTAATAATAAAAAAAACATTAAAGTGAAACATGTATATATAAAATTAATATTTTATTATAACAACAATTCCTTAACATCTTCAGGTAGATCTAATTCCTGCTTTTTTTGAACTTTTCGAAACTTATTTATAAAAGGATCCGAAGAAGCTAAAAGTAAGTGCACCACATCTTCATTTGTTGATATCCTACTACATTTTCTGGCATGATACCTTCGATATTCACAATAATCGCGATTCCTCGCTTCCTGGGCTTCTTCTGATAACATTCCGATAGGTAAAATTGCTGCTGCTATTATTTTTCCTCCATGTATCAAGACTTTATGTACGGTCATTGGCATATAGTACCAGCTATACAACCTAACATATAATTGGGCCGTGTTCGAACAATATTGCTGAAACTTATTCGGACATATATCAGCGTTGCTGTTAATAGTTATTAAAATTACTTTGAAACGATGAATAAGATTTTCATCTACACCCACAGCTTCAGCAGTAATTCTGGGATTTTCAAAAAACCTCCTTGATGCATTTCCATCATTGGTTGTACCCATTCCTTGTTTAACCATGTCAACATTTATTCCCAGGCTCAACTTTAATTTGCCTTGAATGATTTTTTTTGTTTGCTCCCTTATTTCCTTGGTTGCAGAGTTAGTTCTCCAAGCAGCAAAATCTTTATTATAAGCGATGTGCAGTATACACTCCATAAATTTTATGCGAGCATGTAATGGAGATACACCGAACTTAAGAGCTTCCTCACTTTCTGGCTTCATTATTAAAATTTCCAAATTATTCATTTCGGAAGGCTTTGCTTTACATATATAGCATACCGCATTTGATGATGTTTGTGTTATTGTGTTAGCCACCTTTCCGTCAATCATTGCCAAAACCAAACTATGACTTACTTCGAAGATTTTGTCAGAAATTGTGATGATTGTTTTATTTAAATTTTTTATTTCATTTTGAACTCTTCCAACTTCACTTGTTATAACATCAGCTGTTTCTTTCACAAATTCAAACTTCAAAGGTCTACAGAATCTTATAGAGGAAGGTAGTAAATTTTTCCAGCACACATTATTTGAATCTACCAAGTCCGTCAAAGTTAATGGTACTAAAGATGTCAGAAACATATTTTTATCGCTTGTGTTATCACTTGTAAAATTTTGATGGTATTCACTGTGGCCAGACGATCCATCACATCCCCATTTCGAAACTAAATTCAACTGCCAAGGAACTTCTTCTAGCTCTGTTTTTGATTTTGCCTCCAATATTCTTGTAGCTGTATGATTAAGTAAGTCTTGTAGACTAACTTTGCTCATATTTTCTTCTATCAGCAAATTTTTTGGATAACACGCTTTTTTTGCTATAAGCACCTGTAATTTTGTTTTTGAGGACCATTATTATAAAAAAAAATATTACAAAGTACTAATGTACTTCAGCAATACAAAACTCAAAATCACAAAAGTACCTGGTGATATGGTGGAAAAATATCACTTCCAATATTCTTTGCAGCATTTCGCAAAAGTTCGTATTGGTTTTTAGATAAATGAGCATCAAGAATCAGGCTTAGTGCCTCTTCAGGTGAAAACTTATTAATAATTTTCTCTTCATGACATATTTTTTTCGCAGCAGATGTTATGAGTTCTGCCGAAACATTGCTACATAGCTCATTAATTTTATTTTTTTTTTGCACGAGGGCCTAAATCCTCATAGCTTTTTGTTGGACGACCACGAGAGCTACACGGTTCAACTCCATCTTCGGGAAGATCCCCAAACGTATAGAACTTGTCAGCCCAAGCTTTATTTTTTTCAAAAAAAAATATTCTATTACGACTAGCGCTTATCCACCGCTGATTAAAGCGGGGCTTAAAAGTTTTTATTAAATAATTTTTAAATACTTTTAAATCATCTTTTTTAATAAAATTATTATTTATTGATACTACATCCACTACTGCATCAATATCATTATTGTAATCAAGCAGAAGATGTACAATTTCACCATTAGATATTTGATAATTATCCATGTTTTATAAATCAATGCACTTATCTCGAAATAAACTTTGCTTATGTTTATAAATTTCTAATGTAAACTGAGAAGAATAATAGAGAAAAAAACTAACGGCAAATTACTAAATAAAGAGATTTGCAAGTAAATTTGCATTAGTTGTTCTTGTATTTTTTTATTTTGAGAAATTAATAAAATAAAACAAAAAGAATTTGCAGGTGAATTTTAATAACATTATTATTATACATATGTATAAATATCTTTGAATATTTCTCTGAGAAAAAAAAAAAACAACAATATTATTGATAAGCGAGATTATTAAATCTCTAATTTCTAATAAAATAGATGTGCTCTTATCATCATTCATTGTTATAACAAGAGGTATGGTTGCTATGGCAACAAGCGAGCAAGCAGCAAACGTAATATAACGAGAGAATGCGTAATAAGCAATAAAAAGTAGCTTGTTTTCTATTTAAACGTTTACTAGACAAAGGCTAGCAAAAACTAGTAGCTGAATTTAACTTTATTGTTTAAATTAGACTTCAAGCTTTCATTTGGTATAAGGTAGAGCACCGCGCTCGACCGGGCACAAAAGTTCTAGTCCAGCAAAGTTGAAGAAAATAATAATTTTTAGACTCCTAAGATGAAGCAAATTTTTGTCAAAAAAATTTTTTTTTCTTTAATTTTTTTTTTTTTTTTAAATTTTCATCTTAAATACCTAAATTATGGGAAAATACACAACAACAATACATATTAAAAGTCATTCCAAGACTTTTTAGTTTCTTACTATTTTTTAGGATTTTCTTTCAAATGTTGTGTGTTAGACTTGGCACACTTTGAGGAAACGCCTACAAAAAAGTAATGAAAATATCGCCCTAGCATTTCAGATACATGATATTCAATATGTTTTTAATGAAATTAATAAATTTCATCATTAGCGGAAAACATGAAATTCAGTATTAATTTTAACTTTTCAACCACTGTGCAACGTACTGGCCTAGTGACCTCCGAAAAATTCCTGATTTGCTAGATTTTTTAATCTACAAGGGTATTCCCAGCCACAAATTGGAAATAAGAAGCTGCGACGACTTAAGTTTTGATCACACACCTGTACTTATCAATTATAATGTTTCTGTTACAATGAAATCTTCAAAGTACCATACCTTCTCTTCTAACACCAATATATCACTTTTCCAGCAATATTTGGAGACTAACTTATGTTTAAACATGAGCCTAAAAACAAAATCTGAAATTGATGATGCAGTTGAATACTTTACAAACGAGATTCACAAAGCTGCCCAGATGGCAACACCAGTTATTGATAGATCTGCTGGCACATACATATACATAAAATTTTATCATTTCGCTTGAAATTCGACAACTTGTGAGAGAAAAAAGAAGGTAACGAAAAAGATGGCAAGTAAGCAGAAATATTAATGATAAATGTTTATTTAATAGGGCACGCAAGGAGCTTAAAACGTTACTTTTTGAACACAAAAATGCGAAAACTTCAGAATTCCTTTTATGGAAAGCTACTAAATATCTCAAAAGGCCAAATAAGAGAAATACTATTTTTAAAAATATCGATGGTTCTTGGTGTAGAACTGATAAAGATATTTCTGAAACATTCGCTAATCACCTTAAACATACGTTCGTACCATTTTCATTTAACACTGAAGCTCAACAAGAAGAAATATCTAATTTTCTTAATTCACCTTTACAAATAAACCTTCCTATTAAGGCATTTACTGTAAATGAAATAAAAAATGAAATAAAATTGTTAAATAAAAATAAATCCCCAGGATATGATCAGATTGATGCGAATGTCGTAAGCAAACTTTCACGAAAATGTATCGTATTTCTTACACAAATATACAATTCAGTTCTCAGGCTTGATCACTTCCCATCGCAGTGGAAATGTGCGGAAATAATTATGATCCAAAAACCAAACAAACCAGAAAATACAGTTTCATCATACAGACCAATAAGCTTATTGTGTATATTTTCAAAAATATTTGAAAAAGTATTCTTACGAAGATTGTCGCCTATATTGGAAAATAAAAACATTATTCCAGACTATCAATTTGGATTTAGACAGAAACACGGTACACCTGAGCAAGTTCACCGAATAGTGAATGTTATTACAGATGCTCTAGAAAATAAAATGTATTGCTCAGCTGTTTTTCTTGACATACAACAAGCCTTTGATCGAGTTTGGCATCACGGGTTGCTCTACAAGATTAAAACGTATCTTGCTGCATCGTACTATCTACTTTTAAAAAGTTATTTAAATGAAAGATACTTTTATGTAAAAGTCAATGATGAGAGTTCAGAACTGTATGATATAAAATACCACAAGATAGCGTATTAGGACCCATTTTGTACACCATGTACACAGCAGATATGCCTCTAATCAACAACATACTGGTAGCAACGTATGCAAATGACACTGCAATTATTGCTGCACATGCTTTTCCTGTACAAGCATCCTTATTTGTCCAAAGTGAGCTAGATTTGTTGGACCAATGGCTACAAAAATGGAACATAAAGATAAACACTCAAAAATCAAATCACGCAACGTTTGCACTTAGACGAGGTGACTGTCCTCCAGTTACCATTAACGGAAATACCAATCCTAAGTGTGATTCAGTGCGGTATCTCGGTATGGTCTTGGATAGACACCTTACCTGGAAAGCGCATATTAAAAAAAAAAACAGCAACAGCTTAACATAAAAACCAAAAAGCTGTACTGGCTCCTAGGACCAAAGTCTCAATTGAATCTTCCCAAAAATATGCAAAGTCATACTGAAACCAACCTGGACCTACGGTGTCCAATTATGGGGCACTGCTAGCAATTCAAATATTGATATTCTAGAAAGATATCAATCCAAAACACTTAGGTTGATTACTAATGCACCGTAGTATCTCACTAATAAATCTATTCCAAGAGATCTTTCGATGCTTCCAGTTAGAGAAGAAGTCAGAAAATCTAGTGATAGATACCTAGAAAGGCTCAGCAACCACGTTAACCCTGTGGCTATTTCATTGCTAGACAGCACTAATGAAACTAGGCGATTAAAACGCAAGCATGTACTGGATCTACCATTCATAAACTAACTCGCCCCCTATTTCAACAAGCGATAAAAAAAAATAAATAAAAATAAAACAAAATCAAACTGTAAATAAAAAAAAAAATCAAACATTCTTTTTGAAAACCTAAAATTCTAACTACTATTCTTTTGTAAATAACTACATTAAATACTTTTAAATATTGTATATAATAACCAACATTTTATTGCATATTCTTATGATATGTAACTCATTGGAGCTACATATCCCCTGTGATTTAAAATTGAGTTCAACAAATTTGCTTATTATCTACCGATAGATTGTAAGTAAAGAATATATTTAAAAAAAAAAAAATTAAATTAACCACAAACCTTAAAAAACAACAAACATCTATTTTCAACTTGATCAATAAGTTCTGCTAATACAGTTTAGACTTTTGCCGCACTAATAAATAAAGTACCAAATTAATTTAAATTATTTTTTACGCTCATAAAATATATTAAAATCTACTTATTTATAATAATCTGTTAAATATTACGTCGCCAATTTTGAAAAAAAAAATTTTTTGTAAATATTTTAAAAATTATTTTAATTTTTCATGCACGAAAAATTTTTTCATGAAAAATTTTTGAGTCGTAGTCGACTCAGATACAAACACCGCGACTCCGACTCCTACTCCACAGCCCTGCAATAATATTATCTTGAGTTATGCTGTTATGACTTGAGTCCATAGAACTATTAATCTTAACGTAATCACACACGAAAGCTAATGCCAGTAATCGGCATTTTATGTAATTTTATTACAATTTTATTATAGCAAATTAGCATAAATTTTTGTGCTGAATTCTGATTTTTTTATGAGTGTAGCTAGATGTACACAAATGTACAATTCTGTTAATGTTCACATGTGCTTTTAGATTTTAGTATTTATGCATGTATTTTATTATGGTAATACATAATTTATGATTACTTATTTATATACGAACAATATTTTTTGTTTTCATATAAAATAATTATGACATGTGTTAGCCATAATTAATAAAAGCCTAAACCTGTTAAACGCTGATTTTATTTTTTGATGTGTAAACGTCTATACCCGCAGGGGGGTAAAAAGCTATTTCACAATACAATCACAAAAACAGCGTAAGATGTAAGACGTAAGACAAAATCGTTGTGGCTTATTATTGTATTGCTGAAAAAATTATGATATGTAATAACCTTTTTGTCGCTGTTTTATGCATTATATTTCCTCACTTTTTATAAACATTAATAATTAATTTCCTCAATCATTTAAAAGTATTCTTAACGTTATAATTTATTCCATATAAATAACACAATTATTAACGCATTTAATATTAATGCTAATCAAACATAAATAAAAACAAGTAAGAAAATTATACGATACCCTATACCATGCGTTTAGAAACCCTATCTCTTAGGCCCAACTAACTGGACATTGAAAATAAGCAAAAACCAAATTTGAGTAGGATTTTTATTAATTTTTTTGGCTGCAGATATGAAAAAGTTCATATCGGATGCTATATCTATAAAGGGACTAGGTCCGAAAATGGACCGATCCTGATCATGTTTGCTAAAGTCTCTTGTATTTTGCAAAAATATGTAGAAACAAAATTTGAGAAGAATCAGTGCAATATTTTTGTTTTTTAATAGATTTAAGTGAAGATCGGGAAGCAGGTCCATATGGGGTCAAAGGGATCATTTTTGGACTACCCATTAGTGGATGTAATGAACGCATACAAGCCCAATTTGAGTAAGATCTATATGACAATTTGGATCTTATGGCAATTTATGTCGATTTCATATGGGTAATTTGTATGGGGGCTAGGTCTGAACATGGACCGATTCTCACCAATTTCAATAGCGTTCATCCCATGGCCGATAAAAGCTTATATACCAAATTTCATCAAAATATATTCATATTTGCGACCTGCAGTTTGATTACAAGCTTTACATGGACACATAGACGGACGGACGGACGGACGGACGGACGGACGGACATTGTTAAATCAACTCAGAAAGTGATTCTGATTCGATCGGTATAATCAATGATGGGTCTAGGTCAAATGTTTTTGGTTGTTACAAACAGCAGCACAAAGTCATTATACCCAAACCACATAGTGGTATAGGGTATAATAAAAAATAAACGAATAACAGTAAAAAGAAAGTGTTTGGATATAAAATAAAGGCACAATTCATTGGAAAGTGATTGGAGATAAAATGAGGGAGCGAATAGCGTTATAAAAACATTTTGAAAAATGAAAAAAAGAAAAATGAAAAAAAAAAGAAAAAAAGCAAAAATTAAAAAATAAAAATGAAAAATGAAAAATTGAAAAATGAAAAATGAAACATGAAAATAAAAATTAAAAATAAATTAAAAATAAAAATGAGAAGTGAAAAATTAAAAATGAAAATGAATAATGAAAAAGAAAAAATAAGAAATTAAAAATAAAAAATTAAAAATGAAAATGAAAAGTGAGAAATGAAAAATGCAAAGTGAAAAATGAAAAATATAAAATGAAAATAAAATGCAAAATGAAAAGAGAAAAATGAAAAATGGAAAGCGAAAAATGAAAAATGAAAAATAAAAAATTTAAAATAGAAAATTAAAAATGAAAAATGAAAATGAGAAGTGAAAAATTAAAAATGAAAATGAATAATGAAAAATAAAAAATAAGAAATTAAAAATAAAAAATAAAAATGAAAAATGAAAACTGAAAATAAAATAAAAAATGAAAAGTGAAAAATGAAAAATATAAAATGAAAAATGAAAATAAAATGAAAAATGAAAAGTGAAAAATGAATAACGAAAAATGGAAAACGAAAAATGAAAAATAAAACATTAAAAATAGAAATTTAAAAATGGAGATGAAAAATGAAAAATGAAAACAGAAAAATAAAATATAAAAAATGAAAAATTAAAAAAAGAAAACATTAAAAATTAAAAATTAAAAATTAAAAATTAACCAGTTCAAATAATAAATAATAATAAATATTTTTATATTAGCAGAGGCCCAGCAGGTGATACATAGATGAAGCTTTCTGTTTGATTTGAAAAAAGTGCCATTAAAAAATCTTAAATTACTAGATGTTTACACATCTCGCCTGTGATCGGACTCACATGATTTTTTTTTTTTAATTTATGGCCATCTCTTATCACCCGTTGCAAGGAAAAATAATGTCCTAATTTCAACTTTAAAAAATGTTCAATAAACCTAAGAGTAAGTACAAACAAGTAAGAAAATAATAATCGGTCTACACCGGTTATGTGACACCCCATATCGAGCCTTTAGAAAATTCATCCCTTTTTCAACTAATTGGATACAGAAAATAAGCAAAAACCAAATCTGTATTTTTGGTTTTGATAGGTTTAAGTGAAGATCGGGAAGCAGCTTTGACTAAGGGATTATTTTTGGACTACTGATTAATGGATGTACTATAATACACACAAACCCAATTTGAGAGAAATCCATATGATTATCTGGATCTTATGGCAATTTAAGTCGATCTCATAGGGGCTCATTTGCATGGGGACTAGGTCCGAACATTCACCAATTTTCACCAATTTCAATACCATTCTTTTTATGTATCAATAGCATTCTTTCTAAGTATCTTTGAAAAATTTTCAATTAAGATTTTTAAGCATCATGTGTATATAAATATTTTTATTATTATTTAAACAAAATAAAATTATATTAAATATTTGGAGTTTAAATTTATTATTTGTATGCTAATTGGCGTTCACATGAAACTTAAACTTAAACTTCGACTTTCAGTTCTCAATGTAATTCTTTTTTTTTTATAGGAAATTAACTAAAATACCAGACCAATAATATATAATATGAACTATAATATTTTTCAACACAAACAAATTAATTTTAATTTTATGCTGAATATTGTTCTTATTCAATTATATTAACCACAAACTTTTAAAAAAATCCCAAACATCTATTTTCAACTTGATCAATAACCGAGTATAAGTTCAGCGAATGCAATTTTGACTCTTGATGCACTAAAATTTAAAATTTTAAAATAATTTAAATTATGAAACACTTTTATATATTTAATTTTAGTACTTGAATGAACTTATTCTCATAGAATAATTTAAAATCTACTTATTCATAATGATCCGTAAAATATGAAGTCGTCAGTTTCGAAGAATTTTTTTTCTCAAATATTTTAAAAATTATTTGAATTTTTCATGCACGTATAATAACTCCGGTACAAACAAAATAACCCCAACTCCACAACTCCGACTCCGATCCCACAGACCGGAATAAAATGGACAAACAGACAGACGGACGGAGGACAGACGAACGGACAGATATCGCTAAAGAAACTCATTATACCCTATACCACTATATAATCAGAGTATATTAAACAGGTATAAGAAAAGTTTTTAACTTTTTTTATTTATTTTTTGTTATATTGCAACACAAAATTGAAACTCATTCTTATGTGCGGCTTACAATGTACTTATCGACACCACATTTGGGTTTTGCGAGTATAGCTGCCGTTCGGATTTTATGGCCTCACGTATATTTAAAACTTGATTTTTTCGGATAAACACGTAATTTTTCTTAAGGCTATATCACCGCAGGGGAACCTGTAACGCCTAAGGGACGCGGGGGAATGCCTTCCAGATATGGAATGCCTCCCAGATATGGGTGGTAAGACGGAAAATGAAATACGTCTCGCGGACCAACAGGTAGCTGCGTCTGTCTTACATTAAGCGGCAGCAAACAGCGTCTGTACTCCAAAAGGATCGGCTGATTACATAGATGGAAAACTATAAACCCTTTAGAAGGCAACGGGAAACCACTGAAGTAATATTCCTTGAAAACCTTACATCTATGAATCACTACAATGATACAAGGCCCTCATTCTCCGGAAATACGAGGTTGCTAAGAATCCCCGGAGGTAAAGCAAAAAACAAACTAAACATCGGAACGTGGAACGTACAAAGTCAATATGAAGCTGGAAAATTAGCTAATACCACATCTGAAGTGAGTAGGCTCAAAATTGATTGCCTTGGTGTATCTAAAACGTGATGGCCAGTTAGTGGAGAAATTGGCACCCAAAATGCAAAGATGTTTTACCCCGGCAATCAAACCAGAAACCACAGAAATGGCGTTGGAATAATAGTGAAAAGCAATATAGCAAAATGTGTAAACGGATTCATTCCAAAATCTCACAGGACCATGCTAATTAAGCTGAAAGCTAAACCACTCAACATAAGTATTATTCAAATCTATGCGCCAAGTACTGTGAGGACCCAATTTTGGGCAGAGCAAAATTGGACACACAAGGGTCTAAACAAGGCAGTGAATTACATTCACCAAAACACGGACCAGTGAATTACATTCACCACGACTGGTAGTGAATTACATTCACCAATACACGGACTGGTGAATTATATTCACCACGACCTGCTGTGAATTACATTCACCCAACCCAAGCGAACATAGCTTACACATACGAACCATCAAACCAACGAACCATCAAACCAACGAACCATCAAACCAACAAACCACGGGCCAACAACAGAGAACATCAAACCACACCCATAGCGACAGACATAAACTATCAACCATCAACCACAACACACATACACAAACCATAAAACACCAGAGAAACAAGTAACGAAGAGCACACCACACATCGGTTGCGTGGTGCCCTCTTATCAAACCATTGAGAGTTCTCTTACAACAATTGAGAGTCTGTGGTCGCGACAAAGCGACATGGTTGTACGAAAATATAAAAAGGCGCACAACGAACAAAATAGATTTTTACTTCGAGAACCGGCAAAGGGTACGCATCGATAAGGAAACACAACGGGACGCACAGGCGATCGTGAGCATAGAGAAAATTGGTAAGAAACCAGATTTATTTTTATTTAGGAGCGGGATTACATCCAGCTGAGAATAGTAGCGAATTACATTCGCTAGTGGGGAGGGATCACATCCATCCCAAGCGCAGAAGGCAGGTTAACCAAGTGTAGGAGCGGGATTACATCCAGCTCAGAATAGTAGCGAATTACATTCGCTAGTGGGGAAGGATTATATCCGACCCAAGTTTAGAAGGCAGCGAGTGCAGGGGCTGAATTTCATTCAGCAGAGATCAGGGGCGAATTATATTCACCCAAACCAAAGTCCACAGGAGCATAGGGTCATCAGGCTAGGGAGAGCACAAAAACCCGCGACTTCAGCAAGCTGTACACCATCGACATCCGGCACCAACCCCAATACCCGCTGCATCAACAACAACCACAGCCGACATAAGTTTTACCTTTGTGAAGAAATCAATTATATATATAAAAATTTGCCAATAAATAAATATATACAAACAAGAAAATTAAGTGAAGTGAAGTGTTTCCAATCTATAAATTATAGTGAAAGGACCCTGGAACAGCTGAGGCTATCCCGGCTTCAAACCCGGCACAACCGGAGATTCCTTACACTACTGATAAAAATAAGGAAGAAGTTGAAATTTTCTATAACGAAATTGAGGATCTGATAAGAACTACTTAACATCAGGAAATAACTATCATCCAAGGAGATTTAAACGTAAAAATAGGTAATGATATAGTTCCAGGCATAACAAGACCATATGGATTGGGCGAACGAAACAAAAGGGGGTGACAGACTGATCCAATTCTGCCAAGAATTCAAAATGAAAATTACGAATACACTTTTCTGTCTGCCTGCAAGAAGACTGTGTACCTGGAAATCCCCCCAGTATAAATTGGGAAACATAGTACGACTATATTTTGAAAACATCAACTTACCGAGGAGCAGACGTCTCGGACCATAATTTCCTAATGGCAAACATGCGAACAAAATTCTCCGCTGTTATTAAGAGAAAGTTGCATAGGAAGTTAAATACGGAAAGGCTCGATGATCCAGCTATCAGAGCAAATATAAAGGAAAGCATATATTTAGAACTAAACAACGTTGACAGAGAAGATGTAGAGAATGTATGGGATAAAGTTAAGCATACGCTTAACTCAATTTCGGAAAATACTCTAAGAATCAACAAATAGGACCAAAAAAAAAACGAATGGATGAAGAATGAAATACTGCAACTAATGGAAGGACGTCGAAAACATAAAAAAATAAATTATGAGGTAAATCATGATATTAGCGGACAATGCCAGGAGATCGAAGAACTACAAAATTTACATGACGATTATAATTTACACAAAAAATTAAAAGAAGCCACCGGAATATACAGAAAGACAACGCCTAGGATTTTATATAACAACAACAATGAAGCTGTATTTGATATTGAGGAAAAAGAATATTTGGAAAGGGTATATAGAACATGAATTTTCGGACAGCGGTCGCACAGTTTTTGATACACAGACAGATTTGCCACTTACAGAAACTTCAATAACGAAACATGAAACAGAATCCACCATAATATCACTAAAGATAAAAAAAATCCACTGGCCTTGATGGGCTTCCTTCTCAAGTACGAAAACTGATAGATACGGATAATATTGACCTATTAACAACAAAGTTGTTTAACCATATTTAGGTTAAAGGACAATATCCACAAGACTGGCTAAAATCCTCTTTTATAACCATACCCAAGAGAAACTGCGCAAAATCTTGTAATGACTACAGACTTATAAGTTTAATGAGCCACGCCCTGAAAATATTTCTAAGAGTAATTCACTCCAGAATATACTCAAAATGCAAAAAGGAAATGGGGGAGTCCCAGTTTGGATTTAAAGTAGAGCTTTTCCCTCTACAGATAATGGTACAAAAATGTAGAGATGTACAAAAGGATGTTTTCTTATGATTCGTATATTACGAAAAAGAGTTTGACACAGTGCAACACGACAAACTAATGAACATCCTTATGTAAATCGGTATAGAGGAAATCCGATGCATCAAAAGCCTTTTTTTTCATTTATTCATCAACAACTGGTAATTTACAATTTAGTAAATTGGTAACAATCCACACAAATTGATTAGTTAATGGAGAGCTGTCTGAAAGCATTTCAATATCGAGAGGCGTTCGACAAGGTTGTATACTGCCCCCACTATTGTTCAATATATATTCCGAGAGGATCTCCCAGGAATCCATAAACAACATATCTAGGGGTATTTTTATAGGCGACATATATAGAAATTATATTAGATATGCCGATGATACCACAGTACTGGCTGATAGCATCACTGATAATCAAGATTTAATGAATAGACTGGTTTCATATAGTGAAATACATGGTTTGAAAATAAATATTCGAAAGACCAAATATATGATTGCGGCACAGCTAAAAATACCATGGACCATGGATTTTATATTTTATATCAGATAACGAGGTACTGAGAAGAATGCATCAAAATAGAGAGCTCATAAAAACTATAAAAACGGAAAACAGCCTATCTTGGACATATTAAGAGAAATCCAAAATACAAATTGTTACAAACGATCACGAAGTTGAGAATAGACGGAAAACCTTCTAAAGGAAGAAAAGAAATGGCTTGGATTTCAAATATTCATGAGTGGATTCCGAGATGTAGAATATCTTCTGAGTGCGGCAAGAGATAGAGGAGTGTTTGCCAAAATCCTGGGAACCTTTTGAAATAAAGGGTTTTTCAACAGGGACGCTACAAAAGTAGAAAGACAGGGACAGCAAACGACGCCATATTTCTTGCCGCTCTTTTGACATTTCTCTTCAGTAAGATTTGCCATTTCATGATGGAAAGATATACGAGCCAACAACGAGTCGAAATTATTAAAATTTACTACCGAAATTCGGAGTCAGTGGCCTCAACTTGAAGAGCGCTACGTCCAATTTATGATCGTCATAATCGTCCGAGCAGACCAACAATTGAGCGTCTAGTGGAAAAATTTGAATCCACAGGCACAGTTCAAAATGTTCCCGTGCCAGTGAGACAAAGAAGTGCCCGTAGTGTCGAGAATATCGCTGTCGCTTCAGTTCAGGTTTCAGTTGAAGAAAGCCCAAATGTGTCTCTCACACGTCGTTCTCAAGCGTTGGGCATCTCTGTGACGTCGTTGTGGCGAATTTTGCGAAAAGATCTTGGCCTACATCCTTACAAGATCAAATTAACGCAAGAACTGAAGCCGCTTGACCACCAGAAGCGTCGTATGTTCATGAATTGAGCTGAGCAACAACTTGAAAATGATTCGGATTTTCATCGAAAAATCATCTTCAGCGATGAGGCTCAATTCTGGCTGAATGGCTTCGGCAATAAACAAAATATGCGTTATTGGTCAGACAGCAATCCACACGTAATCCATGAGTCATCATTGTATCCCGAAAAAATTACGGTTTGGTGCGGTTTATGGGCCGGCGGCGTCATTGGGCCGTACTTCTTCCGTGATGATCAAGACCGGCACGTTACTGTGAACGGGAATCGCTACCGTTCAATGATAACCGAATATTTTTGGGCCCAATTGGATATGGACTTGGAGGACATGTGGTACCAACAGGACGGCGCCACAAGCCACACAGCGAATGTCACAATCAATTTATTGGAAACCAAGTTTGGAGAACGTGTTATCTCACGAAATGGTCCAGTCGATTGGCCGCCTCGGTCCTGCGATTTGACGCCGTTGGACTATTTCCTGTGGGGCTACGTCAAGTCTATGGTCTATGCCAACAAGCCAGCGACGATTGATGAACTTCGTACGAATATCGAACGTGAAATTGCAGCAGTATCGGCCGATTTATGCTTGAAAACCGTCGAAAATTGGGTTCAGCGTCTGGACTTCTGCAAGCGTGCCCGTGGTAGCCATGCAAAAGAGTTCGATTTCAATACATAATGGCATCGAACGTACTTTCACAGGAATAAAGAATTTTATTGATATTCAAAACCATTTTTGTTTTAATTAAAAAAACTTTTGTAGCGCTCTTATTGAAAAACCCTTTATTATGAAATTTTTAGTTATATAACATGTAATTATGTGTAATTGTATTGGTCGCCAACATTAGTGCATAAGTGCGCTCATTAAATATGGCTTGGATCGGGCCATTTTAAGATCTAGTACCCACAAAGTAATCACATCCGATATGAAGTTCATTATAAGGAGACTAGGTTTAAAGCTCATTTTTATCCAAATATCTTTATGTACAAAATGCACATAAACAGTGTAGGCTCTACACTGTAGGGTATTAAAAAAAAAACGATGATAAAAAAGCAGAAAAGTGAATATAAAGAAACGAAATGATTTATTACAAATTTTCTCATCAATTTAGTGTCTATTTAGAGGCACACAAAAGATTACTTAACTAATACGCACACACACACACACACACAAACGTGCACACTAAAATCGAATATCTATAGATTTAACGCTACTTTTTATAAAGAGTAAAAAAAAAAAAAAATAATATGTAAAAGAAGAAAAACCTTAAGTAATGCCAGCTTTAAAGGCCTAAAAAGAAAATGGCAAAATGCCTAAAAAAATAAATAAATGAATAATATGAAAGAGAATACTAGTTGGGCTTTGATGGTACGTTGACTGAAGTGCACATTTTCAAGCTGATGATTTTCTATGTGAATATTTTTTTTCTATTTTAATATCGTCGTTAGTTTGCCAGGCAAATGACAACGAAATATTGTGAACATTTCCAGCACAACGTTGTTGTGATGATGGAAATGGGTCTAAAAAAAAAGAGGGAAACTACTACATAGATTTTATGTTTGGGAAATATAAAAGAAATATATATTTATAATGGCTCTACGACTATGTGTGAGTGTTAGTTTTATATTTCATAGGGAAAAGGTAAATGACATTAAAGCAGGTTGTGTATGTGTATGTGTTTTATTTATATGTATGTATGAGTCAGTAACTGTTTTTGATGGTATTGAAGATGAATTGTAGGCGTCAACATTGTTGTAGTTTCATTCCGAAAATAACAGCTTTCTGCTGCTACTAACAATGCCGGCTGTATTAGAAGATTAGATTAAGAGAAAAAGTAAATTCGTTTAAAGTCACTGAGACAAGAACTAAGGAAAATGAGTAGATCTATTTCCAAAACTTGGTGAAGAAAATGTAAGTAAAAAATGTTAAGTAATTCTAAAAAAAAAATATAAAAATTATTATTTTATTTCAGAGTTTTTGAATCATTGTTTTTGTATTAACTTTGCTTTTAGTTCAATTATTATTAATACGCGAAAGTAAATCGTATAACCAGTTTTTAAGCAAAATGCGCGCTCGGAGGAGTGTGAAATTAGGCATAGTTACAGTTCATTTGGAGGAGAAGTGCAGAATGATAAAATTTATGTATAATATATGTTAAAAATATATTTTATAGAAATATAAATGGGATTGTTAATAAATAATTTTATAAGAGCCAAAAGGTATGCTAATCAATTTTAGCCAATTCACAATTCATTGCCTATGCGTTTCAAAAATGAGTACCTACATTTTAATCGCCCTTTGTTGAATTTTGAATTTCCTAAAGTTGATTAGCATACCTTTAGGCTCTTATAAAATTATTTATTAATAATCCCATTTCTTCTGTGTGTGTTCATCAAATATATAATCAAATATAATGAAATTTTAATTAAATATTCATCATTTAATGAATTTTATTTATATATTCACAATTTTTTTTATATTTATAGCAAGGTTCAGAAAATACACACACGAAACACACAATGTTGTGTTCTAAAGCAGCCAACACATACCTTTATTTTCATATCAATTATGTGCGTTTCTAAATTTTCTACGGTGCCCAACACAATCATGACTGTGTTCGTTTTAATATTTCGTTATTTACACGAACATTTTTGTATCACGTACTTTTTGTTTCGATCACACATAAACCACACATATTGGAGTGTTGCTTTATTAGAAGTTCGTGTTCTGGTACGTGTACTGAGAAAAAACAGAACATGTATAATAAACAGGTTCGAGTTCAGTTATATTTTAAGTCGTGTTGGCTCGTGTACTCAGAAAAAACAGAACATGTACAATAATTAGGTTCGAATTCAGTTATATTTTAAGTCCTGTACTGGCTCGTGTACTAAGAAAAAATAGAACATGTACAATAAACAGGTTCGAGTTCAGTTATATTTTAAATTCGTGTTCTGGCTCGTGTACTACGAAAAATTTAAACATCAATTCGCGATCTGATACACCCCGATAAAAACGACGACTATTGTTTCAACCAAATTTATTAAAAGTTTATTGATCCTTTTTTATGACTTACGTTGCAAATTGTTTACAATTGTCAAATATTTTAAAATTTTATTGGCCATTTTTTTGTGATTTACGTTGAAATTATTTACAATTGTTTTTATTGACTGGTTTTTATTTTAATAAAAGATGGTAAAAATACTTAAGGCACAAAAACGGCACACTGCACTTAAATCTTTATTGCAGGTTTCAATCAGACATGTAAATTTTTTCGTTTCGTTATTAAAAGTTGCGTATTTTTTATAGCAAAACTTATTTCTGTTATTGCTTTCCAATTTTTTTAATTTTCACAAAATATTTGCAATTTACACAATAACACAGTACACTCATAGATAACGATCTAATGAAAACTGAACCACTTTTAATGAATAAATGACACACGCACTCGCTATTTATTGCAAAATCAATTGCGTAAAATTGTAACACTTGCAAGCAATTGTAACGTAAGTCATAAAAAAGGGACAATAAAATATGAAAATATTTGTTTGGGTTTTTTTTATTGACACTCATTGAGTTTTTACGCAAAACATCACAAAAAATCATTGAGAAAAGGATTGTGCATTGACACTAATTGGTTCGCAAATTAAGGGTGGGTGATTGTGTTTTTTATGATGCAAAATTTGTTTGTGTCTAAAGTTATTTGTTACCAAAAAAAAAATGTTTGCAAAAGATCCTGGGTTTTTCGTCTATGACACTAATAATGCGAAAATAGGGGTGGGTAATGTAAAAAAACCTATCAACGAACAAGTGTAACTTTTATGATGCTAAATAGTTTTTGTGTCTTAAGTATTTTATTACCATCTTTTATTAAAAACCAGTCAATAAAAACAATTGTAAATAATTTCAACGTAAATCACGAAAAAATGGCCAATAAAATTTTAAAATATTTTACAATTGTAAACAATTTGCAACGTAAGTCATAAAAAAGGGTCAATAAAATTTGAATAAATTTGGTTGAAACAATTGTTGCCGTTTTTATCGGGGTGTATCAGATCGCGAATTGATATTTCAATTTTTCGCAGTTCACGAGCCAGAACACGAATTTAAATTATAACTGAACTCGAACCTGTTTATTGTACATGTTCTATGTTTTTTCTTAGTACACGAGCCAGATCACGACTTAAAATATAACTGAACTCGAACCTGTTTATTGTACATGTTCTGTTTTTTCTTATTACACGAGCCAGAACACGACTAAAAATATAACTGAACTCGAACCTGTTTATTGTACATGTTTTGTTTTTTCTTAGTACACGAACCAGAACACGACTTAAAATATAACTGAACTCGAACCTGTTTATTGTACATGTTCTGTTTTTTCTTAGTACACGAGCCAGAACACGACTTAAAATATAACTGAACTCGAACCTGTTTATTGTACATGTTCTGTTTTTTTTTTTTTTTTTTCAGTACACGTACCAGAACATGAACTTCAAATAAAGCAACACTCTTATATGTATGGTTTATGTGTGATCGAAACAAAAAATACGTGATACAAAAATGTTCGTGTAAATAACGAAATATTAAAACGAACACAGTCATGATTGTGTTGGGCGCCGAAGAAAATTTAAAAACAAACATAATTGATATGAAAATAAAAATATGTGTGTGTTGTTTACATATATGTACGAGTTTTTTATTCAGTGTGTGTTTTTTCTGAACTCTGATTTATAGATTATAAAAACATTGAAAGAAATAAATTGAATGAAAAAAATAAAGTTTCTTAGAATTTGTACTCGAATTTCGAGTGCTGGGCTCTCTAATTACTATAAATATGGGAAAAGATTTCGATATAAAAAAAATCTTTTACTAATGGTTGAAAATACTTTTGAGTTTCTTTTTTTTCAAGTCATTTCAAAATAATTTTTTTTTTTTATTTAAAAATATACAATTTTTTTTTTAAATTTAATGATCAAGTAAAAAACTTGTTATGAAATTACGAAAATAGTCAAGTTTTCTTTTTGTAATCATATTCAATGACTTTTTACAATTTAATTATTGTGCAGGGGCTATCACACATAAAAAAAAATATTAAAGATACGCGGTTTATAGGAAGATTAAGATTCTACTTTAAGCCGCATTTGAAAAATAACGATATTATACAATGTTATAGACGCTAATAATTTGGCCACTCCAAAACATATTGCAGAAAAATGTTTAACTGTGTTAAATGTGGACTGAATTATCCCACTTAAAATTGCCCAAAACCGGAAAATTCACACCCCTAATGTATAAACTGACTGCAACAATATACCGCGAACTATAAAGGGTGTAGAGTTTATAGAGACTTTTTAAAAAGAAAATATGAACACCGTAGACAAAATATAAATATTCGCGAAGCAAAATATCAATTTAACGCAGAAAATTTTCCTGTTTTTAACAACAACAATTCGTCCAACAATCAATTCGAAGGAAATCAGTTTTCATATGCTCAAACATTGAGAAACAATAATGTACAACAAGATCAAAATATGTTTAAAATCCTTGAAACACTCATTCAAAAACAAAATGAATTAACGAACAAACTTTTGAGTATGATGCAAATAATAATGACAAAACTATGCCCTTAAATTTACGTTTAGCAGTATGGAATGCTAATGGCATTACCAATCACATCAGAGAAATTGAAATTTTTCTAAAAACAAACTATATTGACTTACTTTTGGTGTCTGAGACACATTTTACCAGTAGAAGTTTCTTCAAAATTGATGGTTATGACTTTATAAATACCAACCATCCTGATAATAGAGCCCACGCTGGCTCAGGAATTTTGATCAAATCAAAAATAAAATATGACATTCTAAATGGTTTACAGGAAAAATATCTTCAGGCAACATGCATTAAAATTAAAAGTCACGTTGGAGATTTAGTTGTGTCTTCAATTTATTTTCCTCCTCGACATATAGTTAAATGTCAACATTACGATGATTTTTTTAGCACACTTGGTGTACGATTTCTTGTTGGTGGAGACTTCAATGCCAAACACCCATGGTGGGGTTCCAGATTAATAAATCCGAAAGGCAGCGAACTTTATAAATGCTTAACAAAGAATAATTTCTCAGCTTTATCGACAGGTACACCGACGTATTGGCCTACTGATCCACAAAAAGTTCCAGACTTATTAGATTTTATTGTCTAGAATGGTATACCTAGCTATAAATTGGAAATTAAAAGTAGTTCCGATCTGAGTTCAGATCACACACCAGTTTTAGTTAATCTTAACGTTCCAGTTAAAAGGAAAACTCCTGCATACCAAATTTTGTCATCAAAAACAAACATACCCCTGTTTCAACAATATTTGGACGAAAATGTAAATCTTAATATAAGCCTTAAAACCAAATTAGAACTAGATGATGCAGTAGAATATTTCACCAACGAGATACATAAAGCTGCGCATTTCTCAACACCCATATTAGATGAATCATCGCAACAACATTTCTGCAATTTTAACACTTCTCTCGAAATTCGTCAACTCCTTAGAGAAAAATGAAGGTTACGGAAAAGATGGCAAATAAGTAGGAACATATTTCATAAACGTTTATTCAATAAAGCTTGCAAGGACCTCAAAGCCTTGCTGGTTGAACATAAAAATGAAAAAACCTCACAATTTCTTGAGAATATAAATAATTCAAAATACGAAGAACACCTCCTATGGAAAGCTACAAAATTTCTTAAAAGACCAACTAAAAGGAATATCATCTTAAAAAATGCAGATAATTCATGGTGTAGAACTGACAAAGCCACCTCGGACGCCTTTGCTATTCATTTAAAAAACACATTTGTGCCGTTTTCTTTTAACACAGCAACACAACAAGAAGAAGTTTTAGATTTTTTGGACTGTCCTTTGCAAATGGACCTTCCAATTAAATGTTCTACACCTAGCGATGTTAAAGCGGAAATAAAAATTTTAAATAAAAAAAAGGCTCCTGGATATAACCTAATTGATGCGAAAGTTGTTAGTAAGTTAACGAATAAATGCGTCGTGTTTTTAACTACGATTTGCAACACAATATTAAGGCTTGATCATTTTCCATCACAGTGAAAATGTGCGGAGATCATAATGGTTCCAAAACCGAACAAACCATAAAATTTGGCTACATCACTCAGACCAATTAGTTTACTAGTCATTTTCTCAAAAATATTTGAAAAAATTTTCCTTCGGCGATTGTTACCGATTCTAGAATCCAGAAATATTATTCCGGAACATCAGTTTAGTTTCAGACACAATCATGGTACTCCAGAGCAGATTCATCGAATTTGAAATGTTATAACTGACGCACTAGAGAAAAAAAAATATTGTTCTGCAGTCTTCCTCGACATTCAGCAAGCTTTCGACAGAGTCTGGCATCTGGGTTTACTATACAAAATTAAAAAGCTTTTGCCTGCACCTTTTTATCGATTTTTTAAAAGTTATTTATATGATAGATATTTTTATGTTAAAAACAATGATGAAAGATCAGAACTATACGAAATAAAATGTTATGGTGGCTACATACGAAGATGATACTGCAATTATTGCTACAAGCGACTGCCCTGTAGAAGCATCTTCGTTTGTCCAAAATGAGATCAATGAACTTGAATATTGGTTACGAAAATGGGATGTAAAAGTGAATTCTTAAAAATCACACCATACAACATTTATATTGAGACGAGATAACTGCCCATCTATCACTATAAATAGTAATTCCATTCCAACGAGTGAAAAAGTTAAATATTTAGGAATGGTTCTTGATAGGCGGCTCACCTGGAAGGCTCACATTAAAAATAAACAAGAACAACTTAAAATTAAAACCAAAAAACTTTACTGGCTTATAGGCCCAAAATCTCAGCTAAGCTTAAATAATAAGTTAAGGATATATAAAATTATATTAAAACCTGTGTGGTCATACGGTATACAATTATGGGGTACTGCCAGTAATTCGAATATTGACATACTTGAAAGATTTCAATCAAAAACATTAAGACTTATCACTAACGCTCCATGGTATATTACAAATAAGGCAATCAAAAGAGATCTTTCTATATCAACAGTTAAAGACGAAATCAGAACCATAAGTGAAAGATACCTGCAGAGACTAAGCAACCATGTTAAACCAGTGGCAATAGCTTTATTAGATAGCACAGGCGAGATCAAAAGGCTTAAACGCAATATACTGGATCTACCATTCCGTAAATAATCATTATTCAATATGTAAAAACAAATGAAAATAACACTGTAAATATTATTAAATTGTAATAATTAATATTCTTGTGTATCTCACTGGAGATATGATATGGATATATATGATGTGATATATCAATAACTATCAAATTTGCTTATTATCCTTGGATAGATTGTAAATAAAGAAATATTAATAAAAATAATATTGCAACCATTTATAACTCAAGAACGGCTGGATCGATTTTAATGATTTTTGATTTGTTACATTCGTTTTCGAATAGCAAAATAACTACTAAAATGTCTGAAAGATTTACAGCAAAAAATAAGTGGACGTGTCACCTGCTATACAAAGTGAATTTTCAATATCTTGAGTAATATAAAAGGTTGAATATCTGACAGCTTATTAATGTGAGTAGCCTTGCTGAAAATGGGTGATATCGGATCAGTAGGCGTGGCACCTTCTTAACAAGGTAAATATTCAATATTACATATCTTCAGTGCTGTTACAGAAAATTTGTGCAGAGTCTTCTGTTACTGTTAAGAGAAACCGTACCGAAAATGGGCGGGATCGGATATGTGGGCGTGTCACCGCCCATACAAATTGAATATGCAATATCCCATAGCTTGAGTAATATAAAAGGGAGCGTAACGATACTTCGTGTGATTTTAGAGGTTGCTAGTGTGAGTGGCTACTCAAACTGGCAGTATCGAATCAGTTGTCACGCCTACTCCCATACACATTAATTACACAAGGGAACAATGGTTCTGTTGATTAAGAACTGAATATTGTTTTTAAGGTTATTTTGGGACGCTGAACCCAAATCTTCCCTTGGTTTTTTTCTATCAGCTCGACTTTTCGAGATATACCGTTATGTTCAAAATTAAGGCACTTCCGCTACATATATTGGAATAACTTGAAAACGGTTCACCATATTAAATTAAAAAAAAAATCCGAAACTTGCAAACAATATTCTCTTAAAGCCGTGCTTACTTTGTTTTTAAATTTTCCAAGTAGTTTTAGAGATATCGTTCAAGTTTTGAAAAAAAAATTAAAATTTTTTAAAAAAAAACATTTTTTTTGTTCTTTAAAAATTCCTAAAAAAATAAAAATGGGACAAAAACAAACAGTTAGTTAAATATATTTCGAATAAAATGAGCTTTATTTCATTGCAATCGGTGCACAACTTTTGATTTTGTTCACGATTTACTGAATTGATATAAATCGCGATTTCCATACAAAAATAACATTTTCTAATGTGTAAGTGTTTGTATGTAATAAGTTAGTTTTTTATGATTCTAAGAATTAAAAAAATTAAGTAATAAAAAAAGATTATTTCATTTTTATGGTCAGCTATACTTTTTAATTTAACACAAAAAGAGAATTTTAAAGAAAAATAAAAAATTTTAATACACAAATATTACAATGTAATTATAACTCATCGAAAAATTTTCTTTTATAAGATTTTCTTAAATAACCTTGTTTAGAGGGATTTGTTTTAATGCTCCAGCAATAGTCCGCCATCATATGCTTATCCCAGTGACCCTGGTACCGCTCCTCTATAGTGCGGATATCTTGATGGAAATATATTTAACTAACTGTTTGTAGACCAAAACTGTGATTTTTGTCCCATTTTTATTTTTTAGGAATTTTTAAAGAACAAAAAAAAATGTTTTTTTTTTTTAAATTTAATTTTTTTTTCAAAACTTGAACGATATCTCTAAAACTACTTGGAAAATTTAAAAACAAAAGTAAGCACGGCTTTAAGAGAATATTGTTTGCGAGTTTCGGATTTTTTTTTTAATTTAATATGGTGAACCGTTTTCAAGTTATTCCAATATATGTAGCGGAAGTGCCTTAATTTTGAACATAACGGTATATCTCGAAAAGTCGAGCTGATAGAAAAAAACCAAGTGCAGATTTGAAATCACCGACCTCAAATTAGTAAAAATTTGCTATAAATTTCAAATCAACACAAAAAAAGTTCAATTTTGTTCCCTTGTGTTATTTAATATCACATCTCGCGTATACTATAACAGAGAGAGTTTTGCAAATTTGTGTGACATTATCTGTTTCTAATATTAGTAGGCGTGCTGTAACTGGACGGATCGGATAAATGGGCGCAGACCTCCCTAACAGAGAAATTATTAAATATCACATATCTGGAATACTATAATAGGGAGATCTTTGCAAATTTGTGTGGCGTTATCTGTTATTATAGAAGAAGATGAAGTAGTGAATTTTCGAACTGAATTTTTAAATTCACTTGATTTACCAGATCTTCCACCGTATAAATTACTCTTAATTGTTGGGTCACCAATTATACTGTTTCGAAACCTAAATGCACCAAAATTATATAAGGGAACGCGGTTCGTTATCAAAAAAATATTGGGTAACTTTATAGAATCTACAATTAAGAATGGCAAATTCAAAGGAGAGCATATTGCCAAGAATCACGATGATGCCAATAGACTCTCCAATTAAATTTAAAATTTGACAATTTCCATTTTATCTGGCATATGCAATGCTAATCAACAATTCTCAATGCTAGCCAATGCAAGTATGCGATTTGGTTTTGCAAAGTGTATGGTTGCTCCAGAGTTTCTCTGTTTGTACACGGCGAAAATGGAGAAACAAAAAATATTGTCGACACGTTGTCTTCACAATAAATTATCATTATTATAAATTATTATTTTATAAATTATTATTTTTATTTAAAAAACTCCTTTCGTAATAAAAATACATATCAAATCTGTGGATAAAATAATTACTTCAGACAGAATAATGTTTGCTGGGTCAGCTAATTTAATAATAAATTAAAATTTAAAAAAAGCTGTCATCTTCAATATAATTTTTGGTATTGTTCCTGAGATCATAACAACCTTTCAATCCAATCTGTTGGCATCTTTTTAAAACTTTTCTTTTAAGAAAGTTCTGTGGTTTTCTGGAATAACCGCGTATGCCAATTTTTGTCAGTTTTGAGCTAACGATGCCAAATATATTAATTTTAAATAACGACGTAACTTAAATGTTTATTAAATTAATTTGCAGCACTAACGGCGTATGTCAATCTACGTTTGATCGCTGTCAAATTATTTTCTTAGAAAACGACACATAGCGACATACGTTGTTATTAATGAAAAAAAATTGCAAAATAATTTTGGATTAGTGTTCAGTTTATAACCACTTATAAAAACTTTTGTGTTTATTTTTGTTATTTTTTGTCACTATTATTCTTGATACGTTGTTATATACTCATCCTAAGTCCCGTCAACTTTTGTTGATGAACAAAAAAATCCATTTTTCAAGCAACAACAATTTATGTATACAAGGGTGGTTGCATTGGCAGTTTTCTTTTTCAAAGAAAACGACGTTTGTCGACATAAGTTGTTTAATCTGCACACACTTTAAGTGTTATTTACATATTGTTTTTTTCGTCCTTCTCTAGGATCTATTCCTCTCAAGATGTAAAACTCAAAATTTTATATAAAGTATTTATTGCCCATATCTACAGGACTGTTAAATAAAAAGCTCTAAAAACATTATATCGAGCCCATAATTTCAAATATAACGTTTTTTGGCTCCCCTGAACATTTTGATTTTATGACATACGCGGTTATTCTAGAAAACCACAGAGTTAAGAAAGTTAACCGTCGAAATTCGAGTGCATATTCTGGGAAATTTTATTTTTTTATTCATAAATAATTTTATAATAACCTAAAGGTATGCTAATCAATTCTAGCCAATTAGCAATTCAACACAGATTTAATAAACACGCACACAGGATTGTATAGTTTTTTATTGGAAGCTTAAATATGTTTTTTATGTATGTGTTGGTAGCAACTTTAAATGAATTTTACTCAAAAAAGATGTACCAGATGGTAAACATCTGTAAATGAGGTGAACATCTACAAAGAAATACCTTTCAAATGGTATATTTTTGGCTAAAATCGGTTTTTAATTGAAGGTGTACGATATGTCACAAGATAGTGCCTTGCCTATTTATATTATAGATTAACAAAATATTATTTCGTTAAACCTTCATGTCAAAAAAACAATAGATTAGAAAAAAACTGAAAAATGCTTATAATATTCGGGAAACTGCTTGGTGCTAAACAAGTACAAAAAGTGTTTTATCTAGCCCTACACCATATTGTTGTCTTAAAATTAATGTAACCATTAATCGAAGGCAGATCTATAGGGCAAGAATTTCCATGCAAATGAATATTTTTACTTGTTAATCTACATTAGGTGTGGACTAAATATCTAATCGAATCAATAAACTTACTATAAAATTCCATCAATTTGTAGTTGCACATTTCGCTTTAAATGCTTGTTTTGGCATATGTTCAACAAAATGCTCATTTAGTGAATTTTTTTTACAAATATCTACCCGAATCAATAAATTTGCAATAAACTGGCATCAAGTTGTAGTTGCATGTCTTTAGCGTATTTGCTTTAAATTCATGATTTTGCATATTTTTTCATCAATATGCCTTTTATTGAACTTTTTTTGCTAATTATCTAACTGAATCAATAAATTGTCAATGAAATTGCATGAATTTGAAGATGCTTACTTTTTTGCGTAATTTGCTTTAAATGCATGTTTTTTTATATAATGTTCACAAAATCCTTATTTAGCGAACTTTTTCCACAAATATCTATCCGAATCAATAAATTTTCAGTGAAATTGCATGAATTTGGAGTTGCATATTTTTTGCATAATTTGCTTTAACTGCATTTTTTATATATTTTTAACAAAATCCTCATTTAGTGAATTTTTTCCACAAATATCTATCCGAATAAATATATTTACAATAAAAATTGATCGATTTTTAATTGCATATTTTAAGCATATTTTGCTTTTAATGTATGATTTTGCATATTTGCATCAATATGCCCATTTATGGAACTTTTTTGCTAAACATCTAAATTAACAATGAATTAGCATCAATTTTAGATTGCATATTTTTTGCATATTTTGCTTTAAATGCATGCTTTTATATATTTTTAACAAAATCCTCATTTAGTGAACATTTGCCAAAAATATCTATTCGAATCAATAAGTTTACAATAAAAATTACATCGATTTTTAGTTGCATATTTTCAGCATATTTTGCTTTAAATGTATGTTATTGCATATTTCTAAAAAAAATTTATTTATTTAGCAAAATTTTTTCATATAATAAGACATCCATTATTTTGGTGTAGTGAGTATATAACCAAGTAGGCGGGATTTAGTTCACTGAGTATTCAAAATAAATCATAGAATCAATGATGCTGTTTGTAAAACACAAATGATGAACAACAGAAAATGGTATTGAGAAAATCTGAAGATTTTCCAAAAATTTTTTAAATAGCCAGATTTTGTTTTTTATTTAGATTCTATTAAAAAACAAGTAAGAAAATTATAGTCGGTCTAGACCGACTATACGATACCCTATACCATGCGTTTAGAAACCCTATCTCTTAGGCCCAACTAACTGGACATAGAAAATAAGCAAAAACCAAATTTGAGTGGGATTTTTATTAATTTTTTTGGCTGCAGATATGAAAAAGTTCATATCGGATGCTATATCTATATAGGGACTTGGTCCAAAAATGGACCGATCCTGATCATGTTTGGTAAAGTCTCTTGTATTTTGCAAAAATATATACAAACAAAATTTGAGAAGAATCAGTGCAATATTTTTGTTTTTTAATAGATTTAAGTGAAGATCGGGAAGCAGCTCTATATGGGGTCAAAGGGATCATTTTTGGACTATTCATTAATGGATGTAATGAACGCATACAAACCCAATTTGAGTAAGATCTATATGACAATTTGGATCTTATGGCAATTTATGTCGATTTCATATGGGTAATTTGTATGGTGGCTAGGTCTGAACATGGACCGATTCTCACCAATTTCAATAGCGTTCATCCCATGGCCGATAAAAGCTTATGTACCAAATTTCATCAAAAAACATTCATATTTGCGACCTGCAGTTTGATTACAAGCTTTACATGGACACACAGACGGACGGACGGACGGACGGACGGACATTGTTAAATCAACTCAGAAAGTGATTCTGATTCGATCGGTATAATTAAAGATGGGTATAGGTCAAATGTTTTTGGTTGTTACAAACAGCAGCACAAAGTCATTATACCCAAACCACATAGTGGTATAGGGTATAAAAACGATTGCAAAATTCTAAATATATCCTTCAGTTGAAGTATCATCTCTTAAGAATGCTTCAATTACTTCAGTAGACGTTAAAAGATCTTCTTCAGTGTACAAAAACTTTTTAAAGCATATTTCTGATAATTTAGTACAAGAAACTTTTTGTCGTAGAAATCAATATGGTGACTTAGCTCAAGAATTATATTATATATGGTTCAAACCAGGAATCGAACCTGGTCTTGTAGTTGCAAATCCCACACATTAATTCCCCGCTATCAAGACTTAAAGTGTATAGAATTTATTATAAAAGAATAATTACTATAGTAGTTACGCTCATCACTGACTCACTGGTCTGTTTTGGCGGAGAATATAAAATCGAAAACTAAGCGTCGTAGGACAAAATGATTGAAAATTTGCCCTTCTTTAAAAATATTTTATTGCCAGGAAACAATAGATAAATACATAAAATCGCGTATATCTGTAAGCGTTTTAGAGAAAAATGATGGAACATTTTACTCCCAGCTAAGTTTGCCAAAAAAATGTTAAAAATTGCTTATACCTGGAAACTAAGCATCGTAGGGCAAAATGGTGGCTTTGCCATAGAAAAGTATTTTCATAATTTTTTCAAGGTTCAGAAAATACACACATTAAACATACAATGTTCTGTTCTAAAACAACCAACAATATTTTGAATTTTATGTTAATTATGTGTGTTTCTTAATTTTGTACTTTGCCGAACACAATCATGAATGTGTTTCGTTTTTATACTTGATTGTGAACACGAACATATTCCTATCACGTATTGTTTTATTCGCACACACATAAACCACACACTTTCGAGTGTAGCTATATTTTAAGATCGTGTTCTGTTCGTGTTCTCAAAAAAAAAAATAAAAAATAAAATCAGAACATGAACAATAACAATAACCAATAAACATGTTCGAGTGTAGCTTTATTTGAAGTTCGTGTTCTGGCACGTGTACTGCGGAAAAACAGAACATGAATAATAAACAGGTCGAGTTCAGTGAATAACAACAGTTTAGTTTTAACCACACAGAGAAATTTTTATATTTTGTTTATGAATTATTTTCGTTTTTTTTATTAGTTTTTTATTTTTATTATAATATTTTTTAAAATTTTTTTTTTTATTTTTTTTTTTTTTTGTTTTTTAATTTTATTATTATCTTTTTATTTTTATTTTTTTATACTGCTCATTAATTGTTTTAAATTTTTTAAATAAATTTGGTTGGAACAATCTTCGTCGTTTTTAGCGGAGTGTATCGGATTTTTTCGATAGCGAGTGGATAATGTTTAATTTTTAGCTGTACGCGTTCAGGAACACGAACTGAAAATAAAGCTACACTCGAACTTGTGTATTGTTTATGTCATGTTCCTCTTTTTTTTTTTTTTTTTTTTTTTTTTTGAGAACACGAAATTAAAATATGGCTACACTCGAAAGTGTGTGGTTTATATGTGTTCGAATAAAACAATTCGTGATAGAAACATGTTCGTGTTCACAATCAAGTATTAAAACGAAACACATTCGTGATTGTGTTCGGCAAAGTACAAAATTTAGAAACACACATAATTGATATGAAAACAAAAATATGTGCTTGTGTTGGTCCTGAGCTGTGTTTGTTTACATATATGAACGAGTTTTTTTATTCAGTGTATTTTTTTTTTCTGAACTCTGTAATTTTCCAACGGTGTTCTTAGGCGCATTACCACTAACCAGTTTTTGAATATAAGAACAAGGTAATTGCTTCTTCTCTTAACCAACCAACATTGTCTACAAAATATAATATCTTGGTTTTTCCATACTAAAAAAAAGAATGCATTATAAAAAGTAGTGTAAACAAGCCTAAAAGTAGGCTGTAGTTTGTATGCTTTTTTGTACCATTATATAATACAATATCTTTTTTCTCACAGCCCGGAAAAACAATAAAAACCACAAAACAATCTCAAAATTTCACAAACTTGTTATTGCCGTTAGACAGAAAAATTGTATTAACAACAGTTTGCATTCGTCACTACAACGAAAGTCTCTTGACAATAACATCAATAGAAAACGTAGTTTTTTTAATCTTTTTTGTTAAATTGAAAATTGTCCCTACTTTTTTTTCTAATTTTCCACGAGCAGTTTGTTGTTGCTTGGTTTTATTGTCTTCTAGCTGAAAGTTTTTTTTTTTTCTACACCATACATAAAAGTTTTCGAAATGAAAAATTTAATGTATTAAAAGAGTGCGTGTATTTATGTGTGTGTGTGTATAAGGTTTTTTTGTGTTATATTTCTCAATGTGCCGTTCTTCTGATAACGAAAACAAAATATGTGAACAATAGAAAATTTAATGAATTTTCCTTTATGTTTATTCAATTATAAAAATGGCACAAATATTTTGCTAAGTAAAACTCAAATTAATACTAATAAAACAATTGTAAAAACTTATAAAAAGTCGTAAACAGCACGAAGCCATAAGGAAGCTACACTTGAGCCAAATTTGACGCTACAGCTGTGTTGGAAGAATTATTAATCAGGATATTAATGCATTTTTTAAAATAAAATTCCTAGAGTTTCATTCAAATTATTAATTAGAATTCTACAAAAAAAAGTTCATGTTATGTACAAATAGTTTAATAAATTTGGTTTTCAAAAGATCAATGAAATTTTTCATTACATCAATGAAAGTTATCATTAAATATTTATTTGAGGCAATAAACACACAGAAAATTATCTTCATTATTTATGACTTTTTTACTCTTAAAATCAATTAATTTTCATAAGAATTACTTTAGTTTCCATAAAAACATTTAATTATATACTAGCAGATTCCAGCGCTCGAATTTCGAGTGCAATGTCTAGGCAGCTTTATTTTTCAACTTAGCCAATTCACAAACCAACACTTTTTTGGTTTATTATTATTGTGAATGAAGATAACAAACGCATTAACAAACACATTAACAAATTTAATAAAACACACATAGCATATATGTAATTTTATGTATGTGTTAGTAGCAACTTTAAATGCAATTTACTCAAAATAAAGTAAAAAATTTAAAAATCTGTAAATCTGGTGAACAGCTAAAAAGAAATACATTTCAAATAATATACATTTGGTCAAAATCGGGATAAAACGGTAGAACAAAACATCGGTCACAAGAAATCGCCTAGCCTATAAATATTATAGATATTTAAGGTTCATGTTGTATAACTCAATCAATATCAATATCATATGGGCAAAATTTTATGTGAACAGGATCTCAGTATGTGAATCTATTATACGATTTCATTTATATTATTTTAACGAGGAAAATGAAGACTAACAAATATATGTTGACCCAAACATCGAATATAATTTAAGTATTTCATTCTTTGATTTCGGATGCAAGTCATTTCTCATTTTTAAAAGTTCTTATTTAATATCAAAACTTTCGTTTTCATTAATAAAGGGTTTTTCAATAAGAGCGCTGCAAAAGATTTTTTAAATAAAACAAAAACGGTTTTGGATATCAATGAAATTCTTTATTCCTGTGAAAGTACGTTCGATGCCATTATGTATGGAAATCGATCTCTTTTGCATGGCCACCACGGGCACGCTTGCAGAAGTCCAGACGCTGAACCCAATCCTCGACGGTTTTCAAGCATAAATCGGCCGATATTGCTGTAATTTCACGTTCGATATTCGTACGAAGTTCATCAATCGTCACTGGCTTGTTGGCATAGACCATAGACTTGACGTAGCCCCACAGGAAATAGTACAACGGCGTCAAATCGCACGACCGAGGCGGCCAATCGACTGGACCGTTTCGTGTGATAACACGTTCTCCAAACTTGGTTTCCAATAAATTGATTGTGACATTCGCTGTGTGGCTTGTGGCGCCGTCCTGTTGGAACCACATGTCCTCCAAGTCCATATCATCCTATTGGGGCCAAAAATATTCGGTTATCATTGAACGGTAGCGATTCCCATTCACAGTAACGTGCCGGTCTTGATCATCACGGAAGAAGTACGGCCCAATGACGCCGCCGGCCCATAAACCGCACCAAACCGTAATTTTTTCGGGATGCAATGATGACTCATGGAGTACGTGTGGATTGCTGTCTGACCAATAACCAAATTTTTCCCCTAGACGCTCAATTGTTTATCTGCTAGGACGATTATGACGACCATAAATTGGACGTAGCGCTCTTAACGTTGAGGCCACTGACTCCGAATTTTGGTAGTAAATTTTAATAATTTCGACTCGTTCTTGGCTCGTATATCTTTCCATCATGAAATGGCAAACCTTACTGAAGAGAAATGTCAAAAGAGCGGCAAGAAATATGGCGTCGTTTGCTGTCCCTGTCTTTCTACTTTTGTAGCGTCCCTGTTGAAAAACCCTTTACATGGCAACGGATTATTTTGTAATTCAATTATTTTTCTATTTTATCAAATTTAAAGCGCATATTGTACGAGGGTAGATCAATAAGTCCGTGACTTTTAGAATGAAACACAGTTTTTTTTTTTTTTTTTTTTTTTTTTTTTTTAATTATATTTCAACATAATCTCCTTTTAGCTCAATACACATAGTCCAACGTTTCTCCAATTTTTTTATCCCTTCCAAAAAATACGATTTTTCGAGGTCCATAAAATAGGCATTTGTTTGATCAATAATTTCATAGTTGGACCTAAATCTCTTTCACCGAGCCATTTCTTTAGGTTTGGAAATAGAAAATAGTCACTGGGGGGCTAAATCCGGAGAATGTGGCGGATGAGGTACCAATTCGTAGCCCAATTCATGGAATTTTGCCATTGAGACTGCACACGTGTGCACCCGTGCATTATCTTGATGAAAAAAAAACTTTTTTATATGGGGTCGTTTTTTTTTAAATCCTCGTTAAATCGGTCCAATATTCGCCGGCATAATATTCGTCGTTTATTGTTTTTCCCTTTTGAAAATAATTGATGTGGATTATCGCGCGTACATCCCAAAAGACTGTTGACGTCACCTTATTGGCCGACAAACTTAGGTTGGCCTTCTTCGGAGCCGGTTCACCGGGAGAAACCTATTGTTTAGACTACTGCTTGGTCTCCGGAGTGTTGTAATGGATCCATGTTTCATCCACAGTTACGAAACGCCGCAAAAACTCATTAGAATTGCGGTTAAACAACTCCAAACAATCCTTTGAAGTTGTTTACGTGAGCATTAAAGAGGTCCCACTGTTAGAAGCGACTTGTCGAATTGGTATGGAATTTGAAATCCAGAGGGCGCTTTAGTTTTTAAGCCTTTCTTTTGTCTGACATTTATTTGAATTTTTGTGAAATGCAAAATATTTTAAAACGGCGAATTTGTCTCTCGAAGAATTATCGTCAACGACTTGAGATCGCGTGCGAAGCAGCCACTAAATCTGTTGTATTTTTATTAGTTTGTAAAACCGCCATTTTCGGAGAGAAAAAATAAAGGAGAATAATTTTGGAATTACTTAGCAGTTTAACAAATAAAAAAACCTAATCTTTCTTGTTTATTTTTTGCGATTTATTTTGGCAGCGTAAGTATTCGGTTCCACACTTTTTTTGGAAAACCAACCCCTATTTCTGCAAGAAATATTTAGAAGTTGTCACACGATTACCTTTATGGTCAATTGAGAGCAATCGTCATTTGTGTTTGTGCGACCACAACGAAAGTCAGTAAACCACTTTTTTACCATTGAAACCGATGGTGGAGAGTCCCCATAGTATTTATCAAGCTTTTCCTTGGTTTGATTTTTCGCACAAAATAATGTTTAATGAGCACTCGAAATTCACATTTTTCCATTTAAAAAAAAACACGAGGTTTTATGTTTTGAACAGCTGTTAAACGCAAAGTAAATGACGGAACTTGCTCAAAATTTTATAGTAGTCTACTAACAGGTGTTACTTGATGGGAGCAGTATTGCATTTCATATAACTGCGAGGGATGTTCGAAAAGTCACGGAATTATTGATCCGCCCTCGTACTTTACTAATAAAGTTTCCAATATATTAACATATTCGTTTAATATGCTCAAATTATATGGAAATATTTTAAAAACTTCTGAAGTTCTTGTTAATAATTAAATTTTTCGTATAAATTGATGAACTGCGAAAACTAGTTCAATAATGGTTTCATTTTTACTTTGCAACTTGGCTTCACATTCAAAACATCCATTCAGTTTCTCAGTGCATCTCAAACACAAAGCGTCGAATTAACCTCTTTGTTCGAATATTCATGCGAGACTGATTGATTTTTTTTTGAGTTTGTTTAATGTGTGAGCGCATGTAGGTGTGAGAGCAAAACGCCACGAAGTGATTTTGCTGACCACTGCTTTAAATACACATTTTTGCATATTTTTAACAAAAATCTCATTTCGTACATTTTTCTCGTAAATATCCGAATTAATAAGTAAACCGATAATTTACTTGCATATTTTGATTTAAATCCATGTTTTCTCATAAGACATAAAAATTCATATTTATTAAACTATATACAAAAATATCTATCCTAATAAACGATTTTCGAATAAAATGCATATTTTGCTTTAAATGCACGTTTTTATACATTTTTTATCAACAATCTCATTTAGTGCACCTTTTCCAAAAATGTCTATCCGAATCAATAAATTTACAATAAATTTGCCTTGATTTTCCGTTGCATAGTTTTTGCATATATTGGTTTAAATACATATTTTTGCATATTTTTATCAAAACGCATTTTTATTAATGTATTTTCATAAATATATACCCGAATTGAAAAGTCAATAATAAAATTGCACATATTTGTAGTGGCATATTTTTTACATATTTTGCATATTTTGCAATATTTTCATCAAAATGTTGATTTATTGAACTTTTTTCAAAAATTTCTATACGAAAGTATAAATTTACAATAAATAAGCATCGATTTGTAGTTTAATATTTTTGCATATATTGCTTTAACTACATACATGTTTTTGCATATTTTCATCGAAATGCATACATATTTATTAATCTATTTTCATATATATCTATCTGAATCAGTTAGTCGATAATAAAATTGCATCTATTTGTAGTTGCATATTTCTTCATATTTTGCTTTTAAAGAACGTTTTGGCATATTTTCATCAAAAAGAACTTTTTTCAAAAATATCCATCCGATTCATTAAATTAGCATCGATTTGTAGTTTCATTTTTTTTTTGCATATTTTTTTAAATGCATGTTTTTATAAATCTTAAACCAAATCCTTATTTAGTGAACTTTTTTCCTTTATTTCATGCATATTTTCTTATATATTTTTACCAACATCCTCATTTATTAAACTTATTGCGTAGTTGGCTTTAAATGTATTTATTTCTGCATATTTTCATAATGTACTCCACTGATTTTTCTTTTGAAGTGTTAAAATTAATGCCATAGTGTTTCTTTGTTTCTTTGACAAGGTATTGTTCAATATATTGGTGATGCCGCCAACTTCGATGTATTTATTAATCAAAGTTATAGTTATTACATTAAATTTTGTTAATTTCTCTTTTTGGTAAGTACGAGTAACAAAGCAAAAATAAAAGAACATTAATAATTAATGAAGCAATTAGTTTTAAGTACAGTTCATTAAAAAAAAAAATATGGTAGCTTCTTTCATAATTTTTCTGCTTGCAAAAAAGAAAAAAACTAGAACATGTTAAAAAGAAACTTTAAGAAAAGTTTTTTTTTTTTTTATTTGTACTACTCATTGTCCTTGTGGTTAAAATTTAAAGAAAAAAACAATTAGAAAGACCGCACAATAACTACCTCTTTTTGGGTAAATGGCTCAGACTACTTAAAATTTCAACTAATATTTTTTGTGGGAGTCGAGGAAAAGTCGAAGGTCAAAAAAACCATTAAAAATATAAACGTAAAATATGTCCCAATTAACTAAAAACCGTGGTCGCTTGAGTGTGGTCGTTTATGAGGTTGGCACTTATTTGTGTGCGGGTATCATTCATTATTTTAAGAATTATTAAAGCACAAGGTTAACAAGCCATTAAGGTTTAATATTTGTCTATATTTAAGAAACATAAGATGTAATATTTTATTGGACATAAATAAATTTTTTTTTTTTCTCAAAATGTTTCTGTTTATTTAATCCAATATTTCACTATTCATCAAATAGCATCTATTAAAGCTTTAGGCAAAATGCTTAAAAACTACTGTGGTGTCTCAAGTATCGTCTGTTATTGGTTCGGTGTTATTGTTAACACATTTCTTCTATATATTTATATCATCGCTTTAAATATATGTTTATTTGCTGAAATATCTTGTTTCCAAGATTCTTACTAATAAATTATTTTTTCCATATCATAGTTTCAGATTCAAACGCGATTTTTTTTAAAAAAAAAGTTATCGCAGGTTTATAATCAGATACGTATGCAATAGTACAAGGAAACACGAATCTCGCAACTGGAACGCGATTATTTATCTCATATATTCATTTTTCAACACTGATGTTGTCCTGATTTTTTTTATATCTATATATTAAGCGCCCGGGTAGGTGAGTAGGTAGCATGCTCGCCTATCATGCGGGGGTCGTGGGTTCGATTCCCACCAGAGGCTTGGGTCTGTCGCTGCAAAAAAAAAACTAGCAAAAAATAAGAATCTGCAGACAAATCACTCGGCTTCGCGGAAGTAGGTTTTCAAAAAAAAAAAAAAAAAAATGAAGGTAAATTTTTAGTTCCCTTTTTAAGCAATATGCGGGCACGGAGGTGTGTGAAAATTGGCATAGTTATAGTTCATATGGAGGAGAACTTCAACTCTGTGTTGAATTGTGAATTGCTAAAGCTCATTTAAATATTGATTTTTTTTTATATATTTACATAGATTAAAAAAACATTGGAAGACAAAAATTTAATGAAAAATAATATTTCCTAGAATTTGCACTCAAAATTTCGAGTGCTGGGCTATACTAGTAGTTCTTAAATCATAATCCCTTTTTGATTAAAATTTGATTGTGAGAATGATTTTTAAGACAGATTTTCTCATTCTAACTTGATCTTATTATTTAGCAAGTAAGAAAGATATAGTGGATCTAAGCGACTATATGATACTCTTGAATTTCGGAAATTGATTTTTAGTCCAACAAGTATGCATTGATATAGTAGAAAATATGCATTAAACATATGTGTTTGGTATTTTTTTTTTTATAAATTTGTGTCCTGCAGTTTATATCGGATTATATATTTATGTGGGGGACATGTCCATATTTATTAAAGTTACTTATATTTTTCAAAAACATTGATAGATTTAATGAATGTCAGGACATGTTTAAAATTGAGACTATGACTAAAAACGGTCGTACAGGGTGTATTTTTGGACTGCTGATTACAAATCAAATTTAATAAAGATATATATGATAATTTAGGTCATATATGCCCACGTCCTATGCACTGAATGCACTTTTGTTTTTGTAAAAGCACTTAGGCATATGCAGTGTATTCTAATACACACACAGCACTAAACACCAAGCAGTACAAAATACACGAACAATTTTGTCTTTTTCGTTTTTTGTTGTGTTTTGTTGGTTCAGCCAAAGTGCAAAGCATGCTTTGTTGGTACACATTAAATACCGAGATATTCAATCTATATTTTGTTGTTGTCTAACGTATGTTTCCGTTTAAAAAATAGTTTGCAGCTGTGAATTAAAAAGCACTTGGAAAAATCAGTGTAAGTGTTAAGTTTAAAACTCAAATTATTACTTTATAAAATGAGCTCCATGTATTCAGTCAAGAAGAGGAAAAGTAATTTTTTTCACTTATAACTTTAAGGCTAAAGCAGAATGTTTGATATGCTTTCAAATTAACACAAAATATCATATTGAAAAGCATTTTAAGACATTTCATTTCAGATAATTTTTTTTTTTTCTTTTTTTTTCAGTGTGTATGGGAATAAAAATATGAACAAAAATTAGTTTTATTTATAGGTATTAGTATTTGCACTTTCATAAGAAACTTCTGGGCATACCTGATTTAGATTTTAGACGACATTATTGGCTAGTTTTAAATATGCACCGATTTTCACCAATGTTAATACCCGAAAATGCTTTGACATATTTTGTCATTTTGACTTCTACTATAACAAAGATAGAACAAAATTAAATAAGTCTGCAAAAATAGAACAAAACAACTAAGAAAATTACAGTCGATCTAGACCGACAATACGATACTTGGCTCAATATTATCAGAGGTGCAAAAAGTAAATCTGGCATTCGAATGCCAGAAAGAAAAGAAAGGAAAAGATGTCTTCTTCAAATCTCAAAATGTTAAATCAGTAAAATGATCTGAAAAAAGTTCGTGGAGAAATGGAAAATATGCTGGATAAATTTCAATGACTTTGTGCTGCTGTTTGTAACTACCAAAAATATTTGACCTAGACCCATCTTTTATTATACCGATCGAATCAGAATCACTATATAATTCGATTTAACGATGTCCGTCCGTCCGTCCGTCTGTGTGTCCATGTAAAGCTTCTAATCAAACTGCAGGTCGCAAATATGAATATATTTTGATCAAAATTGGCATATAAACTTTTATCCACCATAGGATGAACGCTATTGAAATTGGAGAGAATCAATCCATGTTCAGACCTAGCTCCCATACAAATGACCCCTATGAAATCAACATAAATTGCCATAAGATCCAAATTATCATATAAATCTTTGTCAAATTGGGTTGGTATGTAGTTATTATATCCGTTAATCAGTAGTCCAACAATGATCCCTATGGCACAACTCTTAGTCATAGGCCCCATATACAGCTGCTTCCCGATCTTCACTTAAAACTATCAAAAAACAAAAATATTACACTGATTCTTCTCAAATTTTGTTTGTATATATTTTTGCAAAATACAAGAGACTTTACCAAACATGGTCAGGATCGGTCCATTTTTGGGCCTAGTCCCCATATAGATATAGCATCCGATATGAACTTTTTCATATCTGCAGCCAAAAAAATTAATAAAAATCCCACTCAAATTTGGTTTATGCTTATTTTCTATATCCAGTTAGTTGGGTCTGAGAGATAGGGTCTCTAAACGCATGGTATACGGTATCATATAGTCAGTCTAGACCGACTATAACTTTCTTACTTGTTTTCAAGTGAATTCGATAAGAAGTCTAGAATATAATATTTAGATAAAATTTCGAAATGGACCAGTATATACAGCACCCGGAAATATTTAAAAAAAAGGTTAAATTATCAAATACAAAGTAAGAAAATTATAGTCTAGACCGACTCTACGATACCCTATACCATGCGTTTAGAGACCCTATCTCTTAGGTCCAACTAATTAGATATAGAAAATAAACATAAACTAAATTTGAGTGGCATTGTTATTAATTTTCTTGCTTTCGGATATGAAAAAGTTCATATCGGAAGCTATATTTCTATGGGGACTAGGTCGAAGAATGGACCGATCCTGAATATATTTGGTAAGCTCACTTATTTTTTAGAAAAAGATATACAAACCAAATTTGAGAAAAATCTGTGCAATATTTTTGTTTTGTGATACATTTAAGTGAAGATCGGCAATCAGCTTCATATGGGGGCTACGACTAAGAATTATCCTATAGGGATTATTTTTGGACGACTGATAAATGGATGTAATAAACATACCAATTTGACCGAGATCTATACGATAATTTGGATATTATGGTAATTTAAGTCGATCTCATAAGAGTCATTTGTATAGGGACAAGGTCTTAACATGAACCGATTTTCACCAATTTCAATAGCGTTCATCTTATGGCCGAAAGAAGCTTAAACACTGAATTTCATCAAAGTATATTCATATTTGCGACCTGTAGTTTGAATTCAAGGTTTACATGGACACACAACCGAACGGACGGACGGACATCGCTAAATCGACCCTGACCACATAGTAGTATGGCGATATTTGACCACTCGACCCATAAATATATATTTCAGTTTGTTCAGACCCAATGATATATTGTCTGATGCTGACTGGATTAAATATTTAAGAATTCGATTTAATATTCGAATCTATAATAAAGGGTCCGCCAAATAACTTTTTTTTTTTTTGAAAATGCTATAAAAAAAAAACTACTGAATATTATCTCAAATTTCTTTTTTTATTTGAAAGTACAATCCTTCCGGTTAATAATGGAAAATAATTTCATTCAAATGGCTGCCTCGGCTGTCCATGCAGTAGCCCACACGATCGGTCCAATTTTTAAGCACATTATCGATTGTGTGCAGCTGTATTTCACCAATGGCTTCACGAATATTGTCCTTTAAAGCGTCAATTGTCTCTGGCTTATTGGCGTAACACTTATCTTTGAGGGCACCCCACAAATAATAGTCCAACGGTGTCAAGTCGCAGCTCCGAGGTGGCCAAACGACATCAGCTCTGCGGCTGATAATGCGATCTTCAAAATCAGGGCGCAAAACATCGAGTGTAGCTTCGGCTGTGTGGCACGTAGCGCCGTCCTGTTGAAACTTCAATTTTTGTGAACAAAAATTCGTTCAATATGGACTGATAACGATCGCCATTGACTGTAACGGCCAGTCCTTGCTCATTTTCGAAGAAAATCCGCACCAAACAGTGTATCGGCTTTTCAATGTATACGTGCGGGTTTTCTGTGCCCCAAATGAGACAATTTTGCTTGTTTACATACCCGCCAAGATCAAAATGAGTTTCATCTGAAAAGATGATTTTTTTTGGCAAAATCGGCATCTTCTGTAAGTCGATCGCAGGCCCACTTAGCGAAGCGAAAACGCATTGGATGGTCAGTTGGCTTCAACTCCTGAACCAATTGGACTTTGTATGGCGTCATACTAAGGTCTTTATGTAAAATTCGTCTCAATGATGCCTCCGAAATGTTCAATTCTTGAAAACGACGGTGAATTGATGTTGATGGCGCTCCACGCACACTTTCTGCCACAGCAGCAATATTCTCGGGTGTACGCACTGTTTTTGGCTTTTCACGCTTTGGTTTATCGATGAGCATGCCAGTTTCTTTCACTTTTTTCACAAGATAACGAACATAAGGAGCTGACGGTGCTTCTCTTCTTCCAAAATCCGTACGCAATTTTCGCACACATTCTGCAACATTACCATGATTTTCAAAGTAATGTCGCAATATTTCCTAGCGTTGTTCAAGCGTATATACAACCATATTCGTTCAGCGGAAGGATAAAACTAATTATCTGTCAAATCAGACATGAGCTAAGTGTTACCATTCACGAAATAAGCACTAGTTGGAAAAAAAAAACGTTAGATGGCGGACCCTTTATTAATAGGTAAGGCGATTTCTTGTGACCGATGATTTGTTAAACAGTTTTCTTCCGATTTTGACCAAACGTATCTTATTTGAAAGGTATTTCTTTTTAGCTATCCCCCAGATTTACAGATTTGCACCGTCTGAATCATTTTTGGAGTAAAATGCAATTAAAATTGCAACTAACACATACATAATATTATACAATGCTATGTGTGTTTTTGTTAAATTTGTTAATGTGTTTGTGAGTGTGTTTTCTTCAGTCGCAATATTGTGTTGACTTGAAAAACGACAATAATCAATATTTAAAAAGTGTTGAATTATGAATGGGATAAAATTGATTAGCATACCTTTAGGGTCTTTATTAAATGAAAAAATAAAATTTCTTAGAATTTTCACTCTAATTTCGAGGGCTGGAATCTACCAGTAGTTATTGTTAGCTCACATATTCTAAGCGAATAATTGGTTTGGTGAAACATTTTCGGAGTCATCGTCTGGGGGGGGGGGGGGGGAGTGAGAAATTCCAAGTCAGGTGAAACCACTAGATCAGTATAATAAAATCTGCAAACGTTTTGGCGTTCTCAGGCCATGTCCTTTCATATTTTTTTCCTTATCTTGATGTTTGTTTGCTTAGTTTTTCAAGTATTAATTTCAATTTAAAGAGAAAATTAAAATGTGCAGCATAAAACTGCATAAAACCGCTGAAAAACCGTCGGTTCCAATCGCATATAGCCCTTTCAGACCCAGCTGTATCGATTATGAGATCTGGTTTAAGGTGCTTAAAATCTGTAATATTAATAGGCAAGGCGATTTCTTGTGACCGATGTAAGTTTCACAGTTTTAACCCGATTTTGACTAAAAATGTATCATGTGAAAGGCATTTCTTTTTAGCTGTTACCCAGACTTACAGATTTTCATAGTCTGGACTATTTTTTTGGAGTTACGATCGTTTAAAGTTGCTACTAACACATACATAAAATTATACAATGCTATGTGTGTGTTTATTAAATTTGTTATTGTATTCATTTAAAATGAGTTGAATTGTGAAGCATACCTTTAGGGTCTTTATTAAATGAAAAAATAAAATTTCCTAGAATTTGTTTTCGAAATCCGAGTGCTGGAATTTTCTAGTATAAATAAATACTTTTTTTGGATTTTTTTTTACTGGTATTCTGTGATTGTGAGTTCTCTTGCGTGCTCTTTATACAAAAAGAGAATTAAAAAAAAGAAAGTAGGCTTTGCTAAAAAGAATTTATATATTGGTGTTTAACAATGACTACAATCGTTTGACTACTCAGGTCTGAAAGAGATAGTACAGAAACTAAAGGAATATGTATATGATGCACTAGAAAATATTTTAAAAATGTCTGACTACGCTAAACACATTTTGTGTATATTCTTTTAAACAGGGTGGGCCAAAAGTTACCATGGAGTTTAAAAATTTAATAACTTTTTCGTTTATAAGCCGCACTGCGGAAAAATTGCATTAAAAAATTGCGGCGCAATAAAAAAAGATTTACTGCTATTTCCGTATAAGATGTAACTGGTGCAAGAATTAAAACTCGTAGATTATCGGCAACGTCTAAATTTTGTAGTTAAATTTCAACAGTTGGCCAAAAATGAAATGAACTGTATTGAAAATCTGATTATGACTGATGAAGCTCATTTTCACAGTAAGTTCTGGGGTTCTGAAAATCCAAGAAAATCATCAACGCCAATTGCACCCCATTAGGTGTAAAGTATGGTGTGGCATTGCATCTGCAAATATCATTGGGCCCTACTTCTTCGAAGTAGTTTCAGCAGGATGGAGCCACTGCTCACACTGCTCGAGACACAATGGCACTTTCAAGGCAAATTTTTGGAGAGCCAATAATTTCCAGAAATTCGCAAATTAATTGGCCAGCGCGTTCGTCAGATTTGTCAGCAACCGACAATTTCTTTGGGATTATTTGAAGGATTTTGAATTTTGAAAAATGTTATCGCAAATGCTCTAAAACGAGCCCATTATTGCGAAGCTGAAAGCTGTGGTCATTTAAGAGACATTATTTTCCATACTTAGTGTAAAAAAAATTCCATTTTTATATTTTATAATCTGTAAAAAAAATATTTAAAAAAATATATTAAATAAAAAATTAATTAATTTTTCAACCCCAAGTGACTTTTGGCCTACCCTGTAGTAACAATTCGTAGAATTCATTTTTAAAAGAGGTTTTTTTTTCGAAATAAAAATTTCGTATTTCATTGCTACGTGCTCAAAAATATTTTTAATTTTCTTTGACTTTATTTTTTCAGTCGTTTATGGCCAGAAATATTGAGTTGTTGGCGAGTTATTGGCGAGAATTGTTTTTAAAAAAATTACTAAAAAACCAAATTTTTAAGGTTTCATTCGATATGTCCAACTTGACTTTTTGCACGGATACATTATTAAAAATTATTTATTTAAGTCTCAGCTACAATTTTTCTGATGAATGAAATGTGAAATCACCAATGGTTCTTGAGTTATAGCAGAAAAAACTAAATCTATAATATTAATAGGCATTGTGACCGATGTTTTTTCTACCGTTTTATCCCGATTTTGACCAAACGTATATTATTTGAAAGGTATTTCTTTTTAGCCGTTTTGCAGATTTACAGATTTTTAAATTTTTTCCTTTATTTTGAGTAAATTGCATTTAAAGTTGCTACTAACACATGCATAAAATTATACATATGCTATGGGTTTTATTAAATTTGTTAATGAGTTTGTTCTCTTCATTTCCAATAATAATAAACCATAAAAGTGTTGGTTTGTGAATTGGCTAAGTTGAAAAATAAAGCTACCTAGAAATTGCACTAGAATTTCGAGCGCTGGAATCTGCTAGTAAATATAAACGGCCTGAGAAGGCCAAACCCTTTGGAGGTTTTACTTCACTGGCCCAGTATCTGAAACAGACTTGGAATATCTCAACCCCCCACAATGGCTGTTGCACTGTATATTTTATTTGGAATATTATGTTGTACACCAAAATTTTTGTATTTTCCAATTTGTAACTCCGAGAAAACCATGTAATTTTTGCAAAACTATTCGTTTAAAATTTATAAATTTGATTTTTAATTGATCTTTATGCGACATGGGTTAACGGTATCCGTTGATTGCCCCAATAAAACTTAACCTGCAATAACTAAACTCCGACCGGAGCTATGTGAAATATTAAAAAAAAAAACAAGTGCCACCCTAATGGACATAAAAACTTTTTTTTTCAAAATTGTGATACAGTAAAGTAAACAACAAATTGAAATACCAGCAGTCGAAGAGTAAGAGAAAAAAAAACAAATTTTATTAGTATAATCACTGAGTCGTGTTATAAGTTTAAAGTTCAAAGTTAAAAGTTGAAAGTGGATGGCAGAAAATATAAAAGAAAATATGTACAGGATATACGGAAATTTCGCAAGGAAACTACAATAAAGAAGTAAAGTTTTTTAAGGCAGAAAAAAAAAACGTATTAATTAATTTATGATACTCCTTTACACTTTACTTTTAATTATCACTTTTTATTAACCAGAAAAAAAGTTAGTAAATATCTGGGTAAAAGCTGTTAAAATTTTACAGGCAATTTGTAGTATAAATAATAATAAGACTTGTTTGTCAATAAACTAAACGGTAATTTTCTTTGCAAAACATTTAAAAGACTAGAGTTCAATTACAGGGGAAAATGGTAATTTTTTTCCTAAAGCAAAATTATAAATTCTTATAATTTCTTTCTACATCTGTATATAATTTCTTTTTAGGTTTATTGAATAAAGTTCTATATAATATATGTTTTTTAAATTTTGTAAATGTTTCAAATTGATTTTATGAATATGGGGGGTTTGTTCTCTCAGCTTACCTTATTTATAAACAAAAAAAATAAAATTCACTTTCATTTAATAGCCTGCATCATCAGAAATGCAGAACACTAAAACTCTAATGGCAAAGTTGTTTTTTTTTTTTGCTCATAACAACAAATGTACAACTATGCAACTGTGTTAAACAACTACTAATGTTTAACAACTTTTTCTATTTATTGTTCCATAAAACCATTTTATTATAAAACAAGTAAGAAAGTCAGCTTGGGTGGAAAGTAAAATACCCTACAACAAGGCAAACGGAATAGGACAATTGGGGTCATTAAATGACATAGAAAAAATGCATAAATCCAATTTAAGTGAGATTGTTGAAGTTCGGATGTGATTACTATATGCAACTTAGTTATAAAAATGGTCCGACTTATACTTCAGACTACGGACGGACGGACAAAGGGACAGACGGACGGACAGACGTAGGGACAGACGGAGGGACAGAAGGAGGGAGAGATGGAGAGTCAGACGGACAAAGGGGACGGACAGACGGAAGGACAGGCGGACGTGTAGATGGACGGATGTGTAGATGGACGGAAAGACGAAAAATACGGACAGACGGACGGACAGACATCGCTAAATCGACTAAGAAACTGATTCTGAATCGATCAGCACAAACTCATTATACCCTGACCACACAGTGGTATAGGGTATAAAAATACGCAAAATAGTAGAGAAAGCAATTTCAATAAAAAGTAAAGATTGTTTTTTGCCTTTTGTAACATTCTTTTTCACCCTAAATAAGTGTGAAAATGAAACTATAAACATAAACTTTTTAGACCAAGCAATGATGATACAAAGATGTAAATAATTAAAAAAAGCAAAACCATGAGTTTATCGAATTGAAGATGTAAGTTTTACAAAAGAAAATGTTATCAAATCTTTGAAATATGCACTTAAAAAAGGGCATTTTATTAGTTTTTGTATTAAGTTTTATTAGTTATCTACTAAATAAATTAAGCCCTAACTCCCTTAATTTATTTATTAGATAATTTTTTTTGAAGTTTGCTAGTATTTGTAGAATTTAAAAATTTTTAATATTAATTTGAAGAAAAGCTTTATATAATTATTAACTACACTCAGGGGGCATGCATTGTGTTGATATCAGAAAAGGAAAGAGGGAGTAGTAGTGTTTATGGATATTTGAATAAAATCAAGGATCAGAAAATACACAAATGAAACACACAATGTTCTTTTCAAAAGCAGCCAACACATAACTTTATTTTCATATCAATTATGTGCGTTTCTAAATTTTCTACGGTGACCAACACAATCATGATTGTGTTCGTTTTCATAATTCGTTATTTACACGAACATTTTTCTATCACGTATTTTTTGTTTCGAACACACATAAACCACACAGATTCGAGTGTTGCTTTATTTGAAGTTCGTGTTCTGGTACGTGTACTGTGAAAAAACAGAACATGTATAATAAACAGGTTCGAGTTCAGTTATATTTTAAGTCGTGTTCTGGCTCGTGTACTAAGAAAAAATAGAACATGTACAATAAACAGGTTCGAGTTCAGTTATATTTTAAATTCGTGTTCTGGCTCGTGTACTGCGAAAAATTGAAACATCAATTCGCGATCTGATACACCCCGATAAAAACGACGACAATTGTTTCAACCAAATTTATTAAAATTTTATTGACCCTTTTTTATGACTTACGTTGCAAATTGTTTACAGTTGTCAAATATTTTAAAATTTTATTGGCCATTTTTTGTGATTTACGTTGAAATTATTTACAATTGTTTTTTATTGACTGGTTTTTATTTTAATAAAAGATGGTAATAAAATACTTAAGACACAAAAACTGCACACTGCACTTAAATCTTTCTTGCAGGTTTCAATCAGACATGTAAATTTTTTCGTTTCGCTTTTAAATGTTGCGTATTTTTTATAGCAAAACTTATTTCTGTTATTGCTTTCCAATTTTTTTAATTTTCACAAAATATTTGCAATTTACACAATAACATAGTAACTTATAGATCACGATCTAATGAAAACTGAACCACTTTTAATGAATAAATGACGCACGCACTCGCTATTTATTGCAAAATCAATTGCGTGAAATTGTAACACTTGCATGCAATTGTAACGTAAGTCATAAAAAAGGGACAATAAAATATGAAAATATTTTTTTGGGTTTTTTTTATTGAAACTCATTGAGTTTTTACGCAAAAAATCCCAAAAAATCATTGAGTAAAGGATTGTGCATTGAACTAATTGGTTCGCAAATTAAGGGTGGGTGATTGTGTTTTTTATGATGCAAAATTTGTTTGTGTCTAAAATTATTTGTTACAAAAAAAAAATGTTTGCAAAAGATCCTAACAACCAACAAGTGTGTCTTTTATGCCGCAAAATTGGGTTTTTCGTCTATGACACTAATTGGTTGCGAAAATAGGGGTGGGTAATGCAAAAAAACCTAACCTAACCAACAAGTGTAACTTTTATGATGCTAAATAGTTTTTGTGTCTTAAGTATTTTATTACCATTTTTATTAAAATAAAAACCAGTCAATAAAAACAATTGTAAATAATTTCAACGTAAATCACAAAAAAATGGCCAATAAAATTTTAAAATATTTGACAATTGTAAACAATTTGCAACGTAAGTCATAAAAAGGGTCAATAAAATTTTAATAAATTTGGTTGAAACAATTGTCGTCGTTTCTATCGAGGTGTATCAGATCGCGATTTGATGTTTCAATTTTTCGCAGTACACGAGCCAGAACACGACTTAAAATATAACTGAACTCGAACCTGTTTATTGTACATGTTCTGATTTTTTTCAGTACACGTACCAGAACACGAACTTCAAATAAAGCAACACTCGAATCTGTGTGGTTTATGTGTGATCGAAACAAAAAATACGTGATAGAAAAATGTTCGTGTAAATAACGAAATATTAAAACGACCACAAGTCATGATTGTGAAAAAGAAGAAAATTTAAAAACAACCATAATTGATATGAAAATAACAATATATGTGTGTCGGTCTATGTTATGTTTGTTTACATATATGTACGAGTTTTTTATTCAGTGTGTGTTTTTATCTGAACTCTGAATAAAATTCTATTAGATTGTAACTGTCAGGAAACCCCTTTGCGAAGAGTTTATTATAAGTACAATTAGTGAACTGAAACCCGGGCACTTAGAATGAATTCGGTAATCTCAGAAGAACAGTTCCCATAATAATATTTATAGAACAGAGTTACACACCCAACATTCCGATAATATTCCAACGATCCAATGGAATTGTCCAGTAACTGGAAAATAGACTTTGAAGCTCCTACCAATATATGGTATATGTATTGAATTTTTCGGATGTAAGTGGTATAGATCTTACGGAGATAAGAAGGTGTTAAGTAATTTTTGCACCGTTTCAGAAAACCAAGACACTTGAATGCTTCCTTCGACACTTTAAGAACATAATCATTCTAATGGACTTCGCAATGAATTCTCATGACCAGAATAACAATAGTATCCAATTCCTCAACCCATACATATAAAATATTTGAATCCAAGGTCCCTGAATCAACAAACAACATTGAATCTTTTGCGCATCAGAATCAACCCTACTCGCTTTACCTTACTTGGAGGCTTTTAACAGGTTTTGAATGAGTGTCATAAGTTGTCTGCCTTTTGCCCTCAACCTCAAAAAGGCTTGGTCTACAATTGAATGGAAAAGGAATGAAAAATGTTGCTGTTATCTGCAACAGAATAAATAGGATTGAAGATTTCACTAAGAAGGTTATTCAAAAAGATAAGAAAAAGAGAGCGAGGTAGAGCAGAAATTTGCAATAGCCCTGATTTGAAGAAACGTTTTTGTGGTCGAGGTCACTAATATCTGTTTGGCGTAAGTTCCTGGACACTTTGAACTGATATTATGTAGGACGAGCAGAATCAGGTATCTGACCCTGGCACACTACTTTTGCAAGACTGAGATTTCAACATCTATTCAACGACATCTTAACCACTTTGATGGCTCTGAGAGAGATAGGGCTGAGATGGAAAAACATTTTACCCGAAAATGAAAACTCTGGTATATTCAGAGAAATTTTATAAAAATTCACTTTCAAATAATAAAAATTAAAAATATGTTGTTTTTTCTCTGGAATTCCTTCCCATAGGGATTTTATGGTATTATTTTTGACCTTCTCCCTCTACATATACTTATATCACTTTGACGAAAAAGTTAAGGCATTATTGGCAACTTGCTTTATGTCTTTTTTGACTCAAACTCTGTATCGAGTGGGTCAATGGATCTGAGTTCAGAACAGTTTGTTAAAACAACATAATTTTTTTGATACACCTAAACAGATGATATAGGGACATCAGGCAAGGTGAGGTTTACTTACGGACGGTACTTAAGTACATAAAAATAGAGCAATCTTACTCCAGTTTTTAAAAATTTTAATAAAGATGAAGTTACTAGTTATAGGCCGATATGTAAATTATCACGTGTTTCTAAAGCTATTGAACATGTCATTTATAAAAAAATTATTTTTCCTTTCAAAATCTATTATTTCTCATCATCAGCATGGGTTCTTTTGTGGTAGGTCTACTACGACCAACTTAACTTGATGTGGTTTGTACCAAGGTTCAGAAAATACACACATGAAATAGACAATGTTCTGTTCTAAAGCAGCCAACACATATTTTTTTTTCATATCAATTATGTGTGTTTCTAAATTTTGTACGGTGGCGAACACATCATGACTGTGTTTCGTTTTAATATTACGTTATCTACACGAACATTTTTCTATCACGTATTTTTTGTTTCGAACACACATAAACCACACAGATTCATGTACTGCGAAAAAACAGAATATAAACAAAAACAAGTTCGAGTTCAGTTATATTTTAAGTTTGTGTTCTAGTAGTGTACTGCGAAAAAACAGAACATGTACAATAAATAGGTTCGAGTTCAGTTCTATTTTAAGTTTGCGTTCTGGCTCGTGTACTGCGAAAAAACAGAACATGAAAAATAAACAGGTTCGAGTTCAGTTACATTTTAAGTTCGTGTTTGTGCATTGACACTAATTGGTTCGCAAATTAAGGGTGGGTGATTGTGTTAATGGATGCAACACATCCTAACAACCAGCAAGTGTTTTTTATGATGCAAAATAGTGTTTGTGTCTAAAGTTATTTGTTACAAAAAAAAAATGTTTGCAAAAGAGCCTAACAACCAACAAGTGTGTCTTTTATGCCGCAAAATTGGGTTTTTCGTCTACGAAATGAAATGAAAATTACGAGAAAAAAGCAATTGAAAACAATTGCAACAAAAATCGTAAAAAAAGGAGCAATGAAATTCGGAAAAAAACACCCCATGAAGCCTTAACTTAAAAAAAAGATTGTAAATATTATTGTTATTGACACTCATTGATTGGCAAAATAACAGAGGTGGATTTGTGCAAATGTATGCAAAACATCGCAAAAAACGAAACAAAAAAAAATTTAGAAAAGGATTGTACATTTTTTTGTAATAGGCTTCATTAAATTCTTTTCTGAAGAAAGTTACACAAGTGTAATTTTTATGATGGTAAATTGTGTTTTTGTTTTAAGTCATTTATTACGAATTTAAAACACAAACATGAAAAACAACAATTGTTTAGTACATCATAAAAAATGGTCAATATAATTTCACAATTAATTCTATTGACACTAATTGGTTGAGAAAATAAGGGTGGGTAATGTAAAAAAACGTAACAACCAACAAGAGTAACTTTTATGATGCTAAATAGTGTTTGTGTCTTAAGTCCTTTAAAATGAAAACCAGTCAATAAAAGCAATTGTAAGTAATTTCAACGTAAATCATAAAAAGGGGTAAATAAAATTTTAAAATATTTGAAATTGTAAACAATTTCAATGTAAGCCATAAAAAGGGTCAATAAAATTTGAATCAGGTATATCAGATCGCGAATTGATGTTTTAATTTTTCGCAGTACACGAGCGAGAACGCGAACTTAAAATATAACTGAACTCCAACTTGTTTATTGTTCATGTTTGATTTTTCGTAGTACACGAGCCAGAAGACGAAATTAAAATATAACTGAACTCGAACATGTTTATTGTTCATGTTCTGTTTTTTCGCAGTACACGAGCCAGAACACGAACTTAAAATATAAATGAACTCGAATCTGTTTTTTGTTCATGTTCTGTTTTTTCACAGTACACATACCAGAACACGAACTTAAAATAAAGCTACACTCAAATCTGTGTAGTTTATGTGTGTTCGAAACAAAAAATACGTGATAGCAAAATGTTCGTGTAGATGACGAAATATTAAAACGAAACACAGTGATGATTGTGTTCGGCACCGTACAAAATTTAGAAACACACATAATTGATATGAAAATAAAAAATGTGTTTGTTGGTCTGAGCTATGTTTTTTTTACATATATGTACGAGATTTTTTTCAGTGTGTGTTTTTTTCTGAACTCTGGTTTATACTGACTTTTCTAAAGCCTTTGACAGGGTATCTCATAGTATTCTTTATTATAAGTTGCAAGCAGTGGGATTGCATTCTAACTTTCTTATGTGGATTATACCTACCTAATAGAATTTGCAGAGTTTTAGTTGAGGATTTTAAATCGTTCCCATATGTTCAAACCTCAGGCGTTCCTCAGGGCAGTGTTTTCGGTCCGCTCTTTTTTAATTTGTTTATAAATGATGTCTCTTTACTAAGGCACGTTTTTTGCTTTATGCTGATGATTTAAATATATACTGTCAGATATCCTCCTTGATTGATATATATAACTTACAAAATGATTTTAAAAATCTTCGTGATTGGTGTTTAATAATCTGCTTTTAAATCTTTCAAAATGTCGTCATATCTCTTTTTCTAGATCTCGCCACCCGATATCGTCCTTTTTTAGTTTGGGTGGTCCCAATTTAACTACTATTGACATAGTGACTGATCTGGGAGTTACTTCTGACTTTCATGTCTTTCATTCGCCATATTGTTAAATTATATTGTACCAAAAGCATATAAAGTCCTTGCATTTATTAGGAGAAATGCTCTGATTCTAATACATTAAAATTGATCTACACATCTTATGTTAGACCCAAATTAGAGTATGTTGCTGTCGTGTGAAGTCCACATTGTGGGAAACACATCATTCTTAAATACGCTCTCTAGTCAATTAATGTTATTAATCCCTTACCCTCATATGAAGCTAAAGGCTTGCTTCTTGGTCTTAATGCTTTAGAATATAGGGATTTCAAAGCTTTTTGTTTATGTTTGATTTAATTACTAGAATGTACCATCGCATTAATTATGAAATAAACAGTACTTTAAATCGAGCTTGTAACGATCTCAATAACATAAATGAAACGGCCGTTGAAAAAAGTTGAATCGCACTATTGAATTTTGCACTTCAAAAGAAAGTCTTTGAGTTATTAAATTTATAAAATCAGACATATTGAAATGAAATGAAATGAAATGAAATGAAATGAAATGAAATGAAATGAAATGAAATGAAATGAAATGAAATGAAATGAAATGAAATGAAATGAAATGAAATGAAATGAAATGAAATGAAATGAAATGAAATGAAATGAAATGAAATGAAATGAAATGAAATGAAATGAAATGAAATGAAATGAAATGAAATGAAATGAAATGAAATGAAATTATATGAAATGAAATGAAATGAAATGAAATGAAATGAAATGAAATGAAATGAAATGAAATGAAATGAAATGAAATGAAATGAAATGAAATGAAATGAAATGAAATGAAATGAAATGAAATGAAATGAAATGAAATGAAATGAATTGAATTGAAATGAAATGAAATGAAATGAAATGAAATGAAATGAAATGAAATGAAATGAAATGAAATGAAATGAAATATAATGAAATGAAATGAAATCTGGAAAAAAATCTGGCTGAATCCAGGAGAGCAATATATCAAATCGATTTCCATAGATAGATAACAGGAAGATATAACTACTCGAAAAAATTTATAAGGGGTTATTAAAATCATAAAACATGTTGGCCTATGCCTTTTAAAGGGTGATTATTTAGCTATTATCTTTTTGGCAACACTGGTTTAAACAGCTGACGCACGTTTCGTGTTTTGTTTTATTGTCAAACATCTTCAGTTTGGTCTATAATTTAACCATGAATCGTCTTACAAACGAACAACGATTGCAAGTTATTGAATTTTATTATCAAAATGAGTGCTCTGTTAAGAAAGTTCATCGCGCGCTTATTCCATTTTATGGTCAGTTTAATCGACCCACTTAAGCGGCTGTTCGGGCTATTGTGACTAAATTTCGCACCAAATTTACATTGCTGGACATTAAACCAACAACACGCTTACATAGAGTGCGAGCTGAGGAAAATATCGCAGCTGTATCGGCCAGTGTTAATGATGACCATCAATTATCGATTCGTCGCCGTTCGCAGCAATTGGGCCTCTGTTACTCAACAACGTGGAAAATTTTGCGGAAGGATTTAGGTGTGAAGCCTTTCAAAATACAGCTGGTGCAAGAATTGAAGCCGAACGACCTACCGCAATGTAAAATTTTTGGTGAATGGGCTCTTGGAAAGTTGGCCGAAGATCCACTTTTTTACCGAAAAATTGTGTTCAGCGACGAAGCTCATTTTTGGCTCAATGGGTATGTAAATATGCAGAATTGTCAATTTTGGAGTGAATATCAGCCAGAAGCATTGGAAGAGCTACCAATGCATCCAGAAAAAGTCACAGTTTGGTGCGGTTTATGGGCTGGTGGCATCATTGGACCGTACTTCTTCAAAGATGATGCGAATCGTAACGTAACTGTGAATGGTGAGCGCTACCGAGAGATGATATCCAACTTTTTTTTTGCCCAAAATGCAAGAGCTTGACTTGCATGACATGTGGATTCAACAAGACGGTGCCACATGCCACACAGCACGCGCAACAATGGACTTAGTGAGAGGCGAGTTCGGTGAACATTTTATTTCACGTTCGGGACCGGTCAATTGGCCGCCTAGATCGTGCGATTTAACGCCTTTGGACTATTTTTTGTGGGGCTATGTTAAAGCTCATGTCTATATAGACAATCCCGCTTCAATTGACGCATCGGAAGACAACAGTGAAGCATTTATTCGAGAGATACCGGCCGAAATGTTGGAAAGAGTATGCAAAAATTCGACTAAGCGGATGGACCATTTGAGGCGCAGTCACGGTCAACATTTGCATGAAATAATCTTCAAACATTAAATTATATGGAGCGTACTATCGATTCAAATAAAGATTTCATGCATTTTTCTGAATTTTATGTGTTTTTTTTTTTTTTTTTGGAAAACTTTCCTATAGCTCTCAAAAAATCACCCTTTATCTACTCTATATCTTAGAAAGAAATATTGATATCGAAATTATTGATATCGAAATTCTAGTTAATTGTACAAGGAAGGAACCAAATAACTTTAGAGCACACAACAAGCCGACTCTGTGGATATAAACTATTGACATGGCTCCATCTCTAAGAAACATAAAGTCAATATTTTCAACTCAAAACCTCACAAAAATTAAAACAGATCTACCACCACACGAGCTTAAAACAACAAAAAAAAAAAACAAGTAAAAAATTATAGTCGGTGTAGACCGACTATACGATACCCTATACCATGCGTTCAGATACCCTATCTCTTAAGTCCAACAAATTAGATATAGAAAGTAAGCATAAACCAAATTTGAGTGGCACTGTTATTAATTTTTTTTGCCTTCGGATATAAAAAAGTTCATGTCGGAAGCTATATTTATTTGGGGACTAGGTCGAAAAATGAACCGATCCTGACCATATTTGGTAAGGTCACCTAGTTTTTGCAAAACATATACAAAACAAAATTGGAGAAAAACCTGTGCAACATATTTGTTTTGCGATAGATTTAAGTGAATATCGGGAATCGGCTTTATATGGGAGCTATGACTAAGGGATTAAATTTGGGCTCTGATTAAGCGATGTAATAAACACACACAAACCCAGTTTGATCGAGATCTATTTAATAATTTGGATATTGTTGGCAATTTAAGTCGATCTCATAGGTGTCATTTGTACAGGGACTAGGTCGGAACACTCACTAATTTTCAACAAATTCAATAGCTTTCATTCCATGGCCGGCAGAAGCTTATATAGCGAAGTTCATCAAAATATATTCATATTTGGAACCTTTTGTTTGATTGCAGGGTTTACATGGACACACAGACGACAGACAAATTGACTAATATCGCTAAACCGACTCAGACAGTCGAAGATAGGTCTAGATCAAATATTTTTGGTAGTTACGAAAATCAGCACAAAGTCATTATATCCTGACCACATAGGGTATAATTAAGAATCTCGAATCCCGTGAATTTTTCTACCGGGATCCCGAAATGCCGGAATTTTAAAATAATGTATCTTTTTCATAACATAATTCTGAATTGAAAGAAGAACCATTTATTCTAATCTTTTTGTTTAGATAAAACACTGGAACCTACTTTGATGATATTTTGAATATGATTCTTATAAAAACAGAATTGAAAATATTTGACGTTAAAGCGTTAACTTTTACTTAAACTGACAGAATGACTCACACACACAACCACGGCAGATTTTTTTTTTATAGTTTTATGTGTTAGTTATGTATTTCATGTTAAGATTTTTCCACACACTCACAGAAGAATTCAGTTAAAATAAGTTGGCACAAGTACAATTGTTGTACAATTGTTCGGTTGCCAAAACTGATATTCGCTTGTAGCAACCAAATATCTTATTAATTAGGTTGTAATAACAGATATTCGGTTCCTCCCACCGACTTCCTCCTCAATTTGGTTATAGCAACAAGACCTCAATTTGGTAAAATCAACAGAACTTTTGTCGACAATCGTTATTGATATTAGTAAAAATCGATGTATGTTCAGTCCCCGTCCGCATATATAGCTTCGATCATCACATCTTGCATAGATTGTCCGAAAGGCCTAGTTAGACACACGTTGTTAAAATGTATCCGTGCCGTAAATATAACGTTGGCATTTAGGGCAATTAAAGAACGTAAAAAACGAACCAGCATGTTGCTGTGTAAAATTTACCAAACTTTATCAGCTGTTCACAAATGTCACGTACAAACGTAGCAAAAATCAATTTTCAACAGATTGGGACGATCCGGTTACGTGACAGTTAAGTTCGGTAACTGCTCTAATTGCTTTTCATGTAACAGAAAAAAAAAACAGTTTAGTTCTGTTTTTGAGAAAAATAAGTAAGTTTACCAAATGTGGTCATGATCGAATTTAAATCTATGACAATTACGATATCTTACTATATTTTACTAAATAATACCTCATATTGGCAAAGAAGTCATACCGGTCTTGTTTTTCTAAACCAGAATTGTATCAAAAAATATGATAAAAATTAAAAATTTACATTTTTACATGCCATTCCAGACAATTTCGAATTCTAAAATCAATTCAGTTCGAACTCAAATCGGTTGCCTCATCCCACTTTTTATGTGAGTGCAATATTTTGGTTTTTATTATTTCATATCCCAAGCGAGATGAAAAATAAATAGCAAAAAGTTTAAGAACATATTTTATTAAAACAGAAATACTCGTAACAACGGAAAAAAACACATAAAGTTTGTGGTTAAATCGACGACACCATATTCCATTAAATTGTCAAGCTATAAAGCTGTTGTTGAAAGCATAAACCAAACACCTTAGTCATAGTCATAGTAACAGTTATGTTTACTTTTATATTTTTATGTTTCTGTTAGCACATCCTTTTCCGGTTTCACTTATTTGCGCCATCTTCGTGCTTCTAATTCTGTAACACGTGCCATATTGTTTTTTCTACACGATTCTTTTTCAATATACTCAACACGTATATGAGTGCGTGAGAGTAAGTATAGAGACATACATTCATTTAGAGTTGGGTAGGTTTATAATTTAAGAAATGCCTTTAGAGAATGAAAACACACGTATCGGTAAAGGCTAGTACTATGAGTTGCTAGGTTTTATAATAATCAGTTGTAATATTCTATAGATGGCATTCGCCCATATTCACATACCCATGAAAGTCAAACAAATACGAATTTTTTAACAGCAAACAATTCGCACTGACGATTAATTAGTGAAGAATATTTAGAATACACCAAATTTAAGTAAGATTTTAATGCTTTTGTTGTCTGAAGATAGATTTAAGTATGAGATGGGAATAGGGCCAAAAAATGTGAAATTAATGAACTGTAAAAATGATTTAAGTTCATTTTGTAAAAAGGATTTAAGTTCATGATCGAAATGTTTAGAAATGGAATCGTTTCATTCTAAGAGTGTTTATTTCTGGCTACAAGGAAGCTCTCATGGGGAGCTGACAACTCTCACATTTCAGGAGTACCAAACAATGGCCGTTTTTTCGTATTTGGCAGATTTTTCATATTTCATTCAACGAAACCATACACAAATTGGACATCATATCAATCGTACATGCGAAACCTACCCAATAAAGTGTAGCACATGTACAATCAAGCTTAAATGCTAATTTTATTTAATAAAACCCTAAAATTTTAGGGTGTTTTGTTCGGTGGTACATATGCATTTTAAATCAAAACTTACATACATATTTATATTATTCGTATGTATGTTTTAGTGAGGCTGAATTTCAGCTTTTTTTTTTTTGGATATAGCAGCTTGATCTTATTTTAGCCGATTTTTCCCGAAGACCTCAATGCTCGATGGTGGGTATCAATTTCTTGGCAATTTTATTTTTCAACTTAGCCAATTCACAAACCAAAACTTTTTTGGTTTATTATTATTGTGAATGAAGATAACAAACTCATTGACAAACACATTAAAAAATTTAATAAACACACACATAGCATATGAATAATTTTATGTATGTGTAAGTAGCAATTTTAAATGCAATTTACTCAAAATAAAGGAATAAATTTAAAAATCTGTAAATCTGGTAAACAGCTAAAAAGAAATACCTTTCAAATAATATACGTTTGTTCGAATTCGGGATAAAACGGCAAAAGAAAACATCGGTAACAAAAAATCGGCTAGCCTATCAATATTATAGATAGAGACGTTCTTAAAAAGATAAGGTACTACAAAGGTACTTTTTTAATAAAACGTACTTTTTTAAATAAGAGGTACTATTTTAATAAAATGTACTTTATAAATAGAAGGTCTTTTTTTAATAAAAGGTACTTTTTAACAAATGGTACTTTTTTAATAAAAGGTACTTTTTTATAAAAGGTACTTTTTTAATAAAAAGTTATGTTTTTAATAAAAGGTACTTTTTTAATAAAAGGTACTTTTTTTATAAAAGGTACTTTTTTAATTAAAGGTTATGTTTTTAATAAAAGGTACTTTTTTAATAAAAGGTACTTTTTTAATAAAAGGTTCTTTTTTAATAAAAGGTACTTTTTTAATAAAAGGTACTTTTTTGATAAAAGATACTTCATTAATAAAAGGTACTTTTGTAATAAAGGGTACTTTTTAAATATAAGGTATTTTTTTTAGTAAAAGTTACTTTTTTAGTAAAAGTTACTTTTTTAATGAAAGGTACTTTTTAAATATAAAGTAATTCTTTAATAAAACGTACCTTTTTAATAAAAGGTACTTTTTTAATAAGAGATATTTCTTTAATAAATGGAACTTTCTTGATAAAAAGTACTATTTTAATAAAATGTATTTTTCTAATAAAACGTACTTTTTTATTAAAAGGTACTTTTTTAAAAAGTGCTACTATTTTAAGAAAATATATTTTTAAATATAAGGTACTTTTTTAATAAAAGTTTTTTTTTATTAAATGGTACTCTTTTAATAAAAGGTACTTTTTTACTTTTTTAGTAAAAGATGAGTTTTTAATAATAGATACTTTTGTAGTAAAAGGTACTTTTTAATAAAAAGGTACTTTTTTAATAAAAAGGTACTTTTTTAATAAAAGGAACTTTTTTATATATGGTATTTTTTAACGAAAGGTACTTTTTTTAATAAAAGGTACTTTTTTAATAAAAGGTACTTTTTTAATAAAAGGTAATTTTTTAATACCAGGTACTTTTTTAATAAAAGGTACTTTTTAATTAAAAGGTACTTTTTTAATAAAAGGTACTTTTTTAATAAAAGATACTTTTTTAATAAAAGGTACTTTTTTAATAAAAGGTACGTTTTTAATAAAAGATACTTCATTAATAAAAGGTACTTTTGTAATAAAAGATACTTTTGTAATAAAGGGTACTTTTGTAATAAAGGGTTCTTTTTAAATATAAGGTATTTTTTAGTAAAAGTTACTTTTTTAGTAAAAGTTACTTTTTAAATATAAAGTAATTCTTTAAGAAAAGGTACCTTTTTAATAAGAGTTACTTTTTTAATAAAAGGTACTTTTTCAATAAAAGGTACTTTTTTAATAAGAGATACTTTTTTAATAAATGGAACTTTCTTAATAAAAGGTACTATTTTAATAAAATGTATTTTTCTGATAAAAGGTACTTTTTTATTAAAACCTACTTTTTTAAAAAATGCTACTATTTTAAGAAAATATATTTTTTACTTTTTTAATAAAAGTTTTTTTTTTTATTAAATGGTACTCTTTTAATAAAAGGTACTTTTTTACTTTTTTAGTAAAAGATGAGTTTTTAATAATAGATACTTTTGTAGTAAAAGGTACTTTTTTAATAAAAAGGTACTTTTTTAATAAAAGGAACTTTTTTAATATATGATATTTTTTAATGAAAGGTACTTTTTTAATAAAAGGTAATTTTTTAATATCAGGTACTTTTTTAATAAAAGGTACTTTTTAATTAAAAGGTACTTTTTTAATAAAAGGTACTTTTTTAATAAAAGATACATTTTTAATAAAAGGTACTTTTTTAATAAAAGGTACGTTTTTAATAAAAGATACTTCATTAATAAAAGGTACTTTTGTAATAAAAGATACTTTTGTAATAAAGGGTACTTTTGTAATAAAGGGTTCTTTTTAAATATAAGGTATTTTTTTAGTAAAAGTTACTTGTTTAGTAAAAGTTACTTTTTAAATATAAAGTAATTCTTTAAGAAAAGGTACCTTTTTAATAAGAGTTACTTTTTTTATAAAAGGTACTTTTTTAATTAAAGGTTATGTTTTTAATAAAAGGTACTTTTTTAATAAAAGGTACTTTTTTAATAAAAGGTTCTTTTTTAATAAAAGGTACTTTTTTAATAAAAGGTACTTTTTTGATAAAAGATACTTCATTAATAAAAGGTACTTTTGTAATAAAGGGTACTTTTTAAATATAAGGTATTTTTTTTAGTAAAAGTTACTTTTTTAGTAAAAGTTACTTTTTTAATGAAAGGTACTTTTTAAATATAAAGTAATTCTTTAATAAAACGTACCTTTTTAATAAAAGGTACTTTTATAATAAGAGATATTTCTTTAATAAATGGAACTTTCTTAATAAAAGGTACTATTTTAATAAAATGTATTTTTCTAATAAAACGTACTTTTTTATTAAAAGGTACTTTTTTAAAAAGTGCTACTATTTTAAGAAAATATATTTTTAAATATAAGGTACTTTTTTAATAAAAGTTTTTTTTTATTAAATGGTACTCTTTTAATAAAAGGTACTTTTTTACTTTTTTAGTAAAAGATGAGTTTTTAATAATAGATACTTTTGTAGTAAAAGGTACTTTTTAATAAAAAGGTACTTTTTTAATAAAAAGGTACTTTTTTAATAAAAGGAACTTTTTTATATATGGTATTTTTTAACGAAAGGTACTTTTTTAATAAAAGGTACTTTTTTAATAAAAGGTAATTTTTTAATACCAGGTACATTTTTAATAAAAGGTACTTTTTAATTAAAAGGTACTTTTTTAATAAAAGGTACTTTTTTAATAAAAGATACTTTTTTAATAAAAGGTACTTTTTTAATAAAAGGTACGTTTTTAATAAAAGATACTTCATTAATAAAAGGTACTTTTGTAATAAAAGATACTTTTGTAATAAAGGGTACTTTTGTAATAAAGGGTTCTTTTTAAATATAAGGTATTTTTTAGTAAAAGTTACTTTTTTAGTAAAAGTTACTTTTTAAATATAAAGTAATTCTTTAAGAAAAGGTACCTTTTTAATAAGAGTTACTTTTTTAATAAAAGGTACTTTTTCAATAAAAGGTACTTTTTTAATAAGAGATACTTTTTTAATAAATGGAACTTTCTTAATAAAAGGTACTATTTTAATAAAATGTATTTTTCTGATAAAAGGTACTTTTTTATTAAAACCTACTTTTTTTAAAAATGCTACTATTTTAAGAAAATATATTTTTTACTTTTTTAATAAAAGTTTTTTTTTTATTAAATGGTACTCTTTTAATAAAAGGTACTTTTTTTACTTTTTTAGTAAAAGATGAGTTTTTAATAATAGATACTTTTGTAGTAAAAGGTACTTTTTTAATAAAAAGGTACTTTTTAATAAAAAGGTACTTTTTTAATAAAAGGAACTTTTTTAATATATGATATTTTTTAATGAAAGGTACTTTTTTAATAAAAGGTAATTTTTTAATACCAGGTACTTTTTTAATAAAAGGTACTTTTTAATTAAAAGGTACTTTTTTAATAAAAGGTACTTTTTTAATAAAAGATACATTTTTAATAAAAGGTACTTTTTTAATAAAAGGTACGTTTGTAATAAAAGATACTTCATTAATAAAAGGTACTTTTGTAATAAAAGATACTTTTGTAATAAAGGGTACTTTTGTAATAAAGGGTTCTTTTTAAATATAAGGTATTTTTTTAGTAAAAGTTACTTGTTTAGTAAAAGTTACTTTTTAAATATAAAGTAATTCTTTAAGAAAAGGTACCTTTTTAATAAGAGTTACTTTTTTAATAAAAGGTACTTTTTCAATAATATTTTAATAAGAGATACTTTTTTAATAAATGGAACTTTCTTAATAAAAGGTACTATTTTAATAAAATGTATTTTTCTGATAAAAGGTACTTTTTTATTAAAACCTACTTTTTTAAAAAGTGCTACTATTTTAAGAAAATATATTTTTTAATTATAAGGTACTTTTTTTAAGTTTTTTTATTAAATGGTACTCTTTTGATAAAAGGTACTTTTTTAATAAAAAGGTACTTTTTTAATAAAAGGTACTTTTTTAATGAAAAGTACTTTTTTAATAAAAGGTACTTTTAATAAAAGGTACTTTTTAATAAAACATACTTCTTCAATAAAGGGTACCTTTTTAGTAAGTTTTTTTATTAAATGGTACTTTTTAATAAAAGGTACTTTTTTAAAAAAGGTACTTTTTTAGTAAAAGGTACTTTTTTAATAAATGGTACTATTTTAATAAAAGGTAATTTTTTTATAAGAGGTACTTTTTAATAAAAGATACTTCTTTAATAAAAGTTACTTTTGTAATAAAAGGTACTTTTTAAATATAAGGTACTTTTTTCATAAGAGGTACTTTTTTAGTAAAAGTTACTTTTTTAATTAAAGGTACTTTTTAAATATAAGGTAATTATTTAATAAATGGTACATTTTTAATAAAAGTTAATTTTTTAATAAAAGGTACTTTTTAATAAATGGTACTTCTTTAATAAACGGTACTTTTTTAATAATAGGTACTTTTTTAAAAGGTACTTTTTTAATAAAAGGCAGTTTTTAATAAAAGGTACTTTTTTTTAATAAAAGCTACTTTTTTAATAAAAGGTACTTTTTTAATAAAAGGTACTTTTACTTTTTTAATAAAAGGTCCTTTTTTACTAAAAGGTACTTTTTTAATAAAAGGTACTTTTTTAATAAAAGGTACTTTTTTAATAAAAGGTACTTTTTTAATAAAATGTACTTTTTTAATAAAAGGTACTTTTTAAATAAAAGGTACTTTTTTAATAAAAGGTACTTTTTTAATAAAAGGTACTTTTTTAATAAAAGGTACTTTTTAATAAAAGGTACTTTTTTAATAAAAGGTACTTTTTTTAAAAGGTACTTTTTTTAAAGGTACTTTTTTTAAAAGGTAATTTTAATAAAATCTACTTTTGTAATTAAAGTTTTTTATTAAATGGTACTTTTTTAATAAAAGATACTTTTTTAATAAAAGGTACTTTTTTATGATATATGCTTTTTAAATATATGGTACTTTTTTAATAAAATGTACTTTTTTAATAAAAGGTACTTTTTTAATAAAAGGTACCACTGTGCAGAGGGCATAAGTATATAAGTCTGTTCTTTTGAAATGCATCGAGGAATAGATTTGAGACCCCATAAAGTATAAATTTATAATATTCATCTTTCTTACAACTCCAAACGATATAGCGATGTCTGTATGCCTGATTTGCTGTCTATCTGTTAAAAAATAAACCGGTTAACCGGGTAAAATTTGGACAATAATGTTTGTCACTTCTTCGAGCAGTTTGGTACTTCAAATGGCGTAAATCGGGCATCATTATGCGAAGATGTGACCTAAAATATGGCTCTAAAAATGCTACAAATTCGGTGTGTTGGTTGTAATAATTTAGTAAGTTTCAGTGTTGCCATTTTAGCATTTTAGTTGCTAGATTTAGCAATTTTTTTTGTCGTTTAGCATCCAAAATTTATGAAAAGATGCTAGATGCCAACTTAGCATCTTTTATTAATAAAATTTTTTTTTTTTTTGATTTTTTTCATTATTTTTGAATACACAATTTTAATTTTAATGGTATTGTTATGTTTTAATTTCTCAGTGTAATACGAGAATTTTGTGTACTACTCTTTTTACCACTCTGCTCGTTTCTTTAAACAAATATAACAAAACATTTTGAAATAGAAGAATGTAAACACCAACAACAGTTTTTAATGAAATAAAAAGTCGATTGCCAAAAAATATTATTGTATTAAAAAAATGCCAAAATTTTCAATACAAAACACATTGAACCGGGTAAAAGAACCGATAACCAATATATAAGAAGAATTTAAATTTAGATCATCTGAAACTGAACAATTCAAATCTAATGGAGTTATATCACAGAACAATATTGCGATACAACACTGAATACAATCTCTTTATGGATTGAAGTTAACAAAAATTCTATTGGCGAAAATCCATTTAAAGAGTTGTCAATAATTTTATTGTCTTTATTAGTTTTGTCTTTCTCAAAAGCCGAAGTTGAACGTTTGTTTAGTTTAATGGCTTTAGTTAAAAGCAAACTTTGAACAGAATAAAATCCGAGTTGTTATGTTCTGTAAAGAAGGTCTGAAATTGAAAAATGGGTGCTGTTACACTTACAATATACCGAGCGGTGTCGTTGATGAAAGTCGATCGTCAGAAAAATATCAGAGCCAAGAAGAACTTGAAGATGAAGACATCACAGAAATATTAGATTCCATAAACAAATTATTGTAATATAATCGTATCTTTTGATAATGTAAATTCTGTTATATTTGAAATTAAAAAAAAAAAATCCTCTAAAATTAAAAATATTTAATTTAAAATTAAAAAAACTCAATTTGATGTTAAAAAAATACAGATGAAATCCAAAATAATTTTAATTAAAATTAAAAATAAATAAATCGAAATTTATGTTTTATATTAATTTTTCGATTTAAAAACCAAAGAATTTATTAATAGGTATTTAATTTTTCTATATAAAGGTAATGAAATTTGAAAAAAAAAATTTAGCATCTTTTTTTGACTCCAGTAGGTTTTAGCATCTTTTTTTTTCGCAATTTAGCATCTTTACAATTTCAAATTATGGCAACACTGGTAAGTTTATCAAATTGTTTACTTAAAAAAAAGTTTTTGTTTACATTTAATATAAATAGTACAATAATAGTACACACTAGGTCCCTTTTCTCGGAGGTCACATATGTGTATTTTTAAATTTAAAAAAATCAAAATTAAATAATTTCAATATCTTTAAAAAAATATAATTTATAAAAAATATATTGTATAGTTTGTGCAAAAAAATTAAATACAAAATTTGCTATACTATGAACAATTTCCTTTTAGTCATGAGTTTGTGTTCTATAACATATTCAAGCTAGATGGGCTAATTTCATAGTGACAGACATGACATTCAATGATCTTTCTAATCCAATATTATACACTAAAAGTTTGTCATTGTTCATACAAATATATAAAATTATGCAGACAGACCCGACCAACATATTCACCATTAGAAAAAGTGAGAAAGTATTATTGTTATTAATAATTAGGGGCAAAAAGCTGTCGTGACAGACATGACAACAAACAGACATCATTTTAGAGGATGTTTGTAAAACACAAAAAAGCTCTGAAGTTATTTGTATGAAAAATATATAGTTAATATAAGAGCTAGTTTATTAATAAAGCATATAAAGAGCATAAATTCTAAAATAAATTATAGTAAAAGGAAGTATTTTGTAATGTGACAGACATGACACTGCATTTTTTTTTAAAAATTACTTAATTACACTTTTGCTTTCTTACTGGAAAAAGAGGGAATATAAAAATATTCAAAAATGTTTGTAACATATCTTCATGCCATTTTCTTTGCAATGGTATCAATAAAAATTATTTAAAATAAAATTTTAAAATTGGACCTTTGCATGAAATTATCCCATGGTGAACTGTGGTTGCCCCCTATGAGACCTTCTTGTTAATATGAGTTAATGTGATTTTATGGGAGAGTTTTTCGCTTAGTGAGTGCAATTTGTGCAAAATACACAAAAAATAATTGCAATATAATGCCAGTATTACTTGAATATTTTAAATATTTAAAAAAAGATTTATATAATCTTAAAAAATATTATCCATATTTCTAAAAATTTCAACCTTCAGAAACCAAAACTTACACAGCAGAAAAAGTAAAAAGCATACATTCACATACATCTTCAACTAAATTCATGTAATTATCAAACTACCTACGTTAAATATACAATACGAACAGTAAGCTATCATAAATAACTTCTTTATTAGAAGTAAAGAAAAAAAACATTGCAAAGTTAAAATTTCATACAAGGATCTGGTGGTTTTATCCACATTTGGTTTATGTTTTTAATAATTTAATTTTTCTCAAAACGTACTTCCTTTTGTAATCTTTCGCAATGTTGAAGAACAATATTTATGTTTGAGAAAAATAATCAAAGATTTCTTTTCATTTAATGTGCATTGCATGTACTCGTATGTACAAGTGTGTTCGACAATACATATTTCTAAAAAAAAAAATAAAACTTTTTTACTACTTATAAAATTTATTTTTTCTTTATACTTTCTAAATCACTTGAAGTTTAGAAAACTAATATTAAAACCATCAGTAAATACTAGAGGAGTTGTGGTAGCATCATCTACTTCTATGGGAATTTTTACTTGTTCAGCTTTAAGACAAAGTCAATTATAACCTTAAAAATTCTCAACTCAACTTAATTGTAGAGGATTGCTTGAAAAACTAATAATGAAACTTTATCATTTCAATTATGACACGAAATAGTAGTTGAATGTAATCGTGGCACGGGCACGGCCAGCATAATCAATAAAAGTTATAATTTAAGAACACACACACTTTTACGTGAACTTAAATGATAGTGAAGTGATAATTTTAGCACACACACTTTTACGTGAACTTAAATGATATTGAAGTGATAATTAAAAAAAAGTTTATTTAATAGCGGCCACGTTTAAAAACAAAAGAATATCTGACGTAAAATTAACCTTAAGAATGACAGTTCAATAATTTTAGTAAATGGTAGTCATGGCATAAATAGTCATTATAATTTATGAAACAGCAAAATTCATTGAAGTGTGATTTTATTGTCTCAAATAAAACGCTCCAACAAATATAATCAGTTAAAAATTTAATCAGAATGTACTTTTAGAAAGTAAGAAATTATAGTCGGTCTAGACCGACTATACGGTACCCTATACCATGGTTTAGAGACCTTATTTCTTAGGTCCAACTAATTGGATATGGAAAATAAGCATAAATAAAATTTGAGTGGCATTTTTATTAATTTTTTTGGCTGCAGATGTGAAAAGTTTATACCGAATGCTATATTTATATGCGGACTAGGTCGAAAAATGGACCCATCCTGACCATATTTGGTAAAGTCACTTATATTTTGAAAAAATAAATACAAACCAAATTTGAGAAAAATCTGTGCACTATTTTTGTTTTTTGATAGATTTAAGTGAAGATCGGGAAGCAGCTCTTTATGGGGCCTATGACTAAGAATTGTCATATAGGAGTTATTTTTGGACTACTGATTAAAGGATATAATAAACACATACAAACCCAATTTGACTGAGATCTATATGATAATTAAGATCTTATGGCAATTTATGTCGATTTCATTTGTATGGGGACTGGGTCTGAACATATACCGAATTTCACCAATTTCAATAGCGTTCATCCTATGGCCGATAAAAGCTTATATGCCAAACTTCATGAAAATAGATTCATATTTGCGACCTGTTTGATTATAAGGTTTACATGGATACACAGACGGACGGACGGACAGACGCACTGACGAATATCGCTAAATCGAAAGTGATTCTGAGTCGATCGGTATAATAAAAGATGGGTCTAGGTCAAACATTTTTGGTACTTACAAACAGCAGCACAAAGTCATTATACCCAAACCACATGGTGGTATAGGTTTTGTTTAAAAAAATTTTTGTTTAATATCGGGAATAATCCTTTGCATATAGTTTTCAAATACATGTTGACGACTTACAGTCACTTCAAGGCAAAGCTGGACAGCATGGTAAAATATTATTGAGGTATGGAATAGTGCACGACTTCGAAACGCTAAATGCCTAATTTAGTGAGGTTTAGAATAAATGCATGGGCGTTGTTTTTGATAATAATAATAATATATTAAGGAGGAGATTTCAATTATTTATATATATTTTATTTGTATCCTGACTGCCCAACGGACTGATAGCTGCAGTCGGACACTTATCTAATTATTAATTGTCATCTATAATATTAATAGGCTAGGCGATTTCTTGTGACCGATGTTTTGTTCTACCGTTTTATCCCGATTTTGGCCAAACGCATATTATTGGAAAGGTATTTCTTTTTAGCCGTTTTGCAGATTTACGGATTTTAAAATTTTTTCCTTTATTTTGAGAAAGTTGCATTTAAAGTTGCTACTAACACTTACATAAAATTATACAATGTTATGTGTATGTTTATTAAATTTGTTAATGTGTTTGTAATAAAAATGAGTTTGTTTTTTGTGTTGATTTGCGAATTGGCTATAATTGATAAGCATATCTTTAGGGTCGTTATTTATGAAAAATACAATTTCCTAGAATTTGCACTCGAATTTCGAGGGCTGGAATCTGCTAGTTATTTATTACTAACCGAAGAATTATCAAGAACTATGTATTATTAATGTATAATGATTGTTAAGAATGTACAATAATTGTTACGAATGTACAATAATTGTTAAGAATGTACAATAATTGTTAAGAATTTAAAAAAAATTGTTATATGTCGTCATGATTTACAAGAATTTACAAGAATTGTGTCTTACTTGAAATTACAAAACTTATATAACTATTATTAATGAAACTATACGTTTCGCTTAATCAACATAAATATTCTTGAAAAAATGTATGTCAGATTATTTAGAGTCATCGGTGCATATGTCTTCTGCATATGAATGTATTATTACCAAGGTTCAGAAAATACACACATGAAACACACAATGTTCTGTTAAAAAGCAGTCAACACATATCTTTACTTTCATATCAATTATGTGCGTTTCTAAATTTTCTACGGTGCCCAACACAATCATGACTGTGTTCGTTTTATGTATGTACACGAACATTTTTCTATCACGTACTTTTTGTTTCGATCACACATAAACCACACATATTCGAGTGTTGCTTTATTTGAAGTTCGTGTTCTGGTACGTATACTGAAAAAAAACAGAACATGTACAATAAACAGGTTCGAGTAAAGTTATATTTTAAGTCGTGTTCTGGCTCGTGTACTAAAAAAAACAGAACATGTACAATAAACAGGTTCGAGTTAAGTTATATTTTAAGTCGTGTTCTGGCTCGTGTACTAAGAAAAAATAGAACATGTACAATAAACAGGTTCGACTTCAGTTAAATTTTAAATTCGTGTTCTGGCTAGTGTACTGCGAAAAATTGAAACATCAATTCGCGATCTGATACACCCCGATAAGAACGACGACAATTGTTTCAACCAAAGTTATTAAAATTTTATTGACCCTTTTTTATGATCTATAAGTGTACTGCCTTATTGTATAAATTGCAAATATTTTGTGAAAATTAAAAAAAATTGGAAAGCAATAACAGAAATAAGTTTTGCTATAAAAAATACGCAACTTTTAATAGCGAAACGAAAAAATTTACATGTCTGATTGAAACCTGCAAGAAAGATTTAAGTGCAGTGTGCAGTTTTTGTATCTTAAGTATTTTATTACCATATTTTATTAAAATAAAAACCAGTCAATAAAAACAGTTGTAAATAATTTCAACGTAAATCACAAAAAAATGGCCAATAAAATTTTAAAATATTTGACAATTGTAAACAATTTGCAACGTAAGTCATAAAAAAGGGTCAATAAAATTTTAATAAATTTGTTAATGTTGTTTTTGGACCAGATTTTATTATTGTTGATTGTTTGATTTGTTGGGTTTACTGGTCAGTTTTTATTTTCAGCGCAATTGAAAAACCATCAATTCGCTTTTTCTCCTACGCGTTTCGGATGATATCCATCCATCTTCAGGGAGCCTTTTTTATTTAAAAACACATTTAACATTATAAACAAATTACAATTCTTGTTAAAAACTACTTACAAATAAAATATATTTTTCAACACAAATTTTTGTATGAAACAAATTTATAAGTGTTACGTCGTATTTACAACTATTGTTTTTCTTTTGTATGTTTTTTAGTTAATATCAAACTGTAGGCGCTATTTGTTCCGTCTTTGTCTTCTTTAAAATTGACAGCTCTCTCAATATTTTCCTGTATTCTTAAAGTTTCCAATGTTCTCTTGTTCCATTTTCTCTCAATGTCTAAAATATGCGCATTGTCAAAATCAGCTGAGTGTCCAGTAGTTGTGATATGATGTGATAAGGCTGTTGAAGTTTTTTTGTTTCTTGCGTCTGCTTTGTGTTCGGCTACTCGTACTCCAAATAAATTTGGTTGAAACAATTGTCGTCGTTTTTATCGGGGTGTATCAGATCGCGAATTGATGTTTCAATTTTTCGCAGAACACGAATTTAAAATATAACTGAACTCGAACCTGTTTATTGTACATATTCTATTTTTTGTTAGTACACGAGCCAGAACATGACTTAAAATATAACTGAACTCGAACCTGTTTATTGTACATGTTCTATTTTTTCTTAGTACACGAGCCAGAATACGACTTAAAATATAACTGAACTCGAACTTGTTTATTGTACATGTTCTATTTTTTTTTTTTTCAGTATACGTACCAGAACACGAACTTCAAATAAAGCAACACTCGAATATGTGTGGTTTATGTGTGATCGAAACAAAAAGTACGTGATATAAAAATGTTCGTGTAAATAACGAAATATTAAAACGAACACAAGTCATGATTGTGTTTGGTACCGAAGAAAATTTAAAAACAAACATAATTGATATGAAAATAAAAATATGTGTGTGTTGGTCTAAGTTATGTTTGTTTACATATATGTACGAGTTTTTTACTCAGTGTGTGTTTTTTTTCTGAACTCTGATTATTACCTCATGGAAATTTACCATGTTTAGAAAGAAATTGCAAAGTGCAATTTTTTCAAAGTGTGCCGCATAACACAAAAATATTGAAACATGTCACCCGTCTGATTGTTTGCGAGAAGACCGGCATAACTCTAAAAACGCAATTTTTGAGTTAATGATGCAGAAATATGGGTCACACCGTAATCTAAAACATATCAAAAAATGGTATTGATATCTCTTTCTCACATAGAGTGGCGACCAAAAGTGTTTTGTACTTTACTCAGCAGTTAGGTTCAATTGAAAACTTTAAATGCATTTATCTCGATATCACTTTTTTTGAGTCATGTCGGTCTTCTCGCAAATGAGCGATATATATTTATGGTTCGAATGTTACCATTGTTTCAAAAAATTTGTTGTATTTTGTAATCTAAAGAAATTATATATACTAGCAGGTGCCAGCGCTCGAAATTCGAGTGCAATTTCTAGGTAACTTTATTTTTCAACTTAGCCAATTCACAAACCAACACCTGGGAAACAAGTTTTTTCGACGTTAGATTTAGTACCCATAGCCTCCGAGGACCGTGAAAAAACAGCAATCATCACCCCTTTTCGGTTATACGAGTTCAATATCATGACATTTGGGCTACGAAACGCAGGACAAACGTTTCAGCGGTTTGTGGTGGTATACATATATGACATCTGAATATCATCTGAAAGTTTGGAGCAACACATGCAACTCCTTGAAACAGTGATTCAGCGCCTTCGCGAAAATGATCTTAAGATAAAAATATCGAAAGGGCAAATTTATTATTTAATTTTCGCTGTTTTTGCCAATAAGTTTCAAGGCGCCACGTTGTTTAGTTATTTAAACGATCTCAGCGAATTTGTGAACATGGAAAAAATTGGACAATACTTTCATTTGAAGGGTCTCAGACCAACCAACATTAAAGGCGAGCTAGATTCTACTCTGGGGTAGTCTGCTCCGTCATTTACGACTATAAAATATTGGGTGGCAGAGTTTAAACGAGGCTATACAAGGCTGCCAAGACGACCTATTGAGGTGGTCACGACAGAAATAGTAAATAAAATCGACAAAGTGGTATTGGAAGATCATCGGCTGGAGGTGCGTGAGCTAGCTGAAATGATAGGCATTTCAAAAAGTGCTATACATCGCATATTGACCGCAAATTTGGCGATGAGAAAGCTGTCCACAAGATGGGAGCCGTGTTTACTGACACTAAAACAAAAACAACGTAGTGAAGATGCTTCAGTGCTTGACGATGTTTCAGCGCAATAAGGTCGAATTTTTGCGTCGATTCGTAACCATGGATGAGCCACGGGTACACCGTTTCAAAACAGTGAACTAAAATGAGAGAATTGTTTCCAAAAAAAAAAAAAGCGAAGACAGCTCCATCTGCAGACAAGGTTATGGTGTCTTTAATTTTTATTGATTATCTTCAAGAAGGAAAAACAATCAATGGGGTTGCGTTAAAGTGATTACAACGCTGGTTAGATTTTTACTCATTCAATTGGTATTTTCACTACAAAAGCGAGTATTATGCTAACTTATTGCAGCATTTAAGTGATGAAATAAAGAAAAAAACAAGCAAGAGTGTTAAATTCGGCTGTGCCGAATCTTTGATGCCCTCCACCTCGGTTTGAGTCTTGATAATAAATAAAATAATTTGTTCTCTTTATTTTCTGAAAAACTTCAAATTTTCATCCAAAAAAAATTGTGAAAATTTATATATAAAAAATAACATTCTCATCAAATTGCGTTTATTTATGTAACAGTTTTTATGCTCGCAATTCTTAAATATCATTTGACGTTTTCTAAAATTCATTGAATTTAAATTAATGTTTTCTGTAGTGTGATTCTGTAAATTTCAACGATCCGACAATCGCAAAATATATCGACAACTATTGTTGTTTGCACTAAGGATTAAGTGATTCACTATGTACATACATCTTAACGACAGTCGACATCTCTATTTTTCTATTTATTTAAGTTGCAAACGAGTGGCATCTCTGTCAAAATAAGTGAAAAACACCAAGAATAGAACAAAAAACAAATTACTTCCTGTTTGACAGGATGATTTTATGTTTATGTTTAATATCTTTATTTTGTTTACTAATATTTCTGTTTATTTATTTGAAAATGAAATAATGAATTGAATATGCTATTTAATTTTTTTTATTTATATAAAAAAGTTTTTTAATTAAAGCAAAATATTTTCACTATTTTATGATTTTTATTTATGTATGGCGACATTTCAACCTAAAAATTTAAGTTTTTATCGATTGAATAAACAACACAAAAATGGTTGTCGTTTAGATAACAACAACAGTTGACTTTAACAATAGCGAATATCGTTTAAAAATTTTACTGATAATTTTGCTATTTTCTTTTTTTAACGATTCCACTATCGTTAAAAGAAGTTACTGAATCGCGGTACTGAAAAGCTATTAATTTCTCCTGAATGTCAAGATTTTTTTTAAATGTAAAAATTTTTTAAATGTAAACATAGGTATTTGGTGTTTTTTTTTTTTTTTTTTTTTGGAATTTCAATTTGTGTTTAACGAATAAAATTTATATATTAAAGATGCAATTGATGTCTTCTAAATTTAAAATTATAATTTCCGACGTTTTGGTATGATTTTCTGAAATTCAATTAATTGTAATTTATAATTGGAAATTTTTAATTCCAGTTTTTAGAATTGATATTTTCTTAAATTTGAATTGAGAATTTAAAAAGTGCAATTTTGTATTTATGTGAATAATAATGCTTTATTAATTATAAACAGTTTTTAAAAATTAGATGTAATCGCAATCAGATATTTTGTAGGTAAAGCAGAATAATAGTTCTATATAACTATGTAGAACTGTTTTGAAAGCAAAAAACTCATTGATGAACTCGGTAACTCTATTTTGTAAAGACAACAAAAAGTTAATATGCCAAACTTATGTTCATATTTGTAAAAGAATAATGAAAAAACGTATGAAATAAATGATCAGCCCGTGTATACTCTTAACATTGTTCTGTATGATATCCAGTTGAAAATTTAACATTCATTTTAAAATAGAAATAACTATTGCAAAGCTAATTAGAACAAACAAAAATTGTGGCGCCATCTACTGTGGCATAGTCACGCTGAGCAAAATGAAGCGACACTCTGTTAATGCAAAAGAAATGTATTTTCCCCACAACAAAATATTGCAGAATTTTATGTAAATAAAATAATATACCGACTTATTTCTAACATGCAGTTGTTATGGATATACATGTATATTATTTGTATTATTTAATATGTTTCTATAAATTTATAAATAAATGTATACATAAAATTTTTTTTTGCTATATTTACATTGTTTTGGTGAATTTTTACTCCCTTTATATTAGCTCGTAGTGTCTGCTTGTCGAAAAAATTTTGGATCGATTTTAACCAATTTCCCGTGAGCCATTCGGTCTGAAATTTTGCAGGCAGGCTCGTGGCAATAACAGAAATGATCTAACAAATTTTTAGAGTGATGCCAAAACAATGGAAACTTTTAAATTTTTCTACCAGAGTTAATAAAAAAGTGTACAAAGGGTTAGTTTTTATTATATTATTACCACAACGACCACAAAAACAACAAGTTCAGCTATGACAACAACACAACATTTAGAATAACAACAAGAACAATATAGAAACATCATATTTTTCATTTTTTTTTTTTTACTTTTTCAGAGATTTCCCTGGACCTGTTCCACCTATTTTAATGATTTTTGAAATAGAAATCTTCCCATGAATTTGGTGAATCATTCTCACTAAAAATGATCACTGTAGCTGTACTATTAAGGGTGTGATCGTGACAAGAACAACATAGAAAATTATATTTTTTCAAGACTTTTTTTAGTTCTTCATTCAAATCTCGGGCCCTAATCGACCGATTTTGACGATTTTAAATACCAAACTTTTCAGGATGTTAATGAATTATTTTTTATGTCAACGAGCACCCTAGCTGCCCGATTGATGCCGTCATCGTGATTTCCACAGACGGACAGACGGACATCGCTATATCAACTCCGGTTGTTATAAGGATCACAAATATATATATTTTATGGGGTCCAAAATTTTTTTTCTAATTATTACAAACGGAATGACAAACTTATATATACCCTCTGCACACTGGAGTGGAGGGTATAAAAAAAGGCTGCATTTGGCGACAAAGCAAGTGTTGTTTCATCAAGACAATGCACCAGTTCACACATCCAGTATTGCGATGGCCAAATCCATGAATTATTATTATTCGCCAAATTTAGCAACTTCGGATTATTTTCTATTTCCCAACTTAAAGAAATGGCTCGGTGGTAAAAGATTTGCCAACAATGAAGAGGTGGAGTCTACGATTGATGACTATTTGAAGAAGCTATACAGTTCTTACTATAAACAGAATATCGCTGGGAAAAGTGTATCTATCAAAAAGGAGATTATGTTGAGCAATAACGAAAATTTTTCCCAAATTTGTTGTTTTTTCTTTGTAAGGTCAACTTGTTCTGGAACCGCCCTCGTATGTATGTGAAAGAATAAGTTTTTCAAAGGACATTATTAACATGCTTTATTCGTAGAAATTTTCGTTTGATATCCATATTGAAATGTCAGAACAGGTAACTTTGACACTAAAGTTCTTTAAAACACACAATAGATTACGGAAATAAAAAACGGAGTATTCACTTTTACTAAATACTCTAGATTAGGTTTATAGACAAACAAAAATATGTTACCATGGTGTCCAGGTTTAACTTGAGGTGACTGTATATTATAATTCGCCTCATATGTTATACTTAAGGCTTTTTTTTTTGACAATCCTTTTTTCGCACAATATTTAATATCATGTCAATAAAACCCAGGCAATTCAGTTATTGCTCCAGTGACTTTTCCAGCCTTTGGGAATTACTGCAAAATACATCATAAACAATTGTGTTACATTTGACCATATGCGGTCAACTCAGGCACACACTGCAACAAAGAGAATCTACGGAAATGTTATGCAAGGGGTGCAATTGTGGAGTGATTGCTGCACATACCACAAATATAACTTGTTGCATTGCATTATCATAGTCACCATAGTCATCATTATCATCATAACCACATCATCACAATCGGCACACATTTCGTTCAAATAACCTTTAAAGGCCTTTTAAGTAGATTGTGATTGGATTCATTTATATGTTTATTTATTGAATTGTTTATAAGTCACAACATCTGTACATCTATCTAGATGTATGTATGTTATACGTATATTTAACCACAGGCAGATACTTTTGCCTGTGTGTGTGTAGGTGTGAGTGTGAGTGTGCCCACACAAATATTGTTTTGTTCATGATTGTATTGTTGCAAGTCCATCCTTTTGTTTTCCTTTTTATCATACTCCAACGTAAGCAAACATATCAAGATATTTTAATATTTAATTAAGTTTCATGTTTATATCCCAACCAATTCTGGCAGGCGGCACATACTCAGAAGGGAAGTATAACGGAGGGTGGAATTATGGCAAATAAAATTTTAGGTTTTACTTTATTTCACAACGAAAATTTTAATTATTCAGCCCAGTTTCTAAAGGGCCTTATAGACGATATTTATTTCTCGGAAGCTATATACTTTTCCGAACCATCTGTAATTCCTTTTGACGCTGCTTGAAAACAGCTGATTTTTGTTGCCAAAGACAGCTGTTCTCACTTTTGTGTGTTGTGGAAACAGAACATGTTCTAATTTTATAGAAGCAATGTTTCAACGGGATCAAACGACATGTAAGCTTTTTGTGGTGGGACAAAGTGAGTGTCAGCTGTTAGAAACTATAGGTTAATTACACTGTGGAACATTTTCAGGGTCATTGTCTGGGAGGTGAGAAATTTCAAGTCAGGCGGAAAGTACCAGGGCCGGTATAGTAAAAACTTTAAAGTGTTTGGCGTTTTCAGATCAAACTTCTTTTTTTTTTTCCAGTTATATTTTTTTCTTATCTTGGAAGTGCGCAGCTTGAAAGCGGTTTTACTGTATAAGACTAATGAAAACCCTTAAGTTCGAATCGCGAGTAGTATACTGAAACGAAAGAAATATATGATGCACTAGGAAATATTTAAAAAATGATTAACTACTCTAAAGATATGGGCCGTATACTTTTTTATAGTACAATTCGTAGAACTCGAGAAAAGACGTTGTATTTCGTATTTCATAGCTACGTGCTCAAACATATGTATCTTGAATTGTCTTTGGCTTTATTTTTTAGAGATTTGGAGTTAGTGATGAGTAATTTGCGAAAATTAATTTTTAAAAAAAGGGGGAAAATTAATTTTTTTTAAGATTTGATTCGATAAAATTAGTCCAACGTGATTTTTACATAAATATATTAATAAAAATTAATTATCTAAGCCTTAGCTAAACTTTTTCTGAAGAATGAAATGAAAAATCTTCAATGGTTATTGAGTTATAGCTGAACAAACTAAGCAAAGAAACATCAATGATAAGGAAATAATATAAAAAAACTCAGAACGCCAAACCCTTTAGAACTTTTACTATTCTAGCCTAGAACTTTCGTCCTGACTTGGAATTTCTCACCCCCGCAATTGCTGCTGCTAGTGGTTATTAAGTATTAAGTATTTAAAAAAAAAAAAACCTTTCCGAAATTTCTATATCTTTCTCCATGTGGTCAGTGTGTTGTAAGTTTTTGCTGATGCCTGTACCTAGCTACGTGAAATAGACCAGTCTTATTATAGCGATCGTGTTGATTCAATATTATTTCCTCTGAGTCCTTTAATTCAATTTGGTCTAGAGAATCATATAATACTGTTCCAGGTGACTTTTCAATTTAAACTAAGCGGATTTGCCGATTTAAGAAATGATTTTTTTTACATTTTTAGTTCAGTTTTCCACATCCGAGTCAAATTCCATTTTGGTTTAATAGTGACACTCATTTTTGTAATCTACTAAAATTGAATTTGGCGATTCAAGCAGTGTTTCATTTTGTTGATCAAAGAAGTCCCGTTCAATTTTGGTTGAGGAATGAAACGTTAAGGATATTCCAGAAGGCTTTCGTTGGATTTGCGGAAAATTTCCCGAAAACAATTTCTCGAAAACAATTTCCCGAAATTACAATTTCACGAACACAATTTCCCGAAATGACAATTTCACGAACACAATTTCCCGAAATTACAATTTCCCGAAATTACAATTTCCCGAACACAATTTCCCGAAATTACAATTTCCCTAAATTATAATTTCCCGAAACACAATTTCCCGAACACAATTTCCCGAAACTACAATTTCTCGAAATTACTATTTCTTCAAAGAGCTTGTTGATGGCATTTCCGAAACAATAACATCAGAAATTCCGGCCGAAGCGCGAGCAATCAGCTCATGACCACTTGATGTAGTGGTCCGGGCAAGATCTTTCAGCTCATTAACGTTTTTTTCTTTAGCAACGAAAGCCGCTTCGGCACTGTTATTGTGAAGAGCCACTTTTTTTATAGTATCGTTGTTATTGTAAATTCGGGGGAAAATTTCGAAATTGTAATTTCGGGAAATTGTTTTCGGGAAATTGTTTTCGAGAAATTGTAATTTCGGAAAATTGTTTTCGGGAAATTGTTTTCGGGAAATTGTAATTTCGGGAAATTGTTTTCGGGGAATTGTTTTTTCGGAAAATTGTTTTTTCGGGCAATTGTTTTCGGGCAATTGTATTTGGGAAATTGTTTTCGGGAAATTGTTTTCGGGAAATTTTCCGCAGATGCTTTCGTTGACCAGGCTATGTCGAAAAAAAACTTTACATATGACACAAAGAATTCCAAGAAGGCAGAGAAGAGAGCCCCGGACAAAACAGCAACATGTCAAAGAAATCAAAGATTTGGTCGTCGTTTGACAATTAGAGATCTTGACATATCAAAAGCATCACTCAACACCATTTTGAAAGCTGCTTTGGGCGTGAACAATGCTTTCTGAATACCAGAACGAAATAAAATATATCATTACGGGTGAAGTGACTTGGATCTATTCCTATGACTCGAAACAGCCGACCAATCAAGCGAATATCATACAAAAAAAGAAGCAAGATCGAGAAGATCACGCCAAAGTCATGTTAAGACTTGTGGTGTGATGCATTAAAAATTGCTTCCGCTGGATAGAATTGTTATAAAGAAATAAGGTGTCCCAAAATTCACGCAAGATTTTGTGCCATTTGTGCAGTAAAGTGTTGGCAGCCAAAAGAAAAATCCAATTTGACAGCTGACAGGTTAGGGTAACTAAAAATGGAGCATTATGGGGTAGAACATTGTTAAAGAATATTTAAAAAAATAACGAAAGTTTGGCAACTGAAGCTCTAAAATTTCGTTCATAATATAGTCGGAATATTGATGTAACTTCATCAACTCTGAAGAGAGTTACTGAAACATTTAAGCAGACTGGATCAATATCTTGGTAGGCCAAAAGGAATCCGGTGAGATATCAACATCGAGACAGGAACATCAATTCGGCGTCGTGGAAATGAATTCAAACGTATACTCACTGAATATCTGTATCAACAAACTTATAAAGTTCAATTGACCCCAGAACTTAAGTCCGATGATCATGCACAGCGAAGAGAAATCGTTAAAGGAATTATTGAACATTGAAAAGTCGTTGATGATTTTTCGAACAAAATTATCCTAAGCGATAAAGCATATTTTCACCTTCATTAATGGTGATAGAGAACCCAGATAAATTTTTCAAATGCATGGACAACTAACTGTTTTGTGCGAATTTTGGGCTGAAGGCATCATTGGACCATAATGAGGCTACTCAAGCAGTGACTTTTACTGGTACTCGTTATCTCGAATTGATAAGAGTTCTTTCTGAACTAATTTGGGAGATCTTGATGCAGATGACATGTGGTTTCAACACCTGCCAAATGCCCGTAAAACGACTTAATTACTGCATGAGACATTTCCTGGTCATATACTCTCTCGTTTCGGTGATCAAAATTGGTATTTTAGAACGCGTTATTTAAAGAGGAAATTCAATGCGGCATCAACATTTATGTAAAATGATCATGGAAATTTCGACAAAACAGTGCGTATGTATGCCCGTGGAGGCCATTTCCTCAATGTTTTATTCCATACATAACCTTTTCCATAACGTGGGCCAAATAGGAACCTAGAAATTGGTACCAATGTGTCCCGACAAACTGGAACCAACGTGGAACAGCAGACGGGACACGATGGGGAACAATATGAAGGGCCTAATGAGGAGCAATATCGAGAGGAAATAATAGAATAAAATATGATAGAAAATATGGTAATTAAGGCAATACAAAACTTTGCCCCTTTTAAGGCAGCAGGCCCAGATGAAGTCTTTCCTGCTCTACTACAAAAAAGCGGGGACTTAATTGGTAGTAGTCTGGCTGGCATATTATCTGCTTGCCTAAAATTAGCGTACACCCCCAGGGCATGGCAGGAGGCCAAAGTGGTCTTCATACCAAAGCCGGGAAAGGAAAGCTACGCGAACCCAAAGGCCTATCGACCGATAAGTCTTACATCCTTCCTACTGAAAACCATGGAGCGAATAGTCGATAACATGGTTAAATATCAAATCCCAAATGAGTTGTTGAAATTCAAACAGCACGCTTATTTAAAGGGACGCTCAGTGGAAACTGCGCTTCATGAAGTAGTTCACCACATCGAAAGATCTTTTGATCTTAAAATCTTCACCCTAGCTATATTCATTGATATAGAAGGAGCTTTTAACAGTGTATCAACCAATAAGCTACTCCAATCCCTAGAACAATTCGACATTGACCGAGTGAAATACCTCCGTCTTCCGGACCACAACTCTGTCTTTCAGGCTGAATTGGTAGCGATAAAGGAATGTATTAGGTCTATTAACGCACGGGATTCCCCAAGTCCAAGAGTCGTGAAAATATTTACGGACAGTCTAGCGGCTATCAGAGCGATATCCGCGGACAAAACTAGATCAAGGACTATCCTCGAGTGTAAAGAGGAGATTTCAAACTTCTCCAGAAGAGGCAGACTTGAAATCGATTAATGGGAAACGAGATTGCTGATGAACTGGCCAGGAAGGGCTCTTTCCTGGAAAGAGTTAATTTGGAAAACCCAATACCTTTCAGTCTCTCAAGAGACTGACGTGGATAAGGTTACAAAGATATTATGGGGTTCTCCCAACACTACAAGAACTAGGGAGATCCTGAATCTGAGTAGGGTAGAACTTAGTAGGGTAATTGGCATCCTCACTGGACACTTTGAGCTGAGGGCTCATCTATACCGTATAGGACGGGCGGAATCAGCCATTTGTAGAGCTTGCGGAAAGGATGACGAAACCCTAGAACACTCTGCTAATGTCCTGCATTTGCGAGAACAAGGGTCAGACATCTATCCAACGACATCTTACCAGGCCTGACGGGTCTTAGGGGGATAAGCTGGAAAATACTCAAGAAATTTGCTGATAAAACCGAATTTCTAAGTAAGTAGAGGGGGACATAACCGGATGAACGTAGAGATGTAGAGCGCACAACAAGCCGACCTACTGGCTTAGATGTATATCCGGACACAACGGATATGAGCTATGTGTATACATAGCTCCTCTTATCAACCTAACCTAACCCCCCAATCTCACATCACACTGAAATTGTAAAATCGTTGTGTACGTATTATCAACGAAAAATTGTTCGAATTAGTCGAATCCATCGCCATTAAATTTTATGCTCAAACATCTGACTGCAATCTCATTTTTAAAATGTTGTCGAAGCGTAAACTTGAAAAAATTTGTATACTTCTCTCTCTTATTTTATTTTAAGTAGAGTTACCAAGTTTATTATACAGGCACATGTTTGAGGGAAAATGTTTACATTTATTATTATTAGTATTATTTTAATAATAGTTAATAATATTTATGCTCTATAATTAACAAACTTGCGTTTTTGTATGCGCATTTCAAAAAATAAATCATTATAATAGATTTAACAAGTTAAAACTTTAATTACAATTTTACAGAATCCAGTAAATTTGCATTAAATTTATAACAGGGTAACATTAATCATCGTTAGTGTCTGCCACTATTCGCACGAAAAATTTGGTGCCATTAGTGTGACCACTGCGGAAAATGTGTGTGTATTAGTAAAAAAAATGTGAGTGTATTGAGTTTTTCGAACTTGCAGTGTGATGTGAGATTGGTGGGTAACCTAACCAAACATTTTCCTGCGTACTTTATAATTCAATAAAAAAAATAACAATATAAGCCAAAAAAAAACTGTGTTTTCTCTTTAATTAAAATGTTTCGCAAATTCTGGGGCACGTTAACGTTAAGCATCAATTGTGTAAAGCTATTCATAATAAGGGGCCAAATCCACCGTTCGAAAACCACCATACTCGTTTGATTTAGCACCGTGTGCCGTCTGGCTATTACCTTCGATTGAGGAGATAAAAGCCGAATAGCTGAGCTCTTTTACGGCCATTCCGGAAGGCAGCTTTTTCATCTGTTTAGAGGATTGGAAAAAAATTATTGGCTTAAGTGTGTTGTATAGGAGGGAGACTACTTTGAAGGCGATGAAATTTATGATTTTTTCATAACAAAATTCAGCTTTTCATTTGAACACAGAAATGAACAAAAATTAATCTACTGGTGACATCCTATTCAACCTTCGGTATACCTTCCCAACTACTGAACCTTGTCCAATGTTACAATCCACATATAAATCCCTTAAAATTAGTTGTGTCTTGTGTGTGCTTTTCTTTGAGTGACTCTCACTTTAAAAATGTCGTTTGCTTTTCATTAACTACAGGATAAATTCTATCATTGTTGCTCACCCATTTCTTAGAAATTTGTATTGCAAATACTTCCAACTCTTCTCCTTAAAGATGAACATTTATTGTTATTGTGTTGTATATCCTTCTGTCTGAACTTTTAAGACTTTCGTAAATGTTTTAAGGTGTTGTTAAGTTATTGCCAGAAATGAATTTTATATTAATCTAAATTGTGTTGTGGGAATTGTTTTCTTTACGAATCTAAGTCATGTTTGTGCATGCTTAAATGATACTTAGTTAAATTCGTTTTCTAATTTCCTAATATGTTTGACATTGTGATTAGAGTATTGCAAAGATTTTAAATGCTATTTTGTTATTTGGGGCCATTCTGGCAAAATTATATAATTAAGTCAAAGAATGTTAGGAATTTGAAATAAATTGATTTGAGTTTTAATTTATTAAAGAGTTAATTACTTTGCTCTAGTATGACTACAATATTTATTAGTTCATAAACAACCTTGTATCTTAATTACATAATAGATACATATAAATGTTAAGTACTTTAGGATCTGAATCTTAAATGGAGCAGTGATATCAATTAATTGAATGCAATTAACTTACAAATATTATAAATTTCCACAATTCTTACTTTATATAGAGAATGATTGATGTTTCTACTCAAATGAAGAGTATTGTATAGTGTAAAATTTCAGGCAATTCCGTGATTTTGTTTGTGTTTTTATATAAAAGAAGTAAGAGTGTTAAATTCGGCTGTGCCGAAACTTTGATACCCTACACCTCGGTTTGAGTCTTGATAATAAATGTAAACAAAATATTGGAAAAAATAAACAATTTGTTAAACTTAATACCAAAAAAATTATTTCAGAAAATTCTTTGGGTTGGTTTTCATCTTTTCTATTATTTCGGATTTATTTCGGTGTTTGCTTTTTGGTCATCGTGGTTGCAGATCGGCATGCATTTAGGTTATATACCTATATGCATGCGTTTCCGGTTATATGACATAACTTCTCGTTTAATTTAGTTTTTGCTAATTAAATAGCTCGCCCTAACCTCCATTGCAAAGGTAATGGTTGTGTAGGGTGGCTATATGGATTAAATCGTGCTAATTGGAGATGGCTGTATAGTTTCTTTTAACTGGCCATATATTTCTTCATTGCGGCCATATAGGTCGGATCGAGTAACAAAATAATAACCAAAAAAAAGCTCTCTCAACTTTTTTATTAAAACATTGTCATATTTGGAAAACATATAGAATATATTTATAATAATAACAAATAATCAAATTAGGGATGCCAAACGCAAAAAACCAAATGTCCCAATCATTTGAAATAAAATAATTTGTTATCTTTATTTTATGAAACTCATCCAAAAAAAATTGTGAAAAATAATATATAAATAACATTCTCATCAAATTGCGTTTATTTATGTAACAATTTTTGTGTTCGCAATTCTTAAATATCATTTGAGGTTTTCTAAAATTCATTGAATTTAAATCAATGTTTTCTGTAGTCCGATTCTGTAAATTTCAACGATCCGACAATCGCAAAATATATCGACAGCTATTGTTGTTTGCACTAAGGATTAAGTGATTCACTAAGTACAGACATCTTAACGACAGTCGACATCTCTATTTTTCTATTTATTTAAACTGTAAACGAGTGGCATCTCTGTCAAAATAAGCGAAAAACAGAAAGAAGAATAGAAAAAAACAAATTACTTCGTGTTTGACAAGATGATTTTATGTTTATGTTTAATATCATTATTTTTTACTAATATTTCTGTTTATTTATTTGAAAATGAAATAATGAATTGAATATTTAATTTTTTATTTATATAAAAAAGTTTTTTAATTAAAGCAAAATATTTTCACTATTTTATGATTTTTATTTATGTATGACGACATTTCAACCTAAAAGTTTTTATCGATTGAATAAACAACACAAAAATGGTTGTCGTTTAGATAACAACAACAAAATTACTGATAATTTTGCTATTTTATTTTTTTTAACGATTCGACTATCGTTAAAAGAAGTTACTGAATCGCGGTACTGAAAAGCTATTAATTTCTCCTGAATGGCAATATTTTTTTAAAATGTAAACATATTTGGTGTTTTTTTTTTTTTTTTTTTTTTTGGAATTTCAATTTGTGTTTAACGAATAAAATTTATATATTGAAGATGTAATTGATGTCTTCTAAATTTAAAAGTTTTTATTTTCGACGTTTTGATATGATTTTCTGAAACTCAATTAATATTTTCTAATTTATAATTTGAAATTTTAATTCCAGTTTTTAGAATTGATATTTTCTTAAATTTGAATGGAAAATTTAAAAAGTGCAATTTTGTATTTTTGTGAATAATAATGCTTTAGTAATTATAAACAATTTTTAAAAATTATACGTAATCGCAATCAGATATTTTGTAGGTAAAGCAGAATAATAGTTCTATATAACTATGTAGAACTGTTTTGAAAGCAAAAAACTCATTGATGAACTCGGTAACTCTATTTTATAAAGACAACAAAAAGTTAACATGCCAAACTTATGTTCATATTTGTAAAAGAATAATGAAAAAACGTATGAAATAAAAAACCAGCCCGTGTGTTCTGTATGATATCTATTTGAAAATATTGACATTCATGTTAAAATAAAAATAACTATTGCAAAGCTAATTAGAACAAAAATTGTGGCGCCATCTACTGTGGCATAGTCACGATGAGCAAAATTAAGTGACACTCTGTTAATGCAAAAGAAATGTATTTTCCCCACAACAAAATATTGCAGAATTTTATGTAAATAAAATAATATACCGATTTATTTCTAACATGCACTTATTATGGATATACATATATAGAATATATGTATATTATTTGTATTATTTAATATGTGTATGTTTGTATATGTAAATATTACACACAAAAAATACAACATCAAACGTTATTTTTGTGTTTTTCTCTTTAAATAAATTAATAAATAAATTTTTTTTTGCTAAATTTACATTTGGGCAATTCACAACAGGTGTTGTATATTGTATGTTGTATTGAAATACACAATACAATCATTTGTTGTGAAAACTCAGTTGTATTTTCATATTGTAAAACGCTTTCTTTTGAAATTTTCGATCCAACGAGGAAATATCGCTTCGTCACTTCTGCTATCTTGTATAAGAAAAAACACTTGTCAGTGTTTGCTTTTTGGTCGTGAGATATACCCTGGAGTTTTAGTTACGTACCTCTTGCTTTTTAATTTATAATGAAAAAAAAAATGTTAAATGTTTTGGTTGGTACTGAAAGAGAAAATATATACTAAAAAAAACATAAACATTAATTTTTATATAAATAAACTTATCGATGTATTTGCGTTATTCGCATTATTTGCCATATTTTATTTTATAGTTATTTATGCTGATAAAATTCTATGTATTTGTTTTTTCTTTTTCATAAAAACTGGCATTCACTTGGAACTGATATGTTATGATACAATATACAACATTTACTAAACATAGCAAATGAAGTTGGATCGTGTATCAGATTTTTCAGTGAAAATTACCAGCAACAATTTTACACTATTGTAAAGTGATACACGATACAATAGATACAACGATACATTACCCATTGTGAATTGCCCAATTGTTTTTTTTTTTTTTTATTAACAACTAGGTATTTTAGCATTATTTGGTTTAGATGTTGGTGAATTTTTACTCCCTTTATATTAACTCGTAGTGTCTGCTTGTCGAAAAATTTTGGATCGCTTTTAATCGATCTGAAATTTTGCAGGCAGGCTTGTGGCAATGACAGAAATGATCTCACAAAATTTTTTAGTGATGCCAAAACAATGGAAACTTTTAAATTTTTCTACCAGAGTTGATAAAAAATGTACAAAGGGTTTGTTTTTATTATATTATTACCACAACGACCACAAAAACAACAAGTCCAGCTATGACAACAATGCAACATTTAGAATAACAACAAGAACAATATAGAAATATCATGTTTTTCATTTTGTTTTTTTACTTTTTCACAGATTGCCCTGGACCTGCTCCACCGATTTTAATAATTTTTGAAATAGAAATCTTCCCACGAATTTGGTGAATCATTCCCACTAAAAATGATCACCCTAGCTGTCCTATTGAGGGCGTGATCGTGACAAGAACAACATAGAAAATTATATTTTTTCAAGACTTTTTTTAGTTCTTCATTCAAATCTCGGGCCCTAATCGACCGATTTGGACGATTTTAAATAGCAAACTTCTCAGGATGTTAGTGAATCATTTTTATGTCAACGAGTACCCTAGCTGCCCGATTGATGCCGTCATCGTGATTTCCACAGACGGACAGACGGACATCGCTATATCAACTCTGGTTGTTATAAGGATCACAAATATATATATTTTATGGGGTCCAAAATTTTTTTTGTAATTATTACAAACGGAATGACAAACTTATATATACCCTCTGCACATTGGACTGGAGGGTATAAAAATTCAGAATATTTTGCAAACTTATTTGGATATGAGAAAGCCATTTTAAAGATGGCTGCTCACAATTATCAACGAACACGTGAACTTCAATCTAATGCCAATGTCATCCCACATGCCTTTCAATTGGATACTGTAGGCGCAACAGGGATCCATCATCCCCTTCAATAGATGTGTTTTTATATAAAACGATATTGGACGATTTCAAGTATCTTTTGAAGAAATAACATCTCCATTTGGCGGAGAAATATATTCTCTGTCATCAGGACACTACATGGGTGAAGACTTATGTCGTCGTAATGGAAAAATGTATGGAATGAAATATCAATGGCATGCCGATCCACAATCCTGGTATTACCCAATAAATTTGGGGAATATCTTTACGATGAACAAATTCCCCAAATTTTTAAAAAAGGTCCCCAAAAGAAATAAAAATGAACTTACTCCCCAAATTCATTCTTCAATTTTTACACATTTTTATTTAATCAGTCCAATTCTAAACAAAAATTCCGCATGAAATTTCTCACTTCTCCCTTTTCCCCTGTTATGAATAAAAATTCCTTCGAAAAAAATTCGCTCAAAAAATTTCCCTTGCAAAACAAACGGGAGTTTACATAAAAATGTAAGAAGTATTTTGATAAAACAAAATTTAAATAAAAAAATTAATATTTTATTTATCTTGTAGGCTGAAGACCACAAATAAAGCCAAACTTTAACTTTTGTTAACTTTAATGAGAGCCAATTCAGGCATTGATTGCGTTTTCCTTTAGCTATTTCGTCGTTGTTGTTCTACAACGCCAATTTCCTCCACGAGTGTTCGCTAAGCTAAGCTATGCTATACATTTTTTATTTAATTTTTCTTTAAAATAAATTTATTTTGTTAGATTTATTGTCATTTTTCAGACATATTGCAATTACTACTGTAATTAATATGCAAATTTTAAAAAATTTTCATATAGAAACAATCTATTCAATTAAAACATAACAATTATCACAAATGTTCAATAAATCGCTGATGAAGGCTGCAATGCCAGAAACCGGTCCGATTAAGAATACAGTGCAGTTATGAATTTTTGAAATATATGCTTTCTTCTTCTTTACCACACACCATTTAAACAAATTTATTTTCGTTTGCACACACAAAAAAAAAATTTTAAATTAAGCAAAACAACTGGCTTCGAAATTCGATGATGCCACTTATTAATTTTTTTGTTCACGCGGAATTTATAATTGGAGGATTTTTTTCTCGAGAAAAGTATTTTCCGTGTGAAAGAAATTCCTTGAGAATATTCGTAATTGGGCTGAATGAATTTTATACTTTAATTCTTTTGCTTTGAATTTGCTTTGAATTTTCGGCGCTTTATCTCGCAACCATAATAAATCTTGCAATGTTTGTTCGGTAAAAAAAGAGAACGCACGATTGCATTAATAGGATTTTGCGTTTCCTTATCCATCAATGTGAAAAATATCGGAATGATCTGAAAAATATATTTTGGAAAATAAAATGAGTTGACGATAACTGCGTGGCAGCAAAATTTTCCATTTTTGAAACTTCTATAAATTTGACGTCACTGCTCAATGATAATCACTTATTAAATGAAGTAATTAGATTTTTAAAAGTTCTGATTCCTTTAATCTACAAACGATTCCATTCCTTTTTGATGTTTACAAAATAAATAAACTACAAAAAATAAATTAAACCGGTTTCGCAGCTTATTTTTGAAGCATTTTTGCTGTAGCGTCTTATAAATAAAATGAATTTAGTCACCAAACTTCTAAATTAAAAATGAAAAAATTCCCCAAAAATTTTAAATTGAAATCAAAAATGAATTTACTCCCCAAAAAACGTAAAAATTGGAAATTTTTTCTCATGAACCAATTCTCCAATTGCATAAAATTTTTTGGGGAAAACATTTATTTTTTTTTGGGGAGTTTGTTCAATGGGGACTAAGTACTCAGCGGCCCGATAAAGCCCCCTGTGAGCTGTACCTCTTTAGATATATTAAAGTAAAGGCTGGGCGAAAAAACATTTGACTCAAACCATGAGTTTATCCCTAAAACCAAAAATAGTTGTAGAAATTATAATAATAATTACTAACTAGCAGATTCCAGCGTAACTTTAATTTTCAACTTAGCCAATTCACAAACCAACACTTTTTTGGTTTATTGTTATTGTGAATGAATAAACACACACACACAGCATATGTATAATTTTATTTTGTGTTAGTAGCAACTGTAAATGAAATAAAGGAAAAAATTAAAAATCTGCAAATCTGGAAAACAGCTAAAAAGAAATACCTTTCAAATAATATACGTTTGGTTAAAATCGGGATAAAAAGGTAGAACGAAACATCGGTCACACGAAATAGCCTAGCCAATTAATATTTTAGATTACACAAGTCCACCAAAAATTTATAATGGCTGCACTTTGAGTGCGTCTATTTTTGGTGATAGTATAATGAGATTGTGCTGATGCTTGTAACTACCGATCGAGTAAGAATCACTTTCTGAGTCTATTTAGCGATGCCCGTCTGTCCATCTGTGTGTCCATGTAAACTGGTCGCAAATATGAATATATTTTGATTAAATTTAGTTTATTATCTTTAATCGACCCTAGAATGAACGCTATTCAAGTTAGTGGATATCGGTGCATGTTCAGACCTAGCTCCCATCCAGATTATCATATATATATATATATATATATATATATATATATATATTGAAAAAATTTTGTATACCTAAGTCTATTATACCAAATAATAAGTAGTCCAAAAGTAAAATAAACCCCGTAGTCCCATATAAAACTGATTCCCGATCTTCACTTTTATATTTGGTTTATACATATTTTTAAGAAAGTATGATCATGGTTGGCCTATTTTTTGACCTCGTCCCCACATAAAAATAACATCAGATATGAACTTATTCATATCTGCACACCACAAATTAATTACAAAAGCTCTAAAAATTTATTTATGCTTATTTTTTATATCCCGATGTTGCCGGGAAAACCCAAGTATTTTTTTCTATCTCGGTTATGTTTTCAAGTTATTACCAGTTATGCAATAGTATATTTCGAAATCTTTTTCGCAAACTAAAGGTGGCAAATATTAATATATTTTGATGGAATTAAGTATATAAGCTTTATCATCAATATGACAGTCACTTCTGAAGTTGCTGAAAATCGGTGCATATTCAGCCTAGTCGTACATAAACTGCAGCTTGGTTGTTGCCTACACTGAGGTGCAATATTATAGCCGCATGATTTTTTAACGATTTCTTAGATTTAAAAAAAAAAATGAAAAATCTGTTTATGCCATCTGCAAGAGCATTAATTATAAACGAAGTATCAAAAAAATCATGTGAGTCCGATTACAGGGGAGATGGGTAAACAAACATCTAGCAATTAAAGATTTTTTTATGGCGTTTTTTTAAAATCAAACAGAAATCGTCATCTATATATCACTTATAGCAATAACCTGCAGGGGCTCTTGTAATATAAAAATATTTATTATTATTTATTACTTCGACCGGTGAATTTAAAATTTTGCGTTTTTTATCTTTCATTTTTCGTTTTTCATTTTCAATTTTTAATTCTTCATTTTTCACTTTATATTTTTTTTTTTTCATTTATCATTTTTTATTTCTCATTTTTCATTTTTTATTGTTCATTTTCCATTTCTTATTTTTCATATTTCAATTTTCTTGTTTTATTTTTCGTTTTTCATTTTTCATTTTTATTTTTTCGTTTTTCATTTTTTATTTTTTATATTTCATTTTTTATTTTTAAATAAAATTTTTTATTTATCATTTTTTATTTTTTTTTTAATTTTTAATTTTTAATTTTTAATTATTAATTTTTAATTTTTAATTTTTAATTTTTAATTTTTAATTTTTAATTTTAAATTTTAAATTTTTAATTTTTAATTTTTAATTTTTAATTTTTAATTTTTAATTTTTAATTTTTAATTTTTAATTTTTAATTTTTAATTTTTAATTTTTAATTTTTAATTTTTAATTTTTAATTTTTAATTTTTTATTTTTAATTTTTAATTTTTAATTTTTAATTTTTAATTTTTAATTTTTAATTTTTAATTTTTAATTTTTAATTTTTAATTTTTAATTTTTAATTTTTAATTTTTAATTTTTAATTTTTAATTTTTAATTTTTAATTTTTAATTTTTAATTTTTAATTTTTAATTTTTAATTTTTAATTTTTAATTTTTAATTTTTAATTTTTAATTTTTAATTTTTAATTTTTAATTTTTAATTTTTAATTTTTAATTTTTAATTTTTAATTTTTAATTTTTAATTTTTAATTTTTAATTTTTAATTTTTAATTTTTAATTTTTAATTTTTAATTTTTAATTTTTAATTTTTAATTTTTAATTTTTAATTTTTAATTTTTAATTTTTAATTTTTAATTTTTAATTTTTAATTTTTAATTTTTAATTTTTAATTTTTAATTTTTAATTTTTAATTTTTAATTTTTAATTTTTAATTTTTAATTTTTAATTTTTAAATTTTTAATTTTTGTTTCTATATGAAATTTATCTACTTATGGCGGCCGTGAGCTTTGAACCTGTGTCTATCTCACATTTAAAATTTTTTTTTTTATTTTACAACTAACTACTGTAAAATTATAAAGCATTGCTAGAATTTAAAGAATCAAGTCTACGTATAGTTTTTATTGATCTTAGCAATAAGTTTGACCTCCATTTAACTTTAAACAGCACTTGCTGATAGTTATTTTAAAACTTAACCACAAAATATAAATAAAAAGCAATAAATCGATTTCGTACTTACCACTTGTTTCATTTGTTGACTCTTGAGCTGTTGCTTGTTGTTGCTGATGCTGTGATGTTTGTTGTTGTTGCGGTTGCTGATGTTGATGATGATGAACATTTGTAGCACAAAATGCACTACCACTGGAACCCATAACTGAGGGTGGTGGCACCAGACCCGGTGCCGGTGATGAGTTTGTTGAATACGCATTACTAGCACGATATGTGGGTGGTGGTGAGACAGCTTCACAATGCCCTGCTGGCCCATAATGTGATGGTGGTGGTGGACCAGCTGAAGCATAATGATGGGGTGGTGGAGGCATACCATGATGTTCGGCCGCAGCATGTTGATATTGATTGTGAACATGTGAATGGGCATATTGATGCTGATGATGAGCTGCACCATGTGGTGACATGTGATGAGCATGGTATGCGGCGGCTGCTGCAGCCGCAGCTGCTGCATACGAAGGAGGTGGTGGACCGTGAATATCTAGTGGACCCTGTTCTGTGTGTATACCCAAATCAGCTGGATTATAGAGAGCACCTGCAGCATTGAGGGTTTCGGTTAAGGAACTGGCTGCTGAGGACTGAGTAGCAGTCGTTGTCTGTGTTGGTGGTGGTGTAACTGTTGGGTGACCTATAAATAAACATAATTATAGTAGGTTTGTCAATAGAATTATGCAATCTTGATGACATTCTATGAGCTAGAATGCATTTAAGAGATATATTGACAATCTCTTGTTGGTATCATTATTTTTAAGAATAAAAATTATCAGATTTCAATCTAGCTTCAAGTTCTTTAGTATCACCATTCATTGCAAAGCGAATCTTAAAATTATGCGGGCAATTTGACAACTCTGTGACTTTTGAGCTTCTCTCGCAGTTAATTAAAAATCAACACGACTCCTATCAAGTACCATGCCTAATTTGGGCAAACTGCGTCCCTAAGTTTTGTGTTTAACAGCCATTGAAAGTAGACAACCGCGAAAATTTTGCAAAAATGGAAAAAAGGGAATTTAGTTTTGTAAGAGAAAGAACCATCACAGAAATCAAGGAAAGGCTTGATAAATACTTTAGGAACTCTGTACCATGAACCTCTCTAGCTATGAAGTAATTAACTGAATTCCGTTGTGGTCGTACCAGCATAACTGACTCCGAATATTCAGGTCTCCTAAGAGAGAAACAGAAATCGTCGAAAAGATCCATGAAATAATATTGAACGGTCGGAGAATGAAAGCGGATATTTAAAATTATACATATTTGGATACAAAAAAGCTATTCACAACACAGTAGAAACCAACGAACGGTGAAAGCAATGAACTCCGCCGGCTGAACTTGCACTAAAGAAGGCCAAGGTGAGTCTGTCAGCCAACAAGGTCATGGTGACAGTTTTTTATTATGCATGCAGTGACATTTTCATCGCACTGGCGCATACGTGTAGTCACCATGGTAAAAATCCAACAATTAGGCAACGACTATTTGCTGTTTCCAAATCTGAAGAAATGATTCGGTAGTAAGATATTTAAGTCGAATCAAGTTGTCATCACTGAAACAAATACCTATTTTGGAAGAAATAAAACAATTGGAAAACGCTGCACTAAATGCATCAAGCTAAAACACTTATTTGCCAAAAAAAATATATATCTTTAATTCAAAAAGTCACTGAGTTATCAAACCGCCCTCGCAATTTGCTTTTTTCGGAGACACCTGGGAAACATCCGCTATACTTTAGTTTAGACCTAGCATACCTTTTTTTATATAAAAACATTTTCAACTTACCTTCACCAGAAGCCGTAGCACCAGGTGGCAACATACTCGACAGCGCACTCAAAGGTGTATATGACTTTGGTGGTGGTTCCGTCGATCCAGGACGCACTAAACGCTCTTCGGTAACACTAGACTGAACACGATACTGCATTTTACAATAGGCCTCTTGGCTGGAGCCAGTAGTAGAATTGACATACACTCCAGTAATAGTAACATCAGTATCCTGGACAATAACAACACTGGAAGAAGTAGGACGACTTGAATCTTTAGTATCTTTAGTACTACTGGTCGTGGTACTGCTACCGGAAGAAGTAGAAGTGGTAATTGTAGTGTCCGTATTAGTTTCTTTGGTTTCTTTAGAGTACTTGGAATCATTACTCTCTTCGCAAATATTTGCAGGTTTTTCAATAACTATGGTAGGGGTATGTGTGTTGGAAGCTTTAGCTTCTTGCACAGCAATCTTTGCGGGAGATTCTTGAGTAGCGATAATAGATTTTGGAGTACAAGTGGAAGCTGAAACAGAATTTGTAGGTGTAGAAGGTTTAGTAGTAGTTACAGCACTGGTTATGGTAGCTGGTTTGGTTTTTGTTTCTTTTTGAGTTGATTTAGTTTCCTTGGTTTTCTTACTGGGTGTTTTTTGTTCATCTTCGTAGGTTTCATAACCACTGAAATTGCCCAAATTACGATCTAAATGCCGTTCCACCTCATATGTAGCTGCCACTATAGCACTGGCATTTAAACTCGCCATTCTTTTACGAGCCAATATGCCCTTGTAGTCACCTATAAGTTCTTCTTTGAGTATGCGCTTGCGTTTCTTTGGAGGCTTCTTGGCTTCCGTTAATTTCAGCTTTTGCGTCTTATCTTTGTTTTTATCCTTTTGTTCATCCTTGTCGGTAGACTCAGAGTTGCCCTCGTCATCGGAGGTTCCTGTTGCAAGCTTCACCAATTTCTTAAGAGGTTTTTTGATTTTCGTATATTTTCTTTTGATTTTAATGGGTTCTTTATTATCTTTGCCCTCGTCTTTTGCGTTGATGTTTTTATCTTCTAACTCTTTTTTATCTTTCTGTTGTTGTAGTTTTTCTTCCTTCTTCTCTTTAGCTTGCAATTTCTTTAGAAGCTTCTTCTTTTTCATTCTTAATAACTCAATTTCATCAAGTTCACAGTCACTATCGAATTCCCAATGTTTGCCAATACCTCGTCCTCCAGGTACATTACGTAGCTCACGTTTAGGTTCTTCTGGTGGCTCCTCTTCGCTTTCTTCTTTAGCGCTTTCCTCAATTTTCAAAGGATCTTCGAGTTTTTTCTCTTTTTTGCCTTTCACTTTTTCTTCGGCTTTGGTGGTGGTATTACTTTCTTTCGATTTTTCCTTGTCCTTTTCTTTTTCATTATCTTTAGATTTTTCTTTATCCTTTTGTTTTTCCTTTTCCTCGTCACTGTTATCCAAAGTTCTTATTTTGGGTGGCATTAAAGTAGCTTTAGATAAACCCAATTCGTAGGCCGTCCTCGATTCATTTTCATACAAGCATTGTACTTTGGCTAATGCATTAAGGGAAGCCATCCGATGTCTCTTTTGGCTAAATACTATTAAGTTTTTCTCATCTTCTGAATCACTGCTTTCAGTGGACGAGCTGTTTTGTGATTTTGCTTGGATTTGTTTCGCTTTTTCCGTTTTCTTTGATATTTTTTTTAAAACTTTAGAGACTTTTGTTATTTGTTTTATGGGTTTCTTTTTAATAGTTTTAATAGCTTTCTTAGGAATTTTCACCGTTTTTGTTATCGATGTTTTTTCCGGTTTAATTTTAGATTTTTCTGCTTTCTCCAGTAGTTCGGCCAAACTTTCTTCGGTGTTGTTTTCTTGTTTCGATAATTGTTTATCTAGCTTTTGTGTTAGATCTGGCTTCTCTTTCTTGGGTGTTTCTTTACACTGCTTATTCAGTTTGTCTGTAGATTTCACCGTATTCGCTTCCCTGTAGGAGTTTTCCATTTCTTTAACCTTCCTACAGTTATCTTCTTTCTTAGCCTTTTCTTTAGTTTGCAAAGTCTTAAGACTGTCTTCTTTCACATTATCTTCTTCTTCTTCTGTTTCCTGATCATTCGATGGTAGATCTCTATCCTTAGCTTTCTCCTTATTCTCAGCATGCTGGGGAGTCGATTTCTTATCATCTTCTTCTGAGAATTCTCTTAGGTTTTTCAACGTAGGGAGATCCATTTTTATAAATTCATCATCATCTGAGCCAGATTTAAAATCGTAGATATCATTTGATTCAGATTTCTTTTCGACCTTCGGTGTGCATGCCATGACTTTGGTAAGCTGCATACTTTTCATCGGCTTTGAGATTTTTGTTTTAAGGGGATTAACTTTGAATTTTGTTTGGAATCTTTGTTTAATATTCGATATCTTTGCTATGGTCGTTTTTGTTTTCGGAGAATTTTCGGACACGATTTCTTTTTCCTGCGGTTTATTGATGACTTCCTCATTTAGAGGTTTTACTTTGATTTTCTGCTCTTCCATTTTTTTATCTTCAATCATCTTTTCCTCTCTGTTCTTCATAGCAACCTTACTTTCCTTTTTCTCTAAAATGGTCTCATTCATAACTGGCTTTTCTCTTTCTTCGATGCTTCTCATTTTAGTAGCTAAAATTTCCGCGTCTTTTTCTTCTTTCGTTTCCAATTTAGTTGTTGGAATTTCTTCGATTTCCATTTGTACTACTGCTGTGTTGGAATCTATTACCACTTTAAGGATCTCGTCCTTTTCTTCATACATATCTTCAAATTTATTGCACTTTGTTTCCTTACTCTCGTCTGGTTTAAGAGATTTCTTAGGTGTAGTTGTTTTTATAGGGGTCTTTAAAATGATGTCCTCATTGTTCAGTCTATCTGGAGGATCCGGTGGCTGTTTTTCCTCCAAATGATTTCCTTCCGGTAGTTTGAGTTCTTTTTTACTTTGTAATAGCTCCTTTTCGATCTTATCGCTAACTGGTTTTGTTATTTCACATTTTTCTTCTACTTTAGAATTTTTTAATTTTGGAGATTTCTTAGGAGTTTCTTTTTTCTCATTAGTGTTTATAATTATGGTATCTTCCTTCCTTTGTTCCACTTCATCTTTGGAGTCGGATTTTGAAGAATTTTCGGTTTTGGTTTCCTTGTAATCCTTTGTATTGTTACCTTCTTGAACTATATCTTTATTCTCATTTGTTTGAGTAGGTTTATCGCAGATTTCAATTTGATCATCCGGATCTTTTGATTTATCATTTTTTGTTTTATTTCCTGGAGGTTTTTTAGATTTTTGTTGTTGATCTATTCTGGCTTTCTTGGCTGCTAACTTCTTTTTCGTTTCAACTTGAGTCAAACTATCTTCTTCCTTTTTCGCATCCTCTAGATTCGCGGTAAATGGTTTTTCTTGCTCTTTTTTAGACTCTTTGTTCATGTTTTGTTGCTCTTCTACAATTTGATCTTTCAGTTTAGCTATCTCTTTCGAGGTCTTCTCCTCAGCTTTTGATTCTTTTGTTGTCTCTTTAGCTAGCTCTTTTGTTTGTTGTTTTATAGTTTGCTTGGTTTTTTCACTAGGCTTTGGTGCACCTTTCTTCTTCTCTTCCCCTTCAGAATTTTTTGTTCTCTTCACCGGTTTGGGAGTATTTAATGAGGCAATAACTTTAACCGCTGCTGCACGTGACTTTGTTTTAACATTCTCCGATATGGAGGACTTAAGACGTAACTCCTGTATACTTTGCTCTTTGGGTAAAAGATTATCGAAGCCAGTTATTTTTATGTCCAAACTTTTAAGCATTTTACTAATAGCTTTATTTTTGCCATCTTTTTTATCTTGAGGCTTAGAAGAAGAACTTGTGGTGCTTGAATTTGAACTTAAAATTTCTTCGCGATCTTTTGTTGTCGCTTCGTCCTTTTTCAGTTCTTCTTTTGTTTGGATTTTATCCTCCACTTCATTGGGCAATCTCTTCACATTTTCTCTTGAAGTAGCTCTCGTTGCGGCCTTTTTCTCTTCTAGCTTTTCTTTAAGCTTTTCTTCGTTCTTCTCGTCTTTTTCTATTGGACTCTCAGCAATATCGTTAAATTTTTCTTTTGTGATGTTTTTAACCAATTTCTTGGCAGGTGATGTTTTCAACGGTTCTTTTTTAGGAGAAGATGTTGCGGAGGTTGAAGGACCAGAAGCAGATGATGGTTTTGTCACAGCCGATTTACGAGATACTGGGCTGGTGTGCACTGATGTGCTACCGGCAGTAGAACGTTTTTTAGGTGCTGGTGGTGCTGCGTTCGTACGTTGATGTCGCTCAGCAACGGATAAACGTCTTTTGGGTCCCATCCCCCTGTAAATAAAATATGAAGAACAATTAATTTCCAAAAAAGAACACAGAAAATGTGATCTAACAACTCAAAATATTAATTAAAAAGTTTACATTTTATAAAGGCCATTCATAATGGTGTTATAAGTTACAACTACACACAAAAAGTTGTAACATTAATAATAAAAAGAAGAGGAAACAAAACGTAAGTCAATACTTCAAATGTAACTAAACTTTAAATACTCTCTGTAGCTGTGTAGAATTCGTAAAACACAATATAATATTCGTGTTTTACTGCTGCCATCATACACTGTGCCGAAAAACTTTATAGACTTTTTGACAAATTTTGAGCCCAACCGTTTAGTTCTTACTTTAGACTAAGTTATGGAAATTAATTGGAGCTACTCACAACAATGCATCTTGAATGCAATGTTTAAAAAAGAGAACACGAATAACAATAATTTATAGGGATTTATTTATCATTTCATTTTAAAATATCACATACATTTAGATCAAACTTTGCTAACATAGATGAGTTTTCATCCACATGTTGGAGATTCAATCTATTCGTAGACCGTTTGTTTCAACATTACAAGTACTTTAACATTTCAAATATGTATGTAGTTGTGTGTGTATGTGTATGAGTAGTGTTAGTACTTACGAGGATAATAACAACTTCTACTACTACATGTTTCTAGTTCTAGTAGAACAACAACCATTGCAAACGAGCTTTCCATGACAAAAAAAAAACAAAAACAAAAACAAGAAAGAATATAAACACGAAAAACACTTGAAACAATAACTAGAACATCTACAACAATTTGCTCCGAGTAACAGTAACACATGTTCTGGAATTTGTAATCTTATAAATTCTATGAAATTTGTTATTTGGTTTCTAATCGTTTTAATGCTCTACATATTTTGGTAAACCAAAATGAATATTTCCTTCAAAAGATCACATAAGTGAGATGACATTAAAACTACACCAAGGTCATGTAAAGTGAACATTTGATTTGCTTGAATACATCTTTAGATCAATTGATACATTACTCTACTAGCGACCACAGGGACCACACAAAAAACAGTTTTTATAGAGAAAATGTTTCGATTCATATCCTAAAGTCAAGTTACTCGGCTACACTATCTTTGAAATTAGATAAAGTAAACTATTCCAAGCCGTTCATAAAATACACTACATCATGAATTCAACTTAAGGGCAAAAATATATATAAAAAAATATAAACAACTAAAAGCATAATGAAGATGCAGCGTTTTTCGATTAAACATTTGCTAACAAGTTAAAAGTAACGCGCCTAAGGCACCCATTGAAAAAAAAATTTGTTTTTTTAAGATTTTTGTTTTTTGTGTGCTTAGATTAAAAATGAAAGATCAATGTTTCGAAGCATTTTTCTAATATGATGTGAGTTTTTTAAATTTTCAATTTATTTGTTTTATTATGCTATTGGGAAATATGTGTGTCGTAGTGATGCTTTATAATTTGAAATTATTAAATTATATGAATAATTGTTCGAGGATTTTCTAAAATGTCTAATATATTTATGTTCTATTTAAAAATATGTATTTATCAAGTGACTTTGTCAACAAGTTTATTTTTATTTATTTTTTTATTTTGTTTGAAACTAGCATGCCCTGTCGCGCTTCGCTAGGACTTACCGAGACTTACTGACATGTTTTATTTCATAATCAACGAAGTTTGTCTTGTACAATTAAAATATTTTATTTTATTTAGTTTATATTTTTCATTTCAATGCTTACTGAAATATAATATTTTTTGTTTTTTCATGCGGTGCAACAATTGACAAATTTTACGCCGTTCCTACTCTGAGCAAGGTACATATAGATGACCATGAGAAGAACATGGATTTTTCAAATTAAATCTGGCAACACTTAAGTATTAGCCTTAAATTTAGAATATTATTTGGCCATTTTTCATTTTAGCGATTTTTGATTTTGAAGATTTTTGATTTTTGAAGATGATTAGCGATTTTTGTTTATTGCGATATTCGATTTGGCGATTTTTTATTTTTGATTTTGGCGACTTTTGAATTTGGCGAGTCCGCCCATATTATCCACGACTACTCACATTGCTAATTAATACACTTGCCATGCAGTAGCCTACACGATCGGTCCAATTTTTAAGCACATTATCGATTGTGTGCAGCTGTATTTCACCAATGGCTTCACGAATATTGTCCTTTAAAGCGTCAATTGTCTCTGGCTTGTTGGCCTAACACTTATCTTTGAGGGCACCCCACAAATAATAGTCCAACGGTGCCAAATCGCAGCTCTGCGGCTGATAATGCGATCTTCAAAAACAGGGCGCAAAACAAAGAGTGTAGCTTCGGCTGTGTGGCACGTTGCGCCGTCCTGTTGAAACCAAATGTTGCCAATATCCTCCTCTTCAATTTTTGGGAACAAAAATTCGTTCAACATGGCCCGATAACGATCGCCATTGACTGTAACGGCCACTCCTTGCTCATTTTCGAAGAAAAATGGCCCAATTATGCCTCTGGACCAAAATCCGCACCAAACAGTGACTCGTTTTGGGTGTATCGGCTTTTCAATGTATGCATGCGGGTTTTCTGTGCCCCAAATGCGACAATTTTGCTTGTTTACATACCCGCCAAGATCAAAATGAGCTTCATCTGAAAAGATGATTTTTTTTGGCAAAATCGGCATCTTCTGTAAGTCGATCGCAGGCCCACTTAGCGAAGCGAAAACGCATTGGATGGTCAGTTGGCTTCAACTCCTGAACCAATTGGACTTTTTATGGCGTCATACCAAGGTCTTTATGCAAAATTCGTCTCAATGATGCCTCCGAAATGTTCAATTCTTGAGAACGATGGTGAATTGATGTTGATGGCGCTTCAAGCACACTTTCTGCCACAGCAGCAGTATTCTCGGGTGTACGCACTGTTTTTGGCTTTTCACGCTTTGGTTTATCGATGAGGATGCCAGTTTCTTTCACTTTTTTCACAAGGTAACGAACATACGGAGCTGACGGTGCTTCTCCTCTTCCAAAATCCGTACGCAATTTTCGCACACATTCTGAAACATTACCATGATTTTCAAATTAATGTCTCAATATTTCCCAGCGTTGTTCAAGCGTATACACAACCATATTCGTTCAGCGGAAGGATAAAACTAATTATCTATCAAATCAGACATGAGCTAAGTGTTACCATTCACGAAATAAGCACTAGTTGAAAAAAAAACGTTAGATGGCGGACCCTTTATATTTACTTTGTAAAGGGTTTTTTAATAGGGTTGCTACAAAAGTAGAAAGACAGGGACAGCAAACGACGCCATATTTCTTGCCGCTCTTTTGACATTTCTCTTCAGTAAGGTTTGCCATTTCATGATGGAAAGATATACGAGCCAACAACGAGTCGAAATTATTAAAATTTACTACCGAAATTCGGAGTCAGTGGCCTCAACGTTAAGAGCGCTACGTCCAATTTATGGTCGTCATAATCGTCCTAGCAGATCATCAATTGAGCGTCTAGTGGAAAAATTTGAATTCACAGGCACAGTACAAAATGTTCCCGTGCCAGTGAGACAAAGAAATGCCCGTAGTGTCGATAATATTGCTGCCGCTGAGGCTTCAGTTGAAGAAAGCCCAAATGTGTCTCTCACACGTCGTTGGGCGTTGGGCATCCCTGTGACGTCGTTGTGACGAATTTTGCGAAAAGATCTTGGCCTACATCCTTACAAGATCAAATTGACGCAAGAACTGAAGCCGCTTGACCATCAGAATCGTCGTATGTTCGTGAATTGGGCTGAGAAACAACTTTGAAATGATTCGGATTTTCATCGAAAAATCATCTTCAGCGATGGGGCTCATTTCTGGCTGAATGGCTTCGGCAATAAACAAAATATGCGTTATTGGTCAGACAGCAATCCACACGTAATCCATGAGTCATCATTGCATCCCGAAAAAATTACGGTTTGGTGCGGTTTATGGGCCGGCGGCGTCATTGGGCCGTACTTCTTCCGTGATGATCAAGACCGGCACGTTACTGTGAATGGGAATCGCTACCGTTCAATGATAACCGAATATTTTTGGGCCCAATTGGATGATATGGACTTGGAGGACATGTGGTTCCAACAGGACGGCGCTACAAGCCACACAGCGAATGTCACAATCAATTTATTGGAAACCAAGTTTGGAGTACGTGTTATCTCACGAAATGGTCCAGTCGATTGGCCGCCTCGGTCGTGCGATTTGACGCCGTTGGACTATTTCCTGTGGGGCTACGTCAAGTCTATGGTTTATGCCAACAAGCCAGCGACGATTGATGAACTTCGTACGAATATCGAACGTGAAATTGCAGCAGTATCGGCCGATTTATGCTTGAAAACCGTAGAAAATTGGGTTCAGCGTCTGGACTTCTGCAAGCGTGCCCGTGGTGGTCAATGAAAAGAGATCGATTTCCATACATAATGGCATCGAACGTACTTTCACAGGAATAAAGAATTTCATTGATATCCAAAACCGTTTTTGTTTTATTTAAAAAACTTTTGTAGCGCTTTTATTGAAAAACTCTTTATGAGTGGCGCCACGCCCACTGCTCTGATCACGCCCATTTTTTATTAGATTATTCAAAAAAACCTTATGGGCTCACGCAAAATTCCAACATGACATTTTATATTTACCTTGTATGAGAAGTGCCACGTCCATTGTTCCGATACCGCCCATTTTCTGTCCGGCTACTCACATTAATAATAGATGACCTCAGACATAGAATTATTACTTCGTATGGGAGGAGTCACGCCCACTTATGCCCATTTTCGGCATGGCTACTAACATAAATAATAGGTGACATCACACAGATTTGCAAAGCTCTCTCTATTATAGTACTCAATATATGAAATTAAAAATTCACTTTAAATGATAGCTGCCACGCCCACTAATGATATCAAAAAAATTTATAGCCTATGTCCATTTTTAATGATCTTTCTAAATATTGGAACCATTAGTAGTATTATAGTATTATATTAGTATAGATTTATTACAATTCTAATTAGTAGCAGATTGCAGCCCTCGAAATTCGAGTACAAATTCTAGGAAATTTTATTTATTCATTTAATAAAAGACTCTAAAGGTATGCTAATCAATTTTAGCCAATTCATATTTTAACACTTTAAATATCGACTATTGTCGTCATTGGTTTATGTCCAAAATTATTTTTCATTTCAACACTATTATTATTGTGAATGATGAAAACAAACTCACAAACACATTAACAAGTTTAATGGACACACACATAGCATTGCATAATTTTATGTATGTGTTAGTAGCAAATTTAAATGCTTTTTTCGCCAAAAAAAATTAATAATTTAAAAAATCTGTAAATCTGGTGGACAGTTCAAAAGAAATGCCTTTCAAATAAGATACGTTTGGTCAAAATCGGGAGAAAAATGTTTAACAAATCATCGGTCACAAGATATCGTTTTACTTATTAATATTATAGATAATAAATCTTAAAGTTAAATTATGAATATGAATATTTGTCTGGCTGATTTTTCAAAATTTACAATTTATAATTTTTTTAAACTCTTTCTTTTAACTCATACTCTCTGTCTGTCTGTCTGTCGTGGGGCAACCCCATTCCTCCTTATCCAATTGATCTGGAACTTGGCCCATAATCTTGCACAGTCACGCATAGTCACGGAGTGATCTAAATGTCATTTCCTCTCATCCGATCGATCTGAAACTTGGTTCATACACTTGCTGTGAAAAAAAAGATTAACTTTGACTTAGACACGCACAGTCACGCACTGTCACGCACAGTCCCAGAGAGATGTAAAACGGATTTCCTCTCATCCAATCAATCTGAAACTTGGTGCATAGACTTGCTGTGACCATAGATTAATTTTAAAATAGTCACGCAAAGTCAAGCACTGTCACGGAGAGATTCAGAACTCATATGCATAAGAAAAGAAAGAGTTTTAATAAAAACTTTGTTTTTATGGGTTAGATTATTTAAACTCTTTCTTTAAACTCATACTCTCTGTCTGTCTGTCATGGGCAACCCCATCCCCCTTATCCGATTGATCTGAAACTTGGCCCATAGTCTGGTCACGAACAGTCACTCATAGTCACGCACAGTCACGGAGTGATCTAAATGTCATTTCCCCTCATTCGATCGATCTGAAACTTGGTCCATGCACTTGCTGTGACTTAGTCACGTACAGTCATACATGTTCACGCACGGTCACGGAGAGATTTAAAACGGATTTCCCCTCATTCAATCAATCTGAAACTTGGCCGATAGACTTGCTGTGAAAAAAGATTAACTTTGACATGGTCACGGAGAGATTAAAACCTCACTTCCCTCATCCGATCGATCTAAAACTTTGTCTATAGACTTGTGACCAAAGATTAATTTTAAAATAGTCACGCAAAGTCACGAACAGTCACGGAATGATTCAAAACTCATATGCATAAGGAGAGATTAGTATAGATTTATTACAATTCTAATTAATAGCAGATTGCAGCCCTCGAAATTCGAGTACAAATTCTAGGAAATTTTATTTATTCATTTAATGAAAGACCCTAAAGGTATGCTAATCAATTTTAGCCAATTCTTAATTTAACACTTTAAATATCGACTATTGTCGTCATTGGTTCATGTCCAAAATTATTTTTCATTTCAACACAATTATTATTGTGAATGATGAAAACAAACTCACAAATACATTAACAAGTTTAATAAACACACACATAGCATTGTATAATTTTATGTATGTGTTAGTAGCAACTTTAAATGCATTTTACGCCAAAAAAAATTAATAATTTAAAAAATCTGTAAATCTGGTGGACAGCTCAAAAGAAATGCCTTTCAAATAAGATACGTTTGGTCAAAATTGGGAGAAAAATGTTTAACAAATCATCGGTCACAAGAAATCGTTTTACTTATTAATATTATAGATAATAAATTTTACAGTTAAATTACTAGCAACTTAGGGTATCGGCTTTTAAATTTATAATTACTAGCAGATTCCAGCGCTCGAAATTCGAGTGCAATTTATAGGCAGCTTTATTTTTCAACTTAACCAATTCACAGACCAACACTTTTATGGTTTATTATTATTGTGAATGAAGCTAACAAACTCATTAACATACACATTAACAAATTTAATAAAGCACACATAGCACATGTATAATTTTATGTATGTGTTAGTAGCATCTTTAAATTCAATTTTCTGAAAATAAAGGAAAATATTTAAAAATTTGTAAATCTGCAAAACGGCTTAAAAGAAATACCTTCCAGATAATATACCTTTGGTCAAAATTTGGATAAAACTGTAGAACAAAACATCGGTCACGGTTATGAATCGGTTATGAATATGAATATTTGTCCGGCTGATTTTTAAAATTAATTTATTTTTTTTTTAATTCAAAAACATTTTCCACAGCAAAATAGGTAAATTCAATTATAACAAGTAGGAAAATTATAGTTGGTCTAGTCCAGCTATAGGATACCCTATACCATGTGTGTAGAGAAAGGGGCTTAGGTCCAACTAAGTGGATATAGAAAATAAGCAAAAACCAAATTTGAGTGGCATTGTTGTTATTTTTTGTTCAACAGATACGCAAAAGTTCATATCGGATGGTATATTTAGATGGGGACTAGGTCGAAGAATTGACCGACCCTGGCAAAATCCGGTAAAGACACTTATTTTTTGCCAAAACATAAACAAACCGAACTTGAGAAAAATATGGGATATATTTTTGTATTTCGATAGATTCAAGTGGCGATCAGGAAGCAGCTTTATATGGGGACTATGAGTAAAAATTATCCTACAGAGTTTATTTTTGCACTACTAATTACTGTATGGAACACAAATTCACAAACTAAATTTGACCGTGATCTACGGACGGACATCTCTAAATCGGTTCAGCAAGTGATTCTAAGTCGATAGATATAATAAAAGTTGGATCTAGGTTAAATATTTTTGGTAGTTACAAACATCAGCACAAAGTCATTATACCCTGACCACATACTGTTATAGGGTATAAAAACGTTAAATAGAGGATTTTTACCTATATTTGTGGACCGAATATGAGGCTAACAGCGCAAAAATTGTGTAACCCCAAACTGTTTAATTTGGGGATTTTAAATTTGGTAAATATTTTTATACCCTCCACTCCAGTGTGTAGAGGGTATATATAAGTTTGTCATTCCGTTTGTAATAATTAGAAAAAAAAAAATTTGGACCCCATAAAATATATATATTTGTGATCCTTATAACAACCGGAGTTGATATAGCGATGTCCGTCTGTCCGTCTGTCCGTCTGTGGAAATCACGATGACGGCATCAATCGGGCAGCTAGGGTGCTCGTTGACATAAAAAATGACTCATTAACATCCTGAGAAGTTTGGTATTTGAAATCGTCCAAATCGGTTAATTAGGGCCCGAGATTTGAATAAAGAACTAAAAAAAGTCTTGAAAAAATATAATTTTCTATGTTGTTCTTGTCACGATCATGCCCTCAATAGGATAAGGTGATCATTTTTAGTGAGAATGATTCAACAAATTCATGGGAAGATTTCTATTTCAAAAATCATTAAAATCGGTGGAACAGGTCCAGGGAAATCTCTGAAAAAGTAAAAAAAAATGAAAAATATGATGTTTCTATATTGTTCTTGTTGTTATTCTAAATGTTGTATTGTTGTCATAGCTGGACTTGTTGTTTTTGTGGTCGTTCTGGTAATAATATAATAAAAACTAACCCTTTGTACATTTTTTATCAACTCTGGTAGAAAAATTTAAAAGTTTCCATTGTTTTGGCATCACTCTGTCATTGCCACGAGCCTGCCTGCAAAGTTTCAGATCGATTGGGTCACAGGAAAGGGGTTAAACTCGATCCAAATTTTTTCGACAAGCAGACACTACGAGTTAATATAAAGGGAGTAAAAATTAACCAGCATCTAAAGCAAATAATGCTAAAATATGTACCTAGTTGTTAATAAAAAAAAAAAAATAAAATGTAAATTAGGCAAAAAAAAATTTTATATATTAATTTATTTAAAGAGAAAAACACAAAAATAACGTTTGATGTTGTATTTTTTGTGTGTAATATTTACATATACATACACACATACATACACATATTAAATAATACAAATAATATTCTATATATGTATATCCACAACAACTGCATGTTAGAAATAAATCGGTATATTATTTTATTTACATAAAATTCTGCAATATTTTGTTGTGGGGAAAATACATTTCTTTTGCATTAACAGAGTGTCACTTCATTTTGCTCAGCGTGACTATGCCACGGTAGATGGCGCCACAATTTTTGTTCTAATTAGCTTTGCAATAGTTATTTCTATTTTAACATGAATGTTAATATTTTCAACTGGATATCATACAGAACAATGTTAAGAGTATACACCGGCTGGTCTTTTATTTCATACGTATTTTCATTATTCTTTTACAAATATGAACATAAGTTTGGCATATTAACTTTTTGTTGTCTTTACAAAATAGAGTTACCGAGTTCATCAATGAGTTTTTTGCTTTCAAAACAGTTCTACATAGTTATATAGAATTATTATTCTGCTTTACCTACAAAATATCTGATTGCGATTACATCTAATTTTTAAAAATTGTTTATAATTACTCAAGCAGTATTATTCACATAAATACAAAATTGCACTTTTTAAATTTTCCATTCAAATTTTAGAAAATATCAATTCTAAAAACTGGAATTAAAATTTCCAATTATAAATTATAAAATATTAATTGAATTTCAGAAAATCATATCAAAACGTTGGAAATAATAATTTTAAATTTAGAAGACATCAATTGCATCAAATTCCAAAAAAAAACACCAAATATGTTTACATTTAAAAAATGTTTACATTAAAAAAATTTTTGGCATTCAGGAGAAATTAATAGCTTTTCAGTACCGCGATTCAGTAACTTCTTTTAACGATAGTCGAATCGTTAAAAAAAGAAAAGCAAAATTATTAGTAAAATTTTGAAACGATATTCGCTATTGTTAAAATCAGCTAAACGACAATCATTTTTGTGTTGTTTATTCAATCGATAAAAACTTAAATTTTTAGGTTGAAATGTCGTCATACATACGTAAATAAAAATCAGAAAATAGTGAAAATATTTTGCTTCTATTAAAAAACTTTTTTATATAAATAAAAAAATTAAATAGCATATTCAATTCATTATTTCATTTTCAAATAAATTAACAGAAATATTAGTAAAAATAGAGATATTAAACATAAACATAAAATCATCCTGTCAAACACGAAGTAATTTGTTTTTTCTATTCTTCTTTGTGTTTTTCGCTTATTTTGACAGAGATGCCACTCGTTTACAATTTAAAGAAATAGAAAAATAGATTTGTCGACTGTCGTTAAGATGTATGTACTTAGTGAATCACTTAATCCTTAGTGCAAACAACAATAGCTGTCGATATATTTTGCCATTGTCGGATCGTTGAAATTTACAAAATCGGACTACAGAAAACATTAATTTAAATTCAATGAATTTTATAAAACCTCAAATGATATTTAAGAATTGCGAACATAAAAATTGTTACATAAATAAACGCAATTTGATGAGAATGTTATTTATATATAAATTTTCACAATTTTTTTTGGATGAATATTTGAAGTTTTTCAGAAAATAAAGATAACAAATTATTTTATTTAAAATTTTTGCGATATTTGGTTTTTTGCATTTGGCATCCCTAATTTAATTATTTATTATTATAAATTTATTTTCCATGTTTTCCAAATATGGCAATATTTTTTTGAAAAAAAAGTTGAGAGAGCTTTTTTCGGTATTATTTTGTTACTCCATCCGCCCTATATGGCCGCAATGAAGAAATATTTGGCCAGTTAAAAGCCAAAAAAGCACGATTTAATGCATATAGCCAACCTACACAACCATTACCTTTGCAATGGAGGTTAGGGCGAGCAATTTAATTAGCAAAAACTAAATTAAACCAGAAGTTATGTCATATAACCGGAAACGCATGCCTATTTTTCCAATATTTTGTTTACATTTATCATCAATACTCAAACCGAGGTGGAGGGTATCAAAGATTCGGCACAGTCGAATTTAACACTCTTACTTGTTTTGAATACAATTTCTTTTGTGAACAATATTTTAATTGTTTTATTTTTAATTTACAAAAAGAACTTCCAAATGTACAATAGCTGTGTATTTTTGTATTTATTAAGTTAATATTAAAGGAAAAAATGTGGGTTTCATTTATGATATTTTGATCCAATTTAAAACAATAAACAAGTTACACCACTTTAGGACAAATTTATTCAATCAAAATACATAGTACAAGAGCTATTCATCATATATCTCATCATAACACCTCATCCCGGACAATGTTGGAGCAATTCAGGTGGTTATAAAAAGTGTGATGATCTGGCGAGAAAACATCCAACAATTCAAGGAGGTCGTTCTTCTTTTTTTCAGCTATGGTTGCTTTTTCCAATGCATTTAGTTGTCTTATGGTCACTTACTTCCTCTTTTTAACACTGACTTCGTTAAAGAGGACATCTTCATTGTTAGAATATGAGTACTGGAAAAAAATTGAAAATTTTGGATTTTATGTAATCTTAGCCACTGAACTATCCAGCACTCCGCCACCTTGGTGTTACTAACCGAAATTTTTCTGTTGGCTATATTTGTTTCCAGTGATTTTGAAGAGAAAAAATCCCTTGCACTAATTGCCTTTTTCGAGCCGTTTTAATTACTTCTAGTCAGTTTTTTCTATTAGACCAAAATATGAATGTCCACTGACCAATAATTTACAATCTATAAAAGCAACTTTAATTGCCATAATATCCAAATTATCATATAGATCAAATTGGGTCAAATTGGGTTTGTATAAGCCCAAACCCTATTATCTCATAGCCCCCACATAAAGATGAATAATATTTCAAAAACAAAAATATTGCACAGATTTTTCTCAAATTTGGTTTTTTTAGTCAATAATTAGTTTTGTCAGGGGTAAGTGGAATTATTGGGTTGGGTTTTTGTTTGAAGATCTAATCTAATCCAATCCAACTAGTTCTATCATTATTTGACACTCATAAGTTGGAAAATGAAACGGATAACGAATTCATCTAATTTTAGTGTTTTACTTGTAACTCAGCAACCAATAAACAGTCCCTCATTATATTTACCGCAAGTGTAGAGAAGACAATCAGCAATATTACTTTTTAAGATATTCATCACAAAATGTTGATCATGTGATAATGACCTTTAACCCTTCGCTAGAAAAAATTTAGGCATAAGTCATTCTAAAGGATGTCTTCATACATTTTAATTACGACCTTGTTCTTTAAAAAATTTTCAAATTTTATCAAATTCCAAGCTTATTTTCTTCGTGGACACTTCATCCATATTTCGTATACGAAGTAAGCAAAAGCAAATTAACAAACAGAATTTAAAGCTTGAATTATTAATGTACAAACTATAACAACATTTAATTGTACGAAAAAGCAGGCACATGTTGCATGACAATTTTTAAGAGCTCTCATTTTAAAAATGCAATTCTAACCATTCAAAAAATGGTTCAAATACAATAATTTTTTTAATTTTTTTTATTTTTTTTTTTTTTTTTTTTTTTTGTTAATCCAAAAGTATTTTAGTGTTAACATCATCAGTGTGTACTTAATTGTACAAATGTGACTGTTGTATAAACAAACACCCCCCAAAACAATTGTAAATCTAAAAGTGTAAAAGTGGGTAAACAAAAATGCTCACGATTTTAACTGGAAATACATTTCCGCTGTTAATGTTTACTTTGCACAAACTTTTCACAACTCAACTTTTCTATGTTGAATTTAACGTTCTATCAACTTCCGTTTTACATACGTACATATGGCCGTTTCCTAGAACATCACACACACACACACGCACACACACAAAAACAGACTCAAACATAGATATGTATGTATGTGTAAATACCCAGTCAGCATTTGGTAGATTGTTTTAACAAAAATCACCTTACTGAGTCTTTTTCGAGCCCTTTGATGATTAGAAACTGATTTATTTCATGCAAGATTAAAAAAAGACTCGAAAATGATTCGCGCTTACGCCTAAAAACTCATTTATTGAAAATACTATAACAAAATGTACAGCTATCGTAAATAGATCTTGCAGGCGACTGAAATGTGATTGTTTGAATCGTCATTTTGGTATATTTCGCGCAGCTGGAAAAAATTTAAATAACAGACGTAATCTCAGCCAAAGAATTAAAAAGATTTGCTTAAAAAGAAGCAGAAAATAAAATAAAAGGATAAATTCGATGATAATTTAAATGATTCAAGGTGATATTTTTTATTTTGACAGTGAAGACCATTAATTTAATTTAAGCGAGGGATTAGCCAGTGCAAGTGAATTTTCTATATCTATATGTATTTTTTGAAAATTTAGTGGTACAAATGGATTTTTTATTATTTTTATTTATAAGTTTCTTTTTAAATAAATAAAATAATTCTGTAAATAATTTCTGTATTTATGTAAACTTAAGTGAATGCAAACAAACTTATTTAATGCAAACAATTAGAAATACAACTGAAAAATTACTGGAAAAAGACTCGAAAATGATTAAAATATTGTTATTTTATTATTTATTTTTAGTTTTACTAGTTCTTCCCATACAACAAGATTTACATTTTTTAAATTATAGTTGGGGAGTTTTTAAAGAAAAACACATGTTACAGTATACAAAAGTATTTAAATAAACTAGCAGATTCCAGCGCTCGAAATTCGACTGCAATTTCTAGGCAGCTTTATTTTTCAACTTAGCCAATTCACAAACCAACACTTTTATGGTTTATTATTATTGTGAATGAAGATAACAAACGCATTAACAAACACATTAACAATTAATAAAACACACTTGGCATATGTATAATTTTATGTATGTGTTAGTAGCAACTTTAAAAGCAATTTACTCAAAATACAGGAAAAAATTTAAAAATCAGCAAAATCTGCATAATATAAAATAAAATAAAAAATAAAATAAAATAATTTTATGTAAAATGAATTAAATGGTAAGATTTTGATAAAAAAAAAAATGGTTGAAATAACATTGGTGTATTAAAAACAACAACTGATAAACCTGATAAACAAGTTTCGGGACCGGATGGTATGCCGGCACTGGTGCTGAAACAGTGCTCTTCGATTCTAGCCAGCCCATTGGCCAAAGTTTTCAGCATTTCGTACCATGCGGGAGGTTTTCCCTCTTGCTGGAAAGTTGCTAATATCCAACCAATCCCTAAAAAGGGTGCGGCTAATAACCCTGAAAATTGGCGTCCAATTGCAATCTGCTCTGCGCTCTCAAAGGTGATGGAGAGCATGATCAATTTCCATCTTGTGAACTACTTAGAGGCCAATTCACTTCTTAATGATCGACAGTATGGCTTCCGTAGAAATCGTTCCACGGGAGACCTGTTAGCTCTACTTTCTGAGCGCTGGAGTCGCTCCATTCGCAATTTTGGCGAAAGTAAAGTGGTTGCTCTGGATATTTCCAAGGCATTCGACCGTGTATGGCACGGTGCATTGATATCAAAGCTTATTGCATTTGGGGTCGGTAATGACTTCTCTCGATTCATATCGAGTTTTCTCAGAGACCGAACAATTCGTGTTGTTATTGATGGGGTCTCATCTAATGAGTTTCAGCTTAATTCAGGGGTACCCCAAGGTTCCGTTCTTTCTCCTTCTCTTTTCCTTATCTTTCTGAACGACTTTCTTGGCCAAACTTTTAACTCTATATACTCTTTCGCAGATGACAGCAGCATTTGTCATTCATTTTCCTTTAATTGTAGGCCAAGCCTCTTGAAGGTTGGGGGCAAAAGGCGGACAATGAATGACACGCTTAATCAAGACCTCTTAACGATCTCCGAGTGGGGTAAAGCGAATAGGGTTGATTTTAATGCGCTGAAGACCCAATGTTGTATGTTGACCCATAGGGCCATGGAATCAACAATGTCATCTGTAATATGGGTGGTATAGGTATTGAGGAATCGGATACTCTTGATGTTCTAGGCATGAGATTTCAAGTGTCGAAAAAAGCATTCAAGTGTCTTGGTTTTCTAAAACGGTGTAAAAATTACTTCACTCCTTCTAATCTCCTTAATATCTATACCACATACATCCGACCGAAAATGGAATACAACTCCCATATATGGGCAGGAGCTTCAAAGTCTATTTTGGAGCTACTGGACCGTGTACAAAGGAGGGCGTTGGCGCTCATCAATGACAGTAGGGTATCCAACTTTATTAATTCATTGGAACACCGTCGGATTGTGGGTTGTGTAGCACTGTTCTATAAATATTACCATGGGAAATGTTATTCTGAGATTAGCGAACTTATTCCAAGTGCCCGAGTTTCGGTTCGCTCTACCCGCTTCTCTAGTAGATCACATCCGTTTGTAGTCTATTGTCCAGTTGACCGCACAACACATTACAGAGAGAATTCGTTTATCAGTTGAACTAGCCGTATGTGGAATAAACTCCCCGCAGAAGTCTTTCCTGACAGTTATAATCTAATAAAATTTAAGTCAAATATCCACAAACACTACTCCCTCTTTCCTCCTTCCCATCACCTGAGTATTGGTTAATATAAAAAAAAATAATAAAAAATTTAAATCTACGTTGAAAAACTAGCTGTTATTTTATTTTTAAACTGTATTGCGTTGTTGATTTTTTGTGTTTGATTTGGAGATGAACTGCATTAAAGTAGAACTGTCATTCAGAAATTTTACTACGATATCTTATCGGTACAAGCTTTCTCATTCTATTGGATCTTGCAAACGTTAAGCGGTTGAAAAGGTATGATGGTTCTTTCTTATATATGATTTTGTGTAATGAGATTAGGACCTTTAATTTTAAAATATTATCAAACGAGATTCCATATAATCTTGTTGAAAACGAGGTAAGTCAAGTGTCTTTAATCCATAAACATACCTTATGATACTATTGAAGCCCACATTTAGTTTTCTCTTACTAGTTGAGTCACATAAAGCAAAAATCTCACACCCGTATAATAAAACTGGCATTAGGTAAGATTTTGCAAGGATTATTCTTATATTCAATGAGGTGCAAGATTAAGTCGCCCATAACTTTCTAAGCATACCATACGTTACGTTACATGATTGTTCCAACTAAGTGTGTCATTAAAAACAACAGCCAGGTTTTTGGGTGAGGACACAATTTCAATTCTCTGATTCTTGAGAACAATTTCAAAATCTAGATTGTGACGTAGAGTTCTCTTGTGCATGATGAGATTTGGACTTGAGAGGATTCAGACAAAGTCCATTAGCAGTTTTCCAGTTATAAATATTGTTTAAATCGTCATTATGTTTTGCTGCGTTTTCTCTGGGAGATTTTAGTGGACTTCAAAGATATACTTGGACGTCATCAGCGTATATGTGTACTTTACAATAATTTACATGATCTGGCAAGTCATTGGCGTAAATTGAAAATAGAAAAGGGCCTAGAATTGAGCCTTGCGAAACACTATTAGATACATGTAGTGGTCTCGAAAATTGGTCATTAAGGAAGACTGGCTGAACACGGTTGACCAGGTAGGATTTAATAAGTTTCTTCGAACACTCTGAGAAATTAAGAAGTTTTGTTGAAAGTATTGAGTGATCAACTATGTCGAAGGATTTGGATTAATCAAGAAGAACTAAAGAACAAATATTTCCACCATCAACGGCATGACGAATATTCTCTGCAACATCTATTAAAGTAGTTGTAGAACTATGTTTTTGCCTAAAGCCTGATTGCTTTTGTGTTAATAGCCCAAATCGTTTTAGGTATTCGTTTATCTGTTTATGCATTATCTTCTCAAGAGCCTTAGAAAAAGTGGTAGAATTGATACAGGCCTAAACTCTTAGGCGCTGGAATAACCTTTACATGCTTCCATTGTGTTGGAAAGACGCTGGTGGTAAGGATCGTATTATAAAAGTAAGTAATATATGATAAGAGGATAGGAAGGATAATTTTGAGAAATGTCATTAGCGGGAATCGCTAGGTTATTGATTACATTGTGTGCAGGAGGTTGAAATTGAACAGTGGGGAAATTAGTAAAAGTTGAATTAACTTCATCAGAAGCGAGTCGGCAAGTTTTCCGTTTCTATTTGGTGTTACTTGTATTTTCAAAACGGTGGTCATAATACCCAGCCTTTTATCTCCGAATCAATGGAACAGTCCTTAAGAATATTGATGGAAACACACTTTCTTACCGAAGAACGTGGGGCAAATAGGAATCCAGAAATTGGTACCAATGTGTCCCGACAAAACTGGAACCAACGTGGAATAGCAGACGGGACACGATGGGGAACAATATGAAGGGCCTAATGAGGAACAATATCGAGAGGAAAGAAATGATAGAATAACCGAAAATATGGTAATTAAGGCAATACAAAGCTTTGTCGCTGTTAAGGTAGCAGGCCCAGATGAAGTCTTTCCTGCTCTATTACAAAAAAGCGGAGACTTAATTGGTAGTAGTCTGGCTGGCATATTCTCTGCTTGCCTAAAATTAGCGTACACCCCCAGGGCATGGCAGGAGGCCAAAGTGGTCTTCATACCAAAGCCGGGAAAGGAAAGCTACGCGAACCCAAAGGCCTATCGACCGATAAGTCTTACATCCTTCCTACTGAAAACCATGGAGCGAATAGTCGATAACATGGTTAAATATCAATTCCCAAATGACTTGTTGAAATTCAAACAGCACGCTTATTTAAAGGGACGCTCAGTGGAAACTGCGCTTCATGAAGTAGTTCACCACATCGAAAGATCTTTTGATCTAAAAATCTTCACCCTAGCTATATTCATTGATATAGAAGGAGCTTTTAACAATGTATCAACCAATACGCTACTCCAATCCCTAGAACGATTCGATATTGACCGGGATATCAAAGCCTGAATCAGTCACATGCTAGGGAATAGATGGATAAGTTGCGAGGTTGGTGGCATTAAAATAAGAAACAAGGTTTGTTGTGGGACACTTCAAGGGGGGATTTTATCTCCCCTTCTCTGGGTGACCACTATAAACAGTCAGCTAAGGATTCTAGCCAATAAGGGTTTCCAACCTGTCTGCTACGCAGACGACGTAGCGATACTGTTAAGGGGGAAAGATCCCAGAAATTTATGTAGGAGGGCATCGAATGCACTCGAAATAGCATATGACTGGGCACAACCGAGGGGTTTAAATGTGAACCCAGAGAAAACTGAAATATGCCTCTTTACAAGGAAGACGAAAATAGTCGACTTTGATGAACCTTGCATCCAGGGCAAAACGATTAGAATCACACAAACAGTGAAATACCTTGGGGTGATTCTCGATAAAAAACTTACTTGGAAAAACCACATCGAGAGCAGGGTTGCGAAGGCTCATCGTGTATGGGCCATTTGCAGAAGGACTATAGGCTCAAAATGGGGTTTAAATCGGAGGATGACATAAATAAGCGTCGTTAGACCTATTCTAACCTAAGCATAGTCATATGGACATCAATGAACAGGAAATGTTACATTAAACCACTCCAACAGATACAGCGCCTTCATGGCTCTCAAATTGGAACTGGCAGACTGGGCGACCAGTTCGCATGTATCAATTTGGGAAGAGACTGACGTGGGTAAGGTGACAAAGATATTATGGGGTTCTCCCAACACTACAAGAACTAGGGAGATCCTGAATCTGAGTAGGGTAGAACTTAGCAGGGTAATTGTCATCGTCACTGGACACTCTGAGCTGAGGGCTCACCTATACCGTATAGGACGGGCGGAATCAGCCACTTGTAGAGCTTGCGGAGAGGATGACGAAACCCTAGCACATTACCTCTGTTACTGTCATGCATTTGCGAGAACAAGGGTCAGATATCTATCCAACGACATCTTACCAGGCCTGATGGGTCTTATGGGGATAAGCTGGAAAATATTCAAGAAATTTGCTAATGAAACCTAATTTCTAAGTTAGTAGAGGGGGAGATAACCGAATGAACGTAGAGATGTAGAGCGCACAATAAGCCGACCTACTAGCTAAGGTGTATATCCGGACACAACGGATATGAGCTATGTGTATAGATAGCTCCTCTTATCAACCTAACCTACCTAACCTTATCTCCGAGTAAATTCTCTTCTCAGATTACGATATTCTTCTTTAAGTTGAGCTAACTTAAATTTTTTCCCCATGTGAAAACGCATCATCTCTTTTACCAATCAGTTGTTTTATTGGTACTGTAAACCACAATCTTTTATAGGTATTTTTGTTTTTCGTTATTTCAGGTACAGTAAGATGAAATAAGTATGATATATTATTTTCCAAGAAGGACAACTGATGGTCAACATAAGTAATGATAAATGGACGTCCAATTTTCTAAATAAATATGTTCTGTCAAGACATTATTAAAGTCACGGTATGTTATTGAAAGTGTTTCATTATTTCAAAAGTGAAAATTAAATCGTTAACAAAAAAGATCAAGTAAAGTATTAGCTCTTAATGTGCAGTGTGTAGGCATCGTGTAGTTTAATGATGTAAGACCGATGGTTTCCATGTTTTCTGAGACATAAGTGCCACACAGAAGATTACAATTAAAATCACCTGCAATTAACAAATCCATATAGGTGACCGTCAATCTCTTTAGTACTTCCATAAAAGAAGTGAACACAGTATCATGGTGTGGCCTGTATACACATCCTATAAGCATTTTGTTGTTTTCAGAAATCACCTCCACAAACTAATATTTAATTTCATCAATTACCTTACCTTCATTAGATCTGCATTTAAAATTACATATAATACCTTCCCAAATATAGATGGTTACGCCACCAGCATGCGTTTTACGATCAGCTCTGAATACAATATAACCATTGATATTACACAGACTATCAGGGGTACCTTTACGAGCCAAGTCTCTGACACACAAATAACATCCACAGATGAGTTTTCAAATGTCAATCTGAATTCATCAATTTTGTTGTTAAGGCTCTGAGCATTTCTATGACACACATTACTGGAAAATGACTCGAAAATGAGTCGAAACTGATCAGAAAAGCGAGTAAAAAAGTCTCTTCAAGAAGAGTCATAAAAACTCTTCAACAAGAGTAATAAGTAATAGAGCCATAACAGTCACTTCAAGAAGATTCGCGGTTAGGTTACCATTTTCTCCCGACAAAAGAGTCTTTTATGATCAGAAAATGAGCGCATATATGATTATTTTTATCGCGCAGAAGAGTCTAAAAAGACTCGAACATGGTCATTAATTTCATAAAATACTGACTGGGTATACGAGAAACTAACAAACAAAATTTTTGCTAACAGTTTTGTTTGGCACGGAAACCGTTATTCATAGGCCCCCATCCATTTTTATGTAATGTTATCAACAGATGACGTTGATGTGGGACTTTTTTTTTAATATTAAATAAAATTTATAACGAAAGAATTCATTACTTTGACATTCAATTTAATAAAGCCAAACAAAATAAGGATTAACAACTCATAAAAATGATAATAAACTTTTTCCAACTTTTATTAGTTTTTCTTATTTTTATTTTTTTTTTTTTTTTCTTCTACCAAATATTTCAATAATATCGGTTTTCCTATATTTTCTGTCATGTGATATATATTACATAAAGGTTAAACCTTTCATATTATTCACGAACAAAACAAAACAAAAAAAAAGCAACTTCATCTTCGTTTCATGAATATGAATGATGATGGTACAGAGATTTTCGTTTATGTTCATTTTTATACTCTTTAAAGCCATTTTTATGCTTTTACATTCTTATCATCATGAAAAGACTATGTGTGTGTGTGTGTGTGTGTGTGTGTGTGTGTGTGTGTGTGAAGGGCTTATAAACACTTTTAGTATCATATCGCATATAAAACATATTGTTCCAACATATCAGAGAACTTGAATAAATTCAACTAGAGTTGTCATATGAATTTTTAATATGTGGCGTATGAAAACAGAAAAAAAATCTAAAGTACATTTTAACCGCGACATAGATGCAGACTTAAATATTCAGTTCAGACTGAGAGTGTGTTAAAGTTTTTGTGCGCCTCACAACAATGAAAATTAAATTGCCAATTCTTTGCTATGAAAAAGTGAAAAGTTTTTATTGAAAACTATTTTTTATTATTATTGAGTTTGCAGGCGAGTAGCCGGCAGAATTATTTATATTCTTCGCAGTGCAGCCATCTGGTGTTAGCAAATTTCCTAGATAAGACAAATGTTTTGAGCTTGTTTAATCTGTTTATTGTGAATGTAAAATTCTATCACATTTATAATTGGTTTCCAGTTACAATAAAGTCAAAAATTTTGCTTCAGAATTTCGTATATAACAAAGTTATGCGTTTAAATATACGTTTAGGAATATGGAATGCTAATGGCATATCCAATCATACAAGAGAAATATAAATTTTTCTCAAATCAAACTACATTGATTTGCTTTTAGTCTCCGAGACTCATTGTACTAATAGAAGTTACTTTAAAATAAATGGTTATGACTTTCTAAATACCAACCATCCTGATAATAAAGCACATGCAGGTTCAGGGATTTTAGTGAAATCAACAATAAAATATGAAATATTAAACGGATTTCAGCAAACATATCTTCAGGCAACAAGTATTTAGCTGAAATGTGATGATGGTGATTTAGTCGTATCGTCAGTATACTTTCCACCTCGACATAACATTAAATGTGATAAATATAAGGAATTTTTTGAATCACTTGGTAGGCGATTTATCGTCGGTGGTGACTATAATGCCAAACCCTAAAGGAATATAACTTTTTAAATGCTTGAGAAAGAAAAATTATTCATCCTTATCAACTGGAACGCCAACGTATTGGCCAAGTGACCCACGTAAAATTCCAGATCTTCTGGATTTTATAGTTTACGCTGGTATAGCTAGCCACAAATTAGATATAAAAAGTGTTATTGACTTAAGCTCAGATCACACACCTGTTTTAGTAAGCTTTAATGCCACTGTTGCCATGAAACCTCCTAAGTATCTAGTATTAAAATCAAACACTAACATTTCGGCATTTCAACAATACTTAGATGACAATCTTAATCTTAGAATAAGTCTCAAAACAGAAACGGAGCTAGACGAAGCAGTTGAAAATTTTACAAACGAAATACACAAAGCAGCGCAAGTTTCAACTCCAATGCAAGAAACATGCCAGCAATAAGTAAATCTCGGAATATGCTTCGAAATACGTCAGTTCTTAGCAGAAAAAAGAAGGCTTCGCAAAAGATGGCAAATAAGTAGAAACGTAAATGATAAACGTTTATTTAATAAAGCAGTTAAAGATCTCAAGCATTTTTACCATTTGAACACAAGAATGCAAAAACATCAGAATTTCTTGAAGAAATAAACAACTCAAAATATGATAAGCACCTGCTATGGAAAGCTACCAAATATATTAAAAGGCCAGCAAAAAAGAGTATTCTTCTTAGAAAATCCGATGATTTGTGGTGTAAAACAGAATAAAAAATATATTTACGCCATTTTGTTACAACACAACAAGGAAACAAGAAGAAATATTGGACTATTTATCTTGCCCGTTACAAATGGACTTTCCAATAAAATATTTTACTCCAAATGAAGTTAAAAATGAAATAACAATGTTAAATAAAAAGAAATGTCCCGGATACGACCTTATTGACGCAAATGTTGCCAATCACTTAACTCGTAAATGTATTATTTTTCTAACTGTAGTTTATAATTTAATATTACGACTTAACCACTTTCCAAATCAATGGAAATGTACGGAAATCATTATGATACAAAAACCTAATAAACCTAACAACTTAGCATCTTCATTTAGACCAATAAGTTTGCTTACAACTTTTACTAAGATATTTGAAAAAATGTTTTTTAAAAGATTATCACCAATTTTAAATGAAAGAAATATAATTCCTGAGCATCAGTTTGGATTTCGACACCAACACGGTACTCCTGAACAGATACACCGAATTGTAAATGGTATAAGAGATGCTTTTGAGAAAAAAAAATACTGCTCTGCGATTTTTCTTGATATTGAACAAGCATTTGATAGAGTCTGGCATCGAGGGTTACTCTATAAAATAAAACACTTCTTACCTGCCCCCTATTATCAATTTTTTTAAAAGCTATTTATCCAATAGACACTTCTACGTAAAAGTCAACGATGAAAGATCAGAACTTTGTGAAATTAAAGCTGGTATACCGCAGGGAAGCGTATTGGGTCCACTTTTATACACAATTTATACAGCAGATATACCTACACTTGATAACGTATTGGTCGCAACATACGCAGACGATACAGCAATAATTGCTGTAAGCGATTCTCCCGATGAAGCATCTTTACTTGTACAAAACGAGCTTAATGAACTTGACCATTGGCTACAAAAATGGAACGTGAAAGTAAATTCTCATAAATCCAACCTTACAACATTTGCACTCAGACGTGGTGAATGTCCCAATGTTACCATAAATGGTAGCTTAATCCCAAAAAGAGAAAATGTAAAATATTTGGGATGATTCTTGATAGACGACTTACATGGAGAGATCATATTAAAAACAAACAACAACAACTTAAAATCAAAACGAAAAAACTTTACTGGCTCTTAGGTTCAAATTAAATAATAAATTACGAATTTATAAAGTTATCCTTAAACCAATCTGGACATATGGAATTCAATTATGGGGTACCGCTAGCAACTCCAATATTTTTATTGTTGAGAGATACCAAGCCAAAACTCTGAGGCAAATCCTAGATGCACCATGGTATGTTAGGAATAGTGTTATCAAAAGAGATCTTTCTGTATCATCTGTTCGAGAGGAAATTAGATCCGTAAGCGAGAGATATCTGCAAAGACTGAGTAATCACGATAACCCTGTGGCTATCGTCTAATACACCAACGAAATTAAAAGACTAAAGCGCAGCCATATCTTAGATCTACGAAAATAAATTATCACTTAATATTCTAAAAATCATCTTATTTATTTTGTTTTATGTTATGTATCTCATTGGAGTTACATAACCTCTGTGATGTATCTATTTAATCAAATTTGCTTATTATCCTTGGATAGATTGTAAATAAAGAATGAATAAAAAAAAAAAAAAAAATTTCGTATATTTAATGGATTCACCGAATTTGTTAACTATCCCCTTTATAAGTATCAAAGTCACGCTAAAATGAAATTCCTTCTTCAACAAAGTATTGCAGACCAATAAAATTTGCATTCAAAAAGGAAACCAAAGATGTCGTAACTGAAGAAGTTCAAAAAATAAAAGATCAAATTAAAGAACTTCAACCAGTAATATTTAAATTTGATGACCAAGACACTGAAGTAGATTTTAAAATGTGTCTCACAATGATTGACGGGAAAGTTGCACAAGCTTTAACCGAAACAAAGTTATCGTCAAGCAGCATTATATGCCAAAAGACATCAAGTCAATTAAGCTAACCCCCACCAAACAAGACGACAGTTTTAAGGAAGGAATGTCCCCTCTTCATGCTAGAATAAGTTTTATGGAACATGTTTGAACTAATTTGCTGTGAAATTAGGCTACCATAGGTCACTGGTTCAGATCCGGTTCGAAGGACCATGAACTAATTTGCTGCGAAATTAGGCTACTGTTGCGATCTACAGGATGTAGAGATATCCCTGTTTTCTTAGTTTGCGACACAAATGAAAAGAGGGAGGATTTTCATAAACGTTATAATTTCATTCAAAATTTATTTTTAGATTTATATTTATATATAATTTTTAGGGTAAAATAATTAAATTTAAATTACATTGAATTATTTTAGTAATACAATTATGTAGGTAAATACACGAGATAAAGATTAACTTCATTTGTAGTGTTCAAACATATGTAGTTTGGACATGTTCTTAAATGAAGTTATGATTTGGAATTTTGTCCATTAGGCGAAACAATGAGATAAAACAAATAAAATGAAGAAAAAAAAGCAAAAAAAAAAACAAATTCAAAAAAAATATTTACAGCTAGGCCTTATAATCGACCAACCAAAACAAAGAGAAGGAAACTCAAATGATGGAAATACTGCAAGGAGATTTTTTTCCGAGCCAGAAACTGCAGCATCTATCACAGGTGTAGATCATGAATTAATGAGACGATTCAAAATCGTATTACAAAATCTAGCATGCAGCAGAAAGATAAATGCAAAAAAATTTGGAGAGTACACCAATAAAACAGCTATACTTTATAAAGAAAAATACTCTTGGAGATATATGCCATCCACATAAAATTTGTACCATGGGGAACAAATAATTCAAAACAATATGCTACCAATAGGAGATCCATTTGAAGAAGCGCAAGAAAAAAGGAACAAAGACTACAGATTCCTTCGTGAGCACAACACAAGAAAAATGGCCAGATGTTGTACTAATGAAGACCTTATCACTATTTTGTTGTGCACTTCAGATCCATATATGTCCAACATTCGACAAAAATGGAAAACTCTATTGAATTAGATGAAGAAGCTAAACAACTTCGAGAAGGCTTTTTAGAAGAAATATTTACTAAAATTATTTGATTTAATGTACTTTTTCAGTACACTAACAATAAGTTATACTCTTTTTAAAGTCTTTCTTTTAACTCTACTCTCTGTCTGTCGGTCTGTCTGTCTGTCTGTCGTGGGTCAAACCCATTTTCCCTTATCAAATTGATCTGAAACTTGGCCCATAGTCTTGTTGTGACTACAGAATAATTTTAGGGTAGTCACGCATAATCACGCACGGTCACGCAGTGATCTAAATGTCATTTCCCCTTATCCGGTCAATCTGAAACTTGATCCATAACTTTGACTTAGTCACGCACAGTCACGCATGGTCACGCACAGTCACGCAGAGGATTTTCCCTCATTCAATCAATCTGAAACTTGGTCGATATACTTGTTGTAAGGAAAGATTAACTTCGACATAGTCACGCACAGTCAGGAAGTGATTTAAAACCCATTTCCCCTTATCCGATAGACTTGTTGTGACCAAAGATTAATTTTAAAATAGTCACGCAAAGTCACGCACAGTCAAAGAAAGAGTTTTAATAAAAACTGAGAGTGAGGGGTGAAAATAGATGCTAAATTAGAAGACCCGTATCGCGGCGCACAGTGGCGCCATTTGAGTTTTTTCGTTGCAAAAATCATATCTTTTGAACCGAATAACATAATTGAACAGTTTAAACAGCATATGATAGATAACTGTTCAGCCAATGAAATGCCCGTTTGGAAAGGGTTCTACGCTTTGTAGGGGCCTACTTATGGGTTATCAAAGTTAAAATTTGTAGAAAAATCAATTTTATGGTAACTAAAAAAAATTATTTTTACATTTTTAGATTGTTTTTATTTTTTTTTCTTTAGGGTTTTATGTTTTAAATTATTACCCAAAAATTAAAAAAAAAAATACTTCTTTTTTAAATTTATTTTTTCAATTTTCTGTAAAATATTCATCACAATTCGTAAGAGAAGGTATATCTAAAAGACTAATCATTTCTAAACTATAATTATGTTCTAACTCTATTCGTGACTTCACATGCCGCAGGGAAGAAACAAGTGGATCGGAAGAAGCTGCCAACATGTTGAAGAGGTCCTCATTTTGCCTTACCCTTGATGCTTTGAATGTGTTCTGCAATCTATATTTTTTATAAAATTTGTTAAGAGACTCCTGTGCTTCTTCAGAAAGCTCTCCAATTGGCAAAGACTGGTACTCAATTATATCTTTGCCATGCGCCAATATTTTATGGACGGTCGGGGTCAACTTCTCCTGTGGATACATTTCTGCTAAAAGAGACGCAGTTTTCGATGCATATTCTCCATATTTTGTAGAATTGACATTTTCTTTGCAGTTTAAAACATTCAAGATCGTTCCCAATCTTTTCACGATTTGATTGTCAATTCCAGTGATTCTAGTTACTGCCTCATCATTTTCAAAAAATCTCCTAGAAGTGTTTCCATCGTTTGAGTTAGCGTATCCGTGCTTGGGACAGTCTACTTTTAGTCCAACTTGTTTAAAAAAAGCATCCTGTATTTGCTTCTTTCTGATCTTTTCCTTATCCTTTATTGATGTATTTTCATCGAAGTTTTCCTCCTCTTGTGGTAGGGTATACGCCAGTTTTAGCAATAACTCCACACACCTTATCCTTGCGTGCAATGGTGACATTCCATATTCGTAATTCTCCTCGTTTGTAGAATCGTTTAAATTACCAAAGTTCTTCTGACTCTTTTTTGCAAATCGGGCATGACAATGTTGAGGTTGTTCCTGTCAGTTCGTGTACGACTTTTCCGTCAACCATGGTCAGGTGGAACTCGTAATTGCATTCAATATATTTTCCTTCTCCAATTTGCAGCTTTGTAGGCTTAATCTTGCTTATTTGTTCTTCAATGTCCTTCACCGTGGTCCTTATGAGTTCTGCCGATTCCCTTGCAAACTGAAACATTATTGGTCGGCAATAATGCACTGATGACGGACGTGGATTTTTCCAGTGTAGGGAAACATCAGATTTTAGCCGCAAAGGAACAACAGATGCCATAAACATGTTTCCGTTCGATATTGTAGCGTCATCGGAAGATATCCTTTGCTTATAAACGCTTTGTCCGGATGATCCATCGCAGCCCCATTTGCTGATCAATGTCAGTTTCTCAGGAAGAATTTTCACCTCATTTTCAGGAAGACTCTCCAACAACCGTTTTGCTGTATGGCCCATGAGATCCTGCAGATTGGCTTTCACAGAGACTTCCCTAAACTCCGTATGCAGTGGTCGTGAATTTATTTTGGCTTGCGTAATATGCTTGTATCCTGGTAAAACGTCAGCCCCGTGTCGCATCAAGGATGCCCGTAGTATCTCATATTTTTCTTTGGAAAGTTGTAAGTCCATAAACAAGGCCAAGGCTTCTTCGGAACCATACTTTTTAATGTGTGCGTTTGTGGGCGTGGGAATGCTTTCCTTAATCCTTTTTAGTCGCAGTGGGCTTGCATCAGCAACAGATTTTGTAATCTGCGACCTAACTCTTTCACTAGCCTTTGTATATTTAATAGACAGCGCGTCCGATAAATGCTTCGTTGTCAAGTCATTGGTGGCATCGCCAAGTTTCCTCTTTCTTGTGAAAATTGAACACTCCTCAATACTTTTTTTTTGGCCTTCCTTTTGCTCCTCTGGTTGATGTGGTGGGTTTATCTACTGCCAATATATCCAGGATGGTGTCTTCATTAAGCCAGTCCTCGTATTTGGAGTTGAAGTTCTGAATGGTTCGATTAGATTTCACCCATTTTGCCTTAATATTTGCATATATTTTATAATTTCGCTTCTCTCAATATTTCCGTATAAGCTATCAAGTTCTTCTAAAGCAGCTTCCGTGAAAAACTTTGGTGACCTAGACTAATCCAGGCATTATGCTTATTTTGCAATATATAGGCTTATGCTACCATGCCTAAAAATTTACCTGTTCCCTGCATACATATGGATTTAGGCTGAAGGGGATCATAAGTCAATATTGTTCTTGACCATTTGTACTCCAAAGTAATTTTTAAGTGAGGTGCGTACCTGCGAATTTCAATGAGTAGTTTGTTGTGCATCCTGTGTCCAGAGGCTCACATGTAGACAACCGACTTAAAATGCAATTTTCAAACTATTAGATCAAACTACTGTCAGTCAAAACATGTAAGGGATGCACGCCATACAATTTCTGCAACCATGTCTTTTTAACCTTTTTTAGCTCTAGAAGCCAAACGGACACGTATGGGCAGATAAAACCTTTTGAATTATGTAAAGAAATAATGAAAGAACATGTTTTGCAAATATGGCAAATATAGAAAAATATAGATTTTTTTATTTTCCGTCAAAGTTGAAAAATAGTGAAAAAACGGATAGTTTTTAAATAGTGATTTGCCAGGAGAAACACAAAGCAAACAGTTAATTTTTTTTTATCATTATACATTTAATAAATACATCAATCAATACAAACAAAAAATAAGCCGATTCGTTACCTATTTTTCGTGATATTACACCTGAAATCGCAACAAATTGACTAAAAATTGTGTATTTTTTTGAAAACCGAAAGTCGGTCAACTTTGAACGGTTATATCTTCTAAACTAAAAATGTGATATTATTAAGAGTAGCATATTGAAATCGTTGAAAAGTTTCCTATAACATGGGTTTATTCAAAACTTCGTCGGCGCACATGAAAATTTTGATTTTTGCAACCTCGTTTGCTCTACGGGCGCCACTGTGCGACTATTGGAAATTAGAAGTCGGCCAGTTGAAATATAGCTTCATTTTACCTAGGGCGAAAACTGAAATTTTGGGAGTAATCGAGAGAGAAATTTTATTTTTCGTTAAGATATCCTTGCAAGAATGTTGCTAAGAAGTTTCAAGCCAATATACAACATTATGTGTTTTTTCAGTAGTCGGCCACCATGGCTGAAAACAAAATTTAAGGCAGAACTGTGTATTAGTATCTGGCCAAGCAAATTTTTACTAATAAAATTAAATCTAAAAATTATATTTAAAGCTAATGTTTCCAATTTAAAAAAAAAAACATTATATGGAAATTTATTTAATAAGAAACTTTTAGTTACCAATTAAAAATCTAGTACCTATCACTAATAAAATTTTAGTAAAACTCGAAATGTTACTTCTTTGACAAATGTCGGCCAACTGATTCAATTTGAGAACTTAATAACACATGTACACGTGGGAGAATTTCTCAATCGGTATAATAATGTTTTGTAAAGGTTCTTTAATACAAAGATGCACACATTTTGATGTTTATTTCTTATTATTCAAGTCGAAACATGAAAGTGGCCGACTATAGAAGGTGGCCGAAAACCAGTACATTTACCCTATCACAAAAATTAATATAAAAAAAGTCCAGTAAAATTTACTTAACTTATGAATTATGTAGTATATAATAGGTACATATGTACTATTAAGTCTCTTAAATAAATCGCAAATATGAATATTTTTAAAGTTAAATTGCGTTTACGTTAAAAGATAATAAATAATATAAAATAGAAATAATTAAGCAAATGTCGGTATAAAATACTGCAATTGTAAACAACTAGACGACTAATGTATGTTATTTGGCGCTCCAATACAAAATGCCTTAAGCTAGTGGCGCTATTTTACAATTTGTTGCATGTCACATGCTACGATTTTGTTTTAATTTATTACATACATATAGGTACCTATTTCTTATTATTTTATTATTTTTTTCATTCGTTGCCTATAAAAATATCTAGTAAAACGAGTATCTACCGAATGCGTATTGCTAGTAAAAAAAAAAGTAAAGCGCATGTTTAAAATAAATGCACTAACAAAACTTAATATGTAGTAAGACAACAAAACAAATAAACAAAACAAGAATTTGCATTACATTACGTATGAACATACCTTCATACATGCAAACACACACGTAGCTATGGATATGTAATGCAGTGTTTTGTTTTGTTGTATTTACTTTAATGTTTTTATTATATTTATTCTACACAAATCTATACACTCATACTCATTAATAAATAATACCGTAAAAGAACCAAAAACAAATAAACATTTTTTGACATCAAACGCACACACAAAAACGTTCTATGACAGATGGATGACAAACAAATTTGGCACTCTCTCACGAGGCACGCGCCGAAACATGCAATAAACAAAGAGCGACAGATAGAGAGAGAGAGAGTGAGAGAGAAACAGTTATGGAGAGTAAATTATTTTAACAAAACGTTGTGGCTGAATCTGCAAATGATTGGAAATTCTTATTGGAAAATCAAATAAACAAAACGACATCATAGTCTTATTGAGAGGGATGGGGGGAAGCCAAATACATATCAACAAATTTTAATTTTAAACAAACACGAACTCTGAAATTTATATTTTTCTTTATTAAAGCAAAACAAAAAAGAAACTTTTCATGTTATTTTATTTACTCTTATTTATGTTAAATATTTATATTCTTGGATTTTTGCTTTAATAACAACAAAAAATCAGCTGTTAATAACATCTTTATTTTTGGTATTACGCTTTTATCATCTTCATTGCTTTGTGTTTGTTGGTGTTGGTGTTGTTGTTGTTGATGTTGGAATTCCCCTCATTTTTTTAAATCAGATATTCAAGTTTTTACGTTTGACGAGATCAATGCACTCTTTTGATCATTTTTACTTGCTAGCACACCACTCATTTACTAATTAACTAAATTTTCTCTGTTTTTTAATGTTTTAATTTTCGTTAAATAACGCTTTTTTTTTGTTTTGAACTGTCAAATAATAATGAATTTTATGACAAAAGCAAAAAAATATATATATTTAAATTATTCAGATTAATGTGATAATCTGATACCTACTTGTATACAAATTATATTAAATACTATAAATGTTGTAGAAAACTCCTTAGGGTCATTAAATATTTTAATTTAAATTAACGACCAAGTGACAGTATTTTAAGACAGGAAAAAAAGAAAACGAAAAACAGTAATATAAGTTGGGATAGGGTAAATGTACTGGGGCCAAATCAGCGCATTCGTTATCGAAATTTTTCGATCGAAATCTTTTTTTTATTTCCCAAAATAAAATTTTAAGAATAATATTTCTTTGTGAAAAATTTTAAACCATTCCGATCAAAATTGTGGAGTCGGTATAGCACTACTCGACTGATATTGGCCACTTTCTATACAAATGTGTGAAAATATGCTCTTATTTGAAATTTGATGATATTTTCCAGAAAATTTTCAACTATGACGTAACAAAAAATTTTATTCGTTAGAGCTGTATATATAAAGAGAACACTTCCTTCAAGTTTCAAAGCATTCCGCCAAAAATTGAAGCTTGGAGGAACTACTACTCGACAAAAAACAGAAACTAAAAAAATTTTTCAAAAAAAAAAAAAAAATATTTTTTTTTTCACTGCCCGTAATTGACCTTATTCACAGATGACTCATATAAAAAATCAAGTCATTCCGAATAAGATTGTGCTCTGGGCGCACAACTACACGAAAAAGATCAGCCCAGCCACTTTCTAACAAATGTGTGAAAATTTGTTCTTATTTCAAGTTTGATGTAATTTTACTGCAAATTTTCCTTCATGAATTTTTAAAAAAATAACTTTTTTTTTTGAAAATGCTATAAAAAAAACTACTGAACATTATCTCAAATTTTTTTTATTTGAAAGTACAATCCTTCCGGTTAATAATGGAAAATAATTTCATTCAAATGGCTGCCTCGGCTGGTCATGCAGTAGCCTACACGATCGGTCCAATTTTTAAGCACATTATTGATTGTGTGCAGCTGTATTTCACCAATGGCTTCACGAATATTGTCCTTTAAAGCGTCAATTGTCTCTGGCTTGTTGGCGTAACACTTATCTTTGAGGGCACCCCACAAATAATAGTCCAACTGTGTCAAATCGCAGCTCCGAGTTGGCCAAACGACATCAGCTCTTCGGCTGATAATGCGATCTTCAAAAACAGGGCGCAAAACATCGATTGTAGCTTCGGCTGTGTGGCACGTAGTGCCGTCCTGTTGAAACCAAATGTTGCCAATATCCTCCTCTTCAATTTTTGTGAACAAAAATTCGTTCAACATGGCCCGATAACGATCGGCATTGACTGTAACGGCCACTCCTTGCTCATTTTCGAAGAAAAATGGCCCAATTATGCCTCTGGACCAAAATCCGCACCAAACAGTGACTCGTTTTGGTTGTATCGGATTTTCAATGTATGCGTGCGGGTTTTCTGTGCCCCAAATGCGACAATTTTGCTTGTTTACATAACCGCCAAGATCAAAATGAGCTTCATCTGAAAAGATGATTTTTTTTGGCAAAATCGGCATCTTCTGTAAATCGATCGCAGGCCCACTTAGCGAAGCGAAAACGCATTGGATGGTCAGTTGGCCTCAACTCCTAAACCAATTGAACTTTGTATGGCGTCATAGCAAGGTCTTTATGCAAAATTCGTCTCAATTATGCCTCCAAAAAGTTCAATTCTTGAGAACGACGGTGAATTGATGTTGATGACGCTTCACGCACACTTTCTGCCACAGCAGCAATATTCTCGGGTGTACGCACGGTTTTTGCTTTTCACGCTTTGGTTTATCGATGAGGATGCCAGTTTCTTTCACTTTTTTTCACAAGATAACGAACATACGGAGCTGACGGTGCTTCTCTTCTTCCAAAATCCGTACGCAATTTTCGCACACATTCTGCAACATTACCATGATTTTCAAAGTAATGTCGCAATATTTCCCAGCGTTGTTCAAGTATATACACAACCATATTCGTTCAGCGGAAGGATAAAACTAATTATCTGTCAAATCAGACATGAGCTAAGTGTTACCATTCACGAAATAAGCACTAGTTGAAAAAAAAACGTTAGATGGCGGACCCTTTATATGTTTTGAAGTTATAGATTTCAGGACATTATATCCTTAAAATTTCAAACTATTCCAGTGAAAAAATGCTTTATAAGTGGTTTGTAAAACAAAGGGGGAAAAATGTTCCAATATCAGCAGAGATTTTACGATCAAAAGCCAGTCATTTATTTGTATTCCAAAATTTATCAAACCAATTCAGGTTCCAATGTCAGTGAAAGATGGTAGAAGACATTCAAGCGTCGACATGAATTAGATTTTTAAAAATTACGAGCAAGAAATTGTCTCTTAGAAATCGCATCTTATTGACCCATTTGTGAAAGATTTTAGGGATTACGTTGATGAGCATTAGTTGACTCTTCACCCAACCTACAATGCCGACGAATCCGGTTTATATTATAGGATGCTTCGATATTTTGTTTTAAGAAACTCTAAATATCCTTAAATTTGACATTTGACCTTAAAGGGGGACAATTTATAGTGTTTCAATTTAACCTAAATTTACAGGATTGAGAACTTATATCAAGTAGTATAATATTTCGACAAAAGATATTTGAAATATGAAAACACCAAAAAGATATAGCCTAACAGTTGAAAAAGTATGAAAAATCAAATTTTTCTTCAAATCCGATGAAATAAAAACGCTGCCCTAGCCAAATTATGAACAGGATACCTACAATGTTTGGCATTTTTAATCACATATATTATGTTAATAAAACCTTAAAGTCCAATCGTTGATTTCTGAAAATTTCTTGAACAAAATTTTTGAAAAAGTAAAAATGGAGATTTTGAAATAGTGCTAAAAAATACGTACCGTTTTGACATTAATTTAGAACGTCATAAAACTAGACGAGATGCAAAATACTTTACATAAGATCATTTTGGGATCAGGCAAATGCAAAAATGTTGTTATCGTAAATTATTTCAATGTCTTCAAAAATGTGAGCTGGATTTTCTTAATCAAGTGGTCTGCGGCGCATTTATTGCCTGATATAACTTGGCTGTTTTTGACCGATTATAGATTTTGTTGTTTTTTTTAGAAAGATAATTTACTCTAGATTGTGGTTTATTTATTAATTTAATCGAAACGCAAATGTTAATATCAAAATTTTTGTGAAAAAATTTTTTGATAATTTTTACATATAAATGCATATTTGAGTTTTGAACCTAATGCGCGTCCAGAAATCATTGTGCGATTTGGCTCAAATTTTGCGCACTAAAGTTTATGATCCAGTGTCACAATAATCTAGCCCGCACGTCTAGAAATTCCAAACAAAAAAAGCATTGTGTACATTGTTAACTTGGAAGAGACCACAGCCAACCAGTGATTGAATAAATTCATTTGATACAGTCGGAATTAAATAATTAAGTTCCAAAGACTTATTTCCACAATATATTAGGAAGATTAAAGTCTCCAAGTACCACAAATATATCGGATGGTTTAAATTGTTGCATAGCGGAATTTATTGCAGAAATGTGTACATCATAAATATCAGAGGAAGAATTCGGAAGAATGTAAGGAGCAGGTAAGAAACAAGTAGCCATTTGTAAGTCTAATTTTAACGGCAACAAATTTAATATTATCACTCTGTAAAAATTCAATACGTTCACAAGGAGATAAAATCAATTTTAATTTATTTTTTTTTTAATTTAATTTTTTTTTGAGACTTAAAATTTTAGATCACAAAAGCAGCTGTATAAAGATAACATCATTGAATGCAAAAAACTTAAAACTATAAAGTATTGTTTTAATAAACATTTAAAACATTATGATTTAAAATAACGCTACATGCTCAGTTAAATTGGACGGATTCGTTTTACAACAAAGAATAAACATTAAAATTATATTGCTCAAAATATAAAAAAGTTTACAAAGACTGTTGATAGTCAAGTGTGAGATATTATGGTTAACTTAAAACTAGGACTAATACAACATATATACAAAGGAAAACAAACTTTAACCCCTGTTGGAGCCTGTAATTGCATGAGAATAGAACTCTGGTAGACGGTATTCATTTAAGTTAGCAAAGGAGTTAGAATCCTCATGTAAAATTCCAATTGGGGACATGTAAAAACTATTTGACCAATTAAATCCAGATTGTGAATTAAGAACCGTTGTCATTAAATTGTTCTCGTGATTTTAAGCCGATTAATGAAATTACCTAGTTGGACCAGAGCATACGAAGAGAGTGGTTTTACATCTGCTCTTCTATAAATAACACAATTTGAAAATCTTTTGACTAAACTTTCATAGTTCGCGTTAATACAAAGTCTCAAACAGCTACGTTCTAAAATCTCCAACTCCATCATTACTGTTGGAGAAATCGAAAATCATATGGGAAATCCATATAGCATCGCAGAACGAATACATACTTTGTAAATTAAAAGCTTGGCTCTCTGGCCTAAGTGTCTATTAACAAGCTACTTCATAAACATGCCCTTAATACGCAATCCCTTACTTTTGGAAATCCTTGCATGTTGGTTAAACTTAAATAGTTTATTGAAAGTTACCCCAAGGTACTTTATTTGGTCTTTAAAGGGAATAACCGAACCGTGCAAGGAGAGATTCAATGTTTTAGTTAGTCTTACTACATTCCGTGGACCTTTTCCTCAAGCATTTCGAAAACAAATAGCCTCTGATTTTTGTGTGTTGATACCCCACTCTCTGTAAAAATTATCAATTACCACAAGGTGTCTTTGAACCTTACTTAACGCGATCTCAGGATTACTGTCGTGTGCATATATTAATGAGTCGTCCGCATATAAAATACTTTTAGAACCATTACTTATATGGGGAAAGTCATAAACCAGAATGTTATATAACATTGGCGCCAAAATGGCTCCTTGCGGAACACCACAGTAAATGCTCCCCAAATCCGATTTTACGTCTTTCATTTCCACCAAAAATGTTCGATCCTCAAAATAGCTTTTAAACAACTTTACAAAGACTGAGTCACATCTTAGCTTCATCAGTTTAAAGATAATACCTAAATGGTACGCTCGATCAAACGCCTTTTCGATGTCTAAAGAAACGGCTACAGTACATTGCTTATCCCTTAAATTACAAATTACTTCGTTATGTAAATATAACAAAGCATCCACAGACGAGTTACCACGTTTGAAGCCGAATTGATATGGGGGTAGTAATTATATCAAAAACTTCTGATGAGTTAGTAAAATGGTTAAGGTTCAACGCGTTTAATGCACCATAAGAACCCGTAAATTGACAAACATTTTCAGAACAACTATTTATGTAGGAGTTCACTGTGTTTGGAACTTCTACGACATTAGCACAGTCTGGAGCAGTAAATTCATAAATATCTGAAAAATGACGTTTGAACTTCTCTACCTTATCAAAATCATCATGGTAAACGTTAGCATTTACAATAAGTTTTTCAAAACCTTTCGATTTTCTATTGGCAATAATACTAAAAACTTCCCTTAAGGCCTTAGGGCCTGGTTTAATTGTCTCAATTCTCTTATTAAACTCCCTTGCTTGATGTACTTTAACCTGTTCCTTAATTATTATTTTAAGAAGGTGAATTTGTCCGCTTAATAATAGATATTCGTCGGAGCTTCTACTTCCGTTCCTGTGAAAAATTTTTTTTAGGTCTTTTTGCCAGTTGTATTTGACTTTAAAAAGTTTTTTTATATTTTCCGGGATTATAAAACGTTTGTTTTTCAACTCGATTTTCTTTGAGTGTCTATCCACTTCTCCGCTAATATAATCATTAAACTGTGAAATATTTAAATCAATTTCCTCATTACTAAAGTTTCTGTCAACTGGAGGAGAAATACTTAAAATATCGTGGTGAACATCATTACGAAATTCTTCCCAGTTGGTATTTTCGAATGATTTAAAAAATTTCGGCGGAGACATAATTAAATCAAAATCCGAAAATTTAAACACCAATTTTAAAGGGAAGTGATCAGAGAAAGTCGGTAGACTATTTATTTAAAAATTACGATTTACCGAGTCTATAAGAACTGTACTGATCAGGCAATGATCCAGAAAAGATGGCCCCCCAGGAAAAGTTGGATTTACATCACACAGTCTCGTAAAATTACTATTCGAATAGCTTAACCAATCAAAGAAGCTTTGGCCATTCAAATTGTCTATAGAATCACCCCAATGAGTATTTCGGGAGTTAAAATCCCCTCCAATAAATACCCCATCGTAGCCCATTGAAAACTTATTAATAGCATCAAGACTAGAACTGAAATCATTACGTGGAAGATTCGTTGGAAAGTAAACACTGGCCAACATAAATTTTTTAACTTGACTCCCAAAGGAAACATTTAATTCAATGAAACTGTTTGGAAACTTAAAATTTGTTATATTAAGAGAAGAAAAATTAATACTCTTATTGATGAGTATGGCAGTACCAAGACTGGAATAATCTCTAATTACATTATAATTATCAAAAGTAACTTTTGAGTTTACTCGAAAGCGTGTTTCCTGTAAGAAACACACATCAACTTTATGAAAGTTAAGAATCTTAACTAATTCGATCGTCTACTTAATTCGACTAACTAACGACCTTACATTCATTATAACAAATATTAAAGATAAAATCAATACGGCAATAAGTATTCCCCCGCCAATTTTGTGAGGCCGATCTAAATAAATTGGTATTTTGGCCATAATATTTCAGCATTATGAATATTTTTTTTTTTTTTATCATTTAGCCAGGTTTCTGTAAAGGCAATAATGTGGTATGTGAAATCGAAGTTAAGTCTACGAACATTGTGATACATTATATTTATTTTATTATCTGTCGATAAGTGTATTAATTTCTTGAGACAGAAACAATAATTTTAAAAGATGATTTACTCCTTTTTCTTAACTGATCCTTTTTGATTTTCATTTTTATTTAAATGTATTTTGTTTATTTTTATGTTTTTATTATTTTATTTATTAATACTTGTATTGACATGTTTTGTAATAATTTGTCATTTTTCTTTAAAGTTATTTAATATTTTTATATGTACATTATTTTTGGAAACCAATTTGTTCAAATTTCTATTTCAATTCAATGCAAAACTGTTGTACTTTAGTTAAAGATTATAAGTCTTCTTATCCCAAATCATACCAACATGTGTCTGTGAGACACATTTTGATGATTGATTCAATATTACAACGAAACTTTGTTACGTATTGCAACCCAACTTCATGACTTTTATTTTACATATGTTTTGTGTAGTTTCACAAAAAAAAGTAAATAAATATTAAATTCCTCTATTTATTATAAGCCAAAATAAAAAAATGTAATATAAACTACCAACATGTGTTTCAAAAACACACAAAGAATTTGGTATAATTTAGAACAAAAGCAACTATATGTCATATATGTTACAGAAACTACCATTCGTATAACAGTAACTATCTTTCATATATATTTATACACGTTGCATATTTTCATGTAACTATTGCCGTTTTCTCTTCTGACAAAAAGTGTCGCCTTTTTCTTGCCCTTTTTTGGAAAAGTGTATTTTTTTATATATTCTGAATTAAGAGCAACCTTATATTATATATCAATCGAAAGGTCTCAAAGTGCTGTGTTTATAAATGCAAATTATTTTTTGATTATTATCCGCTTGGAAGTCATAGGGTGAAAATATTCAAAAAAGGGGAACATTGGGGAAATATTCTCACACTATGACCTGAAAGAAGTCAATGGCTAGAATTTTTTGTGATTTACGAGGGCTTGATTGATGTATAAGATAAGGTTGCTCTTAATTCAGAATATATAAATGAATACACTTTTCGAAAAGAGGGCAAAAAAAGTGCGACATTTTTTGTCATAAAATAAAACGGCATATGTTAACATTGGGGAGTTCCCTTTTACTGAAATCAGTAATGACGTGTTTTCGAATGTTGAAAAACAACAAATTCGTTGCGATAATTGTTTATACAGTATTGATGTACAAGTTCATTTTATAAAAAAATATGCCAAAGCGACTTATAGAAGAAGAAATCCGACTACCTGTGGAAAAAATTGATGAAGATACGGTCGGTGATATCAAAGACGAGGAAATGTTTGTAGAGCCTGATATCGAAGAAAGTGAAAATAATGAAAACATTGAAGATAATGCTTCCGAGATGTCTGATACTATTTCGGATATTGAAGAAGATGCAGGTGAGGAATGTGGTGAAATATTTGTTGGTAAGGACGGAACTCAGTGGTATGCTATTCCAAAACCTCAAAGGCATATTCATGCTCCGAATATAATTCGGCGCCCATTGAACAAAGTTAACTTGCCACCTGGAAAACAAATTGAAGACCCTTTAGAGGCAATTCAGCTATATTTGAATGACGAAATTTTCAATGCAATTGTAAAATTTTCTAATTTATATGCAGTAACTAAAAATCAGGATACCTGGCGTCCAACAAATGTAACATAAATAAGAGCCTATATTGGACTTTTGATTTTAGCAGCGACTAAAAAAGAAGCAAACACAGAGATTGCTGAGTTTTGGAGTTCGCGATATGGTTGCCCAAATATCGCGTTACTATGAGTCGAAATCGTTTTATGGAGATTTCTAAAAATTTGCGGTTTGACGACAAAAGCACTAGGAATACTCGACAACAAAAAGATAAACTGGCATCTGCAAGAGATCTATTTGAAATCGTCAACAAAAGCCTAAAAAAAATTTTATACACCTGGTGACAACCTAACTGTCGATGAGCAGCTTATTCAGTTTCGCGGAAAGTGTTCTTTTCGCCAATATATGCCTAGTAAACAAGATACGTATGGACTAAACATTTGGTTGGTATGTGACAGCAAAACAGCTTATCCACTCAACGCAATACCTTACTTAGGCAAAATTAATAACCAGAGGGGTTAGTTAAAACTTATGAAAACACAGCCCGAAATATTACATGTGATAATTATTTTACGAGTTTGGAACTTGCCAATAACTCATTGCCTAATGATTTGACAATAACTGGCACTTTTAAGAAAAACAAGTAAATTCGGCTGTGCCGAATCTTTAATACCCTCCACCTCGGTTTGAGTATTGATAATAAATGTAAACAAAATATTGGAAAAAGTAAACAATTTGTTAGACCTAATACCAAATTATTTAAGAAAATTATTTGGGTTGGTTTTCGTTTTTCTATTATTTCGGATTTATTTCGGTGTTTGCTTTTTGGTCATCGTGGTTGCTGATCGGCATGCATTTTGGTTATACACCTATATGCATGCGTTTCCGGTTATATGACATAACTTCTCGTTTAATTTAGTTTTTGCTAATTAAATAGCTCGCCCTAACCTCCATTGCAAAGGTAATGGTTGTGTACAGTGGCTATATGCATTAAATCGTGCTAATTGGAGATGGCTGTATAGTTTCTTTTAACTGGCCAAATATTTCTTCATTGTGGCCATATAGGTCGGATGGAGTAACAAAATAATAACCAAAAAGAAAAAAAGCTCTCTCAACTTTTTTTTAAAATGTTGCCATATTTTGAAAACATAGAGAGTAAATTTATAATAATAAATAATCAAATTAGGGATGCCAAACGCAAAAAACCAAAAGTCCCAAACATTTTAAACAAAATAATTTAATGTTATCTTTATTTTCTGAAAAACTTCAAATTTTCATCCAAAAAAAATTGTGAAAATTTATATATAAAAAATAACATTCTCATCAAATTACGTTTACTTATGTAACAATTTTTATGTTAGCAATTCTTAAATATCATTTGAGGTTTTCTTAAATTCATTGAATTTAAATTAATATTTTCTGTAGTGCGATTCTGTAAATTTCAAATTCAACGATCCAACAATCGCAAAATATATCGACAGCTATTGTTGTTCGCACTGAGGATTAAGTGATTCACTAAGTACATACATCTTAACGACAGTTGACCAATCTATTTTTCTATTTATTTAAATTGTAAATGAGTGGCATCTCTGTCAAAATAAGCGAAAAACACAAAGAATAGAAAAAAACAAATTACTTCGTGTTTGACAGGATGATTTTATATTGATGTTTAATATCTTTATTTTTTTACTAATATTTCTGTTTATTTATTTGAAAATGAAATAATGAATTTATGCTATTTAATTTTTTTATTTATATATAAAAGTTTTTTAATAGAAGCAAAATATTTTCACTATTTTATGATTTTTATTTATGTATGACGACATTTCAACCTAAAAATTTAAGTTTTTATCGATTGAATATACAACACAAAAATGGTTGTCGTTTAGATAACAACAACAGCTGACTTTAACAATAGCGAATATCGTTTTGAAAATTTTACTGATAATTTTGCTTTTCTTTTTTAATGATTCAACAATCGTTAAAAGAAGTTACTGAAAAGCTATTAATTTCTCCTGAATGCCAATATTTTTTTTTAATGTAAACATTTTTTAAATGTAAACATAGGTATTTGGTGTTTTTTGTTTTGGAATTTCAATTTGTGTTTAACGAATAAAATTTATATGTATATTAAAGATGCAATTGATGTCTTCTAAATTTAAAATTATTATTTACGACGTTTTGATATGATTTTCTGAACTTCAGTTAATATTTTCTAATTTATAATTGGAAATTTTAATTCCAGTTTTTAGAATTGATATTTTCTTAAATTTGAATGGAAAATTTAAAAAGTGCAATTTTGTATTTATGTGAATAATAATGCTTTATTAATTATAAACAATTTTTAAAAATTAGATGTAATCGCAATCAGATATTTTATAGGTAAAGCAGAATAATAATTCTATATAACTAAGTAGAACTTTTTTGAAAGCAAAAAACTCATTGATAACTCAGTAACTCTATTTTGTAAAGACAACAAAAAGTTAATATGCCAAACTTATGTTCATATCTGTAAAAGAATAATGAAAAAACGTATGTAATAAAAGACCAGCCCGTGTATACTCTTAACATTGTGCTGTATGAAATCTATTTGAAAATATTGGCATTCATGTTAAAATAGAAATAACTATTGCAAAGCTAATTAGAACAAAAATTGTGGCGCCATCTATTGTGACATAGTCACGCTGAGCAAAATGAAGTGACACTTTGTTAATGCAAAAGAAATGTATTTTCCCCACAACAAAATATTGCAGAATTTTATGTAAATAAAATAATATACCGATTTATTTTTAACATGCAGTTATTATGGATATAGAATATATAGAATATAGAATATATGTATATTATTATATTATTATATATGTATATTATTAAATATTACACACAAAAAATACAACATCAAACGTTATTTTTGTGTTTTTCTCTTTAAATAAATTAATACATAAAAATTTTTTTTGCTAAATTTACATTGTTTTCTTTTTATTAACAACTAGATATTTTAGCATTATTTGCTTTAGATGTTGGTGAATTTTTACTCCCTTTATATTAACTCGTAATGTCTGCTTGTCGAAGAAATTTTGGATCGATTTTAACCCCTTTCCCGTGACCCAATCGATCTGAAACTTTGCAGGCAGGCTCGTGGCAATGACAGAAATGATCTATTAATTTTTTTAGTGATGCCAAAACAATGGAAACTTTTAAATTTTTCTACCAGAGTTGATAAAAAAATGTACAAAGGGTTAGTTTTTATTATATTATTACCACAACGACCACAAAAACAACAAGTCCAGCTATGACAACAATATAACATTTAGAATAACAACAAGAACACTATAGAAACATCATATTTTCATTTTTTTTTTTAATTTTTCAGAGATTTCCCTGGACCTGTTCCACCGATTTTAATGATTTTTGAAATAGAAATCTTCCCATGAATTTGGTGAATCATTCTCACTAAAAATGATCACCTTAGCTATCCTATTGAAGGCGTGATCATGACAAGAACAACATAGAAAATTATACCTTTTCAAATAAATATAACAAGCTTCCTGGAAATGGACTTATATTTTGCAACACTCTCTTTTTATACCCTATACCACTATGTGGTTTGGGTATAATGACTTTGTGCTGCTGTTTGTAACAACCAAAAATATTTGACCTAGACCCATCTTTAATTATATCGATCGAATCAGAATCACTTTCTGAGTTGATTTAACAATGTCCGTCCGTCCGTCCGTCTGTGTGTCCATGTAAACCTTGTAATCAAACTGCAGGTCGCAAATATGAATATATTTTGATGAAATTTGGCATATAAGCTTTTATCGGCCATGGGATGAACGCTATTGAAATTGGTGGGAATCGATCCATGTTCAGACCTAGCCCCCATACAAATTACCCATATGAAATCGACATAAATTGTCATAAATCCAAATTGTTATATAGATCTTACTCAAATTGGGTTTGTATGCGTTCATTACATCCATTAATGCGTAGTCCAAAAATGATCCCTTTGACCCCATATAGAGCTGCTTCCCGATCTTCACTTAAATCTATTAAAGAACAAAAATATTGCACTGATTCTTTTCAAATTTTGTCTGTATATATTTTTGCAAAATACAAGAGACTTTACCAAACATGATCAGGATCGGTCCATTTTTGGACCTAGTCCCTATATAGATATAGCATCCGATATGAACTTTTTCATATCTGCAGCCCAAAAAAATTAATAAAAATCTCACTCAAATTTGGTTTTTGCTTATTTTCTATGTCCAGTTAGTTGGGCCTAAGAGATAGGGTTTCTAAACACATGGTATAGGGTATCGTATAGTCGGTCTAGACCGACTATAATTTTCTTACTTGTTTAATTTTTAATTTTTTTCCTTACAGCACAATATCTAAAAAAAACAATTTTTGGTATAATAATAGAAATAGATTATTGAAAATTGGCTTTAACTTCTTAAAATACAGGAAAAAATTAACTGATTTTATATTTTGAAACGAAGTGTAATGTACGAGTACCAGACAAACTTTAAGACAAAAAAATATTTTTTTTCAACAAATTTAGAGGATTTCACAAAGAGCCAAATAAATCTATGAATATGATGACACTGCTGAAGAGTTTAAATTATTTAGTTTAAAAATAAAACATTTATTAAGAGCTTTGAAAAGATTTTTGCATCTTTTTAAGATAAATGTTTTGATCTTCACAAAAAAAAAAAAAAGAAACAAACACTGTAGCTGAAAAATCCCTCCAGCAAAAGTAAAACGAAAATAAAGATGCTAAATAAATACAACAAAAAAAAAAAAAAAAAACAACAAATTACTCATGTTATTAACAAAATTTCACTTAAGACTGTAGGTGGAAAATACCGGTTATTGAACCAAAACAAGACGAATCTAAAAAAATAAGACAAACCCTAACGTTAGCTAAGAGAAGATACAATAACCGCGTTAACGGTTCACATAAACTCTTTATTAATGTTGTACGAACTTGGAAATATAAATGCGATACGTACGGAAACAGTGTACGCTGTATTAGATGGACAAGATGATGAAGAAGAAGATTTCAAAAATTTTCTTACTTATGTCAATATGATAATCTTATGTGAATTGATTAATTGAGTTTATAAAAAAGGGGTTTAGATCTCTTAAATTATTACTTAGATCTTAAAAAATATTTAACTATCTTTAAAAATATTTAACATACATTTAGTCTCTGATGGTAATGGATGTTACCCTAAAAGAAAAATTTTTTGGTTCCATATAAGTTTATTTAATTTAACAAGGGTGTGAATGAAGTTAGCGACGAAAGTTAACTACGTATTTCAAAAATGTTAAATACTTGATAGAGACTGGTTAATTAACAGAATTTTTTGTGAAATTAACTACGAAAGTTAAATACGTTCTACAAATAAGTTGAGGTGTTTAGCCATATAGTGTTTAGCCATTTAGTAGAATAAAAAATAAATTGAATTTTATAAAAATAGCAACGTCTACAAAAATACAAGAAATTTGTTTCTACTACCATATATGGGAAAACTAAATTACATAATTGGAAGAAATGGTTCGATGAGGGGCTGAGTCCTCTATGAGATTTTGTAAATTAGGACTAGTAGTTTACAAAAAGATCAAAAATATGAAAATCATTTGTTACGTCTTTGAAATATCGATTTTCAAAAAATATACCCACATGTAGGGCTAAACCCTTCATCGAATCATTTCATCCAATTTTGTCATTTTGTTTTCCCATATAGTAATAGGGAAAAAATTCATATTTTTTTAAATCGATATTTCTCAAAAACGTAACGAATGATTTTTTTTATAATTTACTAGCCCTATCTTCACAAAAAATCTGTTAATTTAACAATCTAGGTTAAGTATTAACATTTTTGAAAAACATTAACTTTCGTCGGTAACTTCACACCCTTATGAAATAAATGAATTTTTCATTACCACAGAACTCAAGGCTGGTTGGTCCCAATTCGATGTTCAGCAATTCTAAATCATTTGGTTGAATATATTTGCCACAATCGATATGCAAGACCTTTTTAAATAATTCGTGGATAATTTTCTAATTTCATTTTACACAAACGAAATTTTGAGAGGAATGGTTAAATTTTAAAAATAACAATTTTAGATGATGAATATGTAAAATCAAAAAAAAGTCAAATTAATTTATTAATATTTTACTTCTTTTAAATGTGACTTTTTTTCAATTTTATAATAATCAGACATACATATGTTTTTTGTTTACATTTTCTGTTTAATCTGTTACATTTATGCAGTGTTGTAAAACATATTTCTTTCCGTCATTTACAATACTAAACAATAAATCGTATCGTTTCGTAACGAGTAAGGAAATCGGAAATATTTACAGTATCGAAATAAATTTCGATGCGGAATCAATTGGCTCACGGCTGCGAAAATTAGGCCCCAGTACTCGGGTAGCTTTCTATAGAATAGCGTGGTATTTATTGTAGCCAAAAAATAATCTAATAAAAGTATTTTAGAGTGAAAAGTTATTGAAAATGGATAAGAGACGTATAGTACGGAAAATTCACAAAGAAGGGGAAAAAGGTGGCGGAAATTGTGAATATTATGCATATAGGCGAAATTGTGAAGCCAAAATCGCGAACAACAAAAGTATATACGCATGAAGCCCCAGTAAGAATGGCGAAAAATTATCCATTCAAGTCATCACGACAGATAGCATCCTACATTAATTAGTCTATGGACTTAGAAATGTCCAGCAGGCTTGTTAGAAAGCGATTGAACGAGTTAAATTTGTTTGGATGCAATTCCTGAAAAAATCCACTATTGTCAAAAAAAACAACATATCTTAAAATGATTAACCTTCGTTAAAAGAAAAAAATAATTGATTGGTTAAACTTCTTGTTGAGAGACGAAACGAAGATCAATGGTAGGTATATGACCAGATGATAGAACCTTTGTTCATTATCCCAAATATCAAGAGTATAACAATAGGTTCACCTAGAATACGGTAAAACATGTGGTTGATAATATTATGGCGTAAGTTCCCTAAATAAAATTAATGGCAAACTTCATATTGGACTACATGCCTTCGATTTTATGCCAATTAATTGTAACCTTTTGCAACATAATGACCCCAAACACTCTTCCAAACTAGTAAAAACTGTATTGTGCGGATAAGACTGAGATTTTTGATTGGTCAGCCCAAAACCCCGACTTAATGAAGTGGAATGAAGTCAAGCTTGCAATCGCAAACGAAAATTATAAAAACATGGACGAACTTTGATCTGCTGCACAGAAAGCTTGGTATGCTATACCCAAAACAAAATGCCAAAAACTCGTAGAGAGTATGGACCGCAGTTGTGAATCTGTCATCAAAAACGAAGGCTTCAGCACTAAATATTAATGATTTATTTACATGGTCGTATATTCCAATTAATGCAATTTGAAAGATTTTTAAAAATTTTTCAGAATGTGCCATTTCTGTGTCCAGTATTTGTTACACCCTATACACTATGTGGTCCGGGTATAACGTCTTTCTGCTGATGTTTTTAACTTCCAAAAATATTTTACCTAAACACATCTTTTATTTTACCAAGTGACTCAGAATCACTTTCTGAGTCGATTTAGCGATGTTCGTCCGTCCTTCTATCCGTCTGTGTAAACCTGTGTAAGATTGGTGAAAATCGGTTCATGTTCAGACCTAGTCCCCATACAAATGACCCCTATGATATTGCCATAATATCGAAATTATAATACAGACTTCGGTATGTTAAATACATCCATTAATCAGTAGTCCAAAAATAAACACTACAGGATCCCCGTTCTATCAAAAATAAAACAATATTGAACAGATTTTTCTCAAATTTAGTTTGTACATGTTTTTGCAAAAAATAAGTGACTTTACCAAATATGGTCCGGATCAGTCCATTTTTCGACTTAGACCCCATATAAATATAGCATCCGATATAAACTTTTAATTTGGTTTATGCATATTTTCTATATCCAATTTGGTGAACCTAAGAGATAGGATTTCTAAACGCATGGTATAGGGTATCGTATAGTCGATATAGACCGACTGTAATTTTCTTACTTGTTTTTTACATTCTCAAGATTTTTTTTTATTAATTAACTAGATGTAACCCGGTGTGCTTCGCTACCCCACCCCCCACATCGTAATGAAAAGGCTCACGCTAAGTCCCAAGGCTCTCACTATTACAGTACTTCAGATATATGACATTTAATATTTACTTTGTATGGGCGTATGTCCGATCCCACCTATTTCTTGTATGACTATTTACGTTAATAAGAGATGAATTAAGACAAATTTGCTGTCTCTGTCATATTACTCGATATATGTAATATTGAGTAGTTACCTTTTATGGGAGGTACCACGCCCATTTCCGACATAGCTACTAACACAAATAAAGGATGACCTCACGTCCCTAACATAGTACTCAATATATATGATATTAAGAATTTATTTTCTATAGGAGATGCCAACCCCACTAAGACAGTAAGACTTAGCAAAAATTTCAAGAAGATCAGATGAGTAGTTACGGAGATTACCTCCTCCAAACAAACAAACAAACACACGTTACCCCTTTATTATATTATAGTATAACATATTTTGTGTAAGTATTGTAAAGGGTCCGCCAAATAACTTTTTTTTTTTTAAATGCTATAAAAAAAAAACTACTGAATATTATCTCAAATTTCTTTTTTTATTTAAAAGTACAATCCTTCCGGTTAATAATGGAAAATAATTTTATTCAAATGGCTGTCTCGGCTGGCCATGCAGTAGCCTACACGATCGGTCCAAGTTTTAAGCACATTATCGATTGTGTGCAGCTGTATTTCACCAATGGCTTCACGAATATTGTCCTTTAAAGCGTCAATTGTCTCTGGTTTGTTGGCGTAACACTTATCTTTGAGGGCACCCCACAAACAATAGTCCAACGGTGTCAAATCGCAGCTCCGAGGTGGCCAAACGACATCAGCTCTGCGGCTGATAATGCGATCTTCAAAAACAGGGCGCAAAACATCGAGTGTAGCTTCGGCTGTGTGGCACGTAGCGCCGTCCTGTTGAAACCAAATGTTGCCAATATCCTCCTCTTCAATTTTTGTGAACAAAAATTCGTTCAACATGACCCGATAACGATCGCCATTGAGTGTTACGGCCACTCCTTGCTCATTTTCGAAGAAAAATGGCCCAATTATGCCTCTGGACCAAAATCCGCACCAAACAGTGACTCGTTCTGGGTGTATCGGATTTCAATGTATGAGTGCGGGTTTTCTGTTCCCCAAATGCGACAATTTTGCTTGTTTACATACCCGTCAAGATCAAAATGAGCTTCATCTGAAAAGATGATTTTTTTTTTGGCAAAATCGGCATCTTATGTAAGTCGATCGCAGGCCCACTTAGCGAAGCGAAAACGCATTGGATGGTCAGTTGGCTTCAACTCCTGAACCAATTGGACTTTGTATGGCGTCATACCAAGGTCTTTATGCAAAATTCGTCTCAATGATGCCTCCGAAATGTTCAATTCTTGAGAACGACGGTGAATTGATGTTGATGGCGCTTCACGCACACTTTCTGCCACAGCAGCAATATTCTCGGGTGTACGCACTGTTTTTGGCTTTGAACGCTTTGGTTTATCGATGAGGATGCCAGTTTCTTTCACTTTTTTCCCAAGATAACGAACATACGGATCTGACGGTGCTTCTCTTCTTCCAAAATCCGTACGCAATTTTCTCATACATTCTGCAACATTACCGTGATTTTCAAAGTAATGTCGCAATATTTCCCAGCGTTGTTCAAGCGTTTACACAACCATATTCGTTCAGCAGAAGGATAAAACTAATTATCTGTCAAATCAGACATGAGCTAAGTTTACCATTCACGAAATAAGCACTAGTTGACAAAAAAAAAAAAACGTTAGATGGCGGACCCTTTATATAAAGGTTTTTCTTTGGAAAAAACTTAACACTTGTTGTTGGTATATACCCCTATTATCAGAAACTAACTAAACATTCGTATTGTAGACTATTACCAAACGAAAAACTCTAATCTTCAAGTAACCCTTTTGAAGACCATTCACTGTTTAACGTTTCTTCTAACTGTTTATACAATTTCAAAACTTCTTTTTTTTTATTCACGTCTTCAACAGAAGACGAAAAAACAAATTCATCAAAAAACAATGAAACTTAAAATAAATAAAAAAGAACTTATTCAAGCATTAAGAAAGAACGACCTACCTTTACATGCGAGCAGCTTAAAATGATGTGGCTTTTTTATAACAAAATGAGTAGTTAGTTGTTTTTATTTTTTAATTATTTATGAAGTTTGAATTTTTTTGTTATTATTTGCTTAATTTACTTTAAAAAAAAACTAGTTTTTTGCTTAATAACACATTTCCATGATTTTTTTTCACAATTTATAGTTTTTCTATGTTAACGATTTTGCAATTTTCACATTTTGATGTATTTTTTTTTTAATATATCTTATTATATTATTAAAACTATGAAACGAAATAATTATATTTATTGCACTTACGTTAAATTATATATGTATCATTTATGTTAATTTATTTTTTTTTTATTTTTTGTTCGCTTAAAAATTATAATAATTTTAAACAATAAAAGTAAAACGCGTATTGACTTGCAAGCGTTTTTAACAAATTTGCATAATTAATTTTAGATTTTTGTTGGTGTTTAAGATACATTTTTTTTTAATTTGTTTAAATGAATATAATTTTTATAATTTTTTGTATGGATGCAGGTTTAATTACTTAATGCTTTTGTGGAATTTATAGCGTATTAAGGGTTTAATGTTAATTAAATTTACAAAGATTCCAAATCAATGATCTTTTTAAAGATATCGTTATTATAAGAAAACCAAGCTTGAATACTCTCTAGGCGTGACATTCGTTATCGAATTTTATTAATAGAAATTATTATTTAATTTGCCAAAATAAAATAAGAAGAAGATGAGTGAATAAATCTTTACAAATCATATAAGGAGCATTAGGAATTAAACACAACGTAGGTTTCTTAACCCTAGAAAGTCATTCTTATTTTTTGTACACTAACGTCATCCTTCGTCATTTTGACTACGACCTATAAAAAAATTGTGAGCAAAGGTGTTGACCAAAATTTATTTAATTTTTATATTTAGGTAATTTTTAATTAATATTACATAAAAGAAATTGAAATCATTTTATTATTGTTTCAACTTAAAATTGAGATCAAAACAAACAATAAAAATATGAATAAACTCGAAAAAAGATCTCGCGTCGTCGTTTTGATCGAGACAGCTTTTGGTATTTTTAAAATTTTATATGCGTTGACATCATAGACTTCTACTTGAAAGGCAAACACCTAAAGAATTCAAAGATGAGCTAGACGACGCACAGTGGCGCCCGTAGAGCAAACGAGGTTGCAAAAATCAAAATTTTCATGTGCGCCGACGAAGTTTTGAATAAACCCAAATATGCTACTCTTAATAATATCACATTTTTAGTTTAACCGTTCAAAGTTGACCGACTTTCGGTTTTCAAAATAACACACAATTTTTAGTCAATTTGTTGCGATTTCAGGTGTAATATCACGAAAAATAGGTAACGAATCGCCTTATTTTTTGTTTGTATTGATTGATGTATTTATTAAATGTATAATGATAAAAAAAAAATTAACTGTTTGCTTTGTGTTTCTCCTGGTAAATCACTATTTAAAAACTATCCGTTTTTTCACTATTTTTCAACTTTGACGGAAAATAAAAAAAATCCATATTTTTCTATATTTGCCATATTTGCAAAACATGTTCTCCGATTATTTCTTTATATAATTCAAAAGGTTTTATCTGCCCGTACGTGCCCGTTTGGCTTCTAGAGGTAAAAAAAGGTTAAAAAGACATGGTTGCAGAAATTGTATGGCGTGCATCCCTTACATGTTTTGACTGACAGTAGTTTGATCTAATAGTTTGAAAATTGCATTTTAAGTCGGTTGTCTACCTGTGAGCCTCTGCCAAAGTCTACTCCCAATATTCTGTTACAGACACCGGATGCACAAAAAACTACTCATTGAAATTCGCAGGTACGCACCTCACTTAAAAATTACTTTGGAGTACAAATGGTCAAGAACAATATTGACTTATGGTCCCTCCAGTTAGGCACAAATCTTATTTAGACACGAGCATAATATCAAAATTGCATAATTCAGCCTAAATCCATATGTATGCAGGGAACAGGTAAATTTTTAGGCATGTTAGCATAAGCCTATATATTGCAAAATAAGCATAATGCCTGGATTAGTCTACGACTGAAAGTTGGCGCAACAAATACTGAAACCATGGCGTTAAACAATTTAAGTACTGAAAAATTATTTGAACTGTTTAGAAGGTCAACCACACCAAAGTTTTTCACGGAAGCTGCTTTAGAAGAACTTGATAGCTTATACGGAAATATTGAGAGAAGCGATATTATAAAAAATAATTTTTATCTGATATATGCAAATATTAAGGCAAAATGGGTGAAATCTAATCGAACCATTCAGAACTTCAACTCCAAATACGAGGACTGGCTTAATGAAGACACCATCCTGGATATATTGGCAGTAGATAAACCCACCACATCAACCAGGGAAGCAAAAGGAAGGCCAAAAAAAAGTATTGAGGAGTATTCAATTTTCACAAGAAAGAGGAAACTTGCCGATGCCACCAATGACTTGACCACGAAGCATTTATCGGACGCGCTGTCTATTAAATATACAAAGGATAGTGAAAGAGTTAGGTCGCAGATTACAAAATCTGTTGCTGATGCAAGCCCACTGCGACTAAAAAGGATTAAGGAAAGCATTCCCATGCCCACAAACGCACACATTAAAAAGTATGGTTCCGAAGAAGCCTTGGCCTTGTTTATGGACTTACAACTTTCCAAAGAAAAATATGAGATACTACGGGCATCCTTGATGCGACATGGGGCTGACGTTTTACCAGGATACAAGCATATTACGCAAGCCAAAATAAATTCACGACCACTGCATACGGAGTTTAGGGAAGTCTCTGTGAAAGCCAATCTGCAGGATCTCATGGGCCATACAGCAAAACGGTTGTTGGAGAGTTTTCCTGAAAATGAGGTGAAAATTCTTCCTGAGAAACTGACATTGATCAGCAAATGGGGCTGCGATGGATCATCCGGACAAAGCGTTTATAAGCAAAGGATATCTTTCGATGACGCTACAATATCGGACGGAAATATGTTTATGGCATGTGTTGTTCCTTTGCGGCTAAAATCTGATGTTTCCCTACACTGGAAAACTCCACGTCCATGATCAGTGCATTATTGCCGACCAATAATGTTTCAGTTTGCAAGGGAATCGGCATAACTCATAAGGACCACGGTGAAGGACATTGAAGAACAAATAAGCAAGATTAAGCCTACAAAGCTGCAAATTGAAGAAGGAAAATATATTGAATGCAATTACGAGTTCCACCTGACCATGGTTGACGGAAAAGTCGTAAACGAACTGACAGGAACAACCTCAACATTGTCATGCCCGATTTGCAAAAAGAGTCAGAAGAACTTTGGTAATTTAACCGATTCTACAAACGAGGAGAATTACGAATATGGAATGTCACCATTGCACGCAAGGATAAGGTGTATGGAGTTCTTGCTAAAACTGGCGTATACCCTAACACAAGAGGAGGAAAACTTCGATGAAAATACATCAATAAAGGATAAGGAAAAGATCAGAAAGAAGCAAATACAGGATGCTTTTTTTAAACAAGTTGGACTAAAAGTAGACTGTCCCAAGCACGGATACGGTAACTCAAACGATGGAAACACTTCTAGGAGATTTTTTGAAAATGATGAGGCAGTAACTAGAATCACTGGAATTGACAATCAAATCGTGAAAAGATTGGGAACGATCTTGAATGTTTTAAACTGCAAAGAAAATGTCAATTCTACAAAATATGCAGAATATGCATCGAAAACTGCATCTTTTTTAGCAGAAATGTATCCACAGAAGAAGTTGACCCCGACCGTCCTTAAAATATTGGCGCATGGCAAAGATATAATTGAGTACCAGTCTTTGCCAATTGGAGAGCTTTCTGAAGACGCACTGGAGTCTCTTAACAAATTTTATAAAAAATATAGATTGCAGAACACATTCAAAGCATCAAGGGTAAGGCAAAATGAGGATCTCTTCAACATGTTGACAGCATCTTTCGATCCACTTATTTCTTCCCTGCGGCATGTGAAGTCACGAATAGAGTTAGAAAATAATTATAGTTTAGAAATGATTAGTCTTTTAGATATACCTTCTCTTACGAATTGTGATGAATATTTTACAGGAAATTGAAAAAATAAAGTTAAAAAAGAAGTAATTTTTTTTTAATTTGTTGGGTAATAATTTAAAGCATAAAACTCTAAAGAAAAAAAATAAAAACAATCTAAAAATGTAAAAATAATTTTTTTAGTTACCATAAAATTGATTTTTCTACAAATTTTAACTTTGATAACCCATAAGTAGGCCCCTACAAAGCGTAGCACCCTTTCCAAACGCTCATTTCATAGGCTGAACAGTTATCTATCATATGCTGTTTAAACTGTTCAATTATGTTATTCGGTTCAAAAGATATGATTTTTGCAACGAAAAAACTCAAATGGCGCCACTGTGCAACGTCCATGGTACATCTACATCTATCGGAAATCATCGATAAAGCCCACGATATAGTTTTGAGTGACCGACGACTTAAAGAGCGCGATTCAGTGATTTCAAGTTTGAATGACAAATTTAGTATGAACAAGTTAGAAAATTATGGTTGGTATAAACCGACTATACCAAGCGTTTCCAACTTTAAGCAATAACAGGATATAGAAAATAAACACAAACCAAATTTTAGTGGTATTGTTATTAATTTGTGGCGTGCTGATATGAAAAAAGTTAAAAAAATGGACCAATAATGACCATATTTAATAAAGGCACTTACTTTTCTCAAAAACATATATAATCCAAATTTGAAAAAGTAAGAGCAATATTTTCGTTTTATGATAGATTTAGGTACAGAGTTCATTTTTGGACTACTAATTAATGGGATATATACATACATCTATGACAATCTGGATCTAACGATCAAATTAGTCGGCCTGATAGTGGTTATCTGTATTAGGGGTAGGTTTCAACATGATGGATGAGAGCGTATATTCTAAATTTCATCAAAATATATTCATATTAGCGACCTGTAGTTTGATTACAAGGTTTACATGGATACAGAGACGGATGGACAGACAGACAGACAGACGGACGGATGGTAAAGTTGTGACCACGGTTTTTTTTTTTAAGATATTCATAGAATTCTCTAGGTTTCTCGTTTTTTTTAGGATATTCATAGAATTCTCTACATTGACTACTTGAAACTAGGAAAAACACTAAATGGAGAATATTAGTCATAATTATTGGGCCAGTTAAGTAAAGAAATCATGAAAAAAGCCCTTATTTTGTAATTTCGATGGTCAAACTACAAGAGTTGAGGTGCGAGTTGTTTCCACGTCCGTCATATTCTCAAGATTTGGCTCCCAGCGACTTTTTGTTTTTCGAAATTTAAAGAAATTACTCCGCAGAAAAAGATTCGAGTCGAATGAGGAGGTCATCTCTGCAACAGAAGCCTATTTTACTTTGCACAAAGCTTAAAAAAGTTGGAGTATCCCTAGATGAAATGTATCGACCGAAAAAAAGACTATGTTGAAATCAACCAAGGAATCAACTCAAAAAGTTTTGCTTTTATAAATTCTTGTAAATACCTACTTATTTAAAATATTTTTAATCCTATCACCGATAAAAAAAAATATGAATTGCCAGTCTTCTGGCAAATCGTCGCATTCGATATCGAGTAAAATCAACCGAAATTCAACATTTTGGTTTATTATTTAAAGAAGACGGACAATCGTCAGACTTCGTTTCACTTTTATTATTAACTTTGGACCATAACTCGTTAGCTGTGACAGAGTAAAATTATTCTTAGTATTTTATTTTGGAAAATAAAAAAATAATTTCGCGAACACCGTATATATTTTTCTTTAGAATTTATTGAAAATATCTCATTTTTGATGTCTAAACATCTATACAGGAGGGGGGGGGGGGGGGGGTGTAAATTTTAAAAACAGCGTAACATGTAAGCTTAACATGTGAGCGTAACATGTAAGCGTAACATGTGAGTCGTAAGACAAAATGTGATTGTATTGGTGAAAAAATTACGATATTATGATAACCTGTTTGAAAATTAAAAATGAAAAAAAAAAATAAAAATAAAAAATTAAAAATGAAAAATAAAAAATTAAAAATGAAAAATGAAAAATAAAAAATTAAATATAAAAAATGAAAAATAAAAAATTAAAAATTAAAAATGAAAAAAAAAAATTTAAAACAAAAAATGAAAAATAAAAAATGAAAAATAAAAAATGAAACATGAAAAACGAAAAATTAAAAATGAAAAATGAAAAATAAAAAATGAAAAATAAAAAAATTAAAATAAAAATTAAAAATAAATTAAAAATTAAAAATGAAAAATAAAAATTAAAAATAAAAAATGAAAAATAAAAATTAAATGAAACATGAAAATTAAAAATGGAAAAATTAAAAACGAAAAATTAAAAATTAATAATGAAAAATAAAAAATTAAAAATAAAAAAATGAAAAATAAAAATGAAAAATAAATTAAAAATGAGAAATGCAAAATAAAAAATGAAAAATTAAAAATTAAAAAAAAAATTAAAATGAAAAACGAAAAATTAAAAATAAAAAACGAAAAATTAAAAATTAACCGGTTAAAATAATAAATAATAATAAGTCATACGCTTTCTGTTTGATTTTTAGAAAGTGCTGCTATAAAAAAATCTTTAATTACTAGATGTTTACACATCTCCCCTGCGATCGGACTCACGATTTTTTTTTCATTATAAATCTTTATATTTAATAACCTTATTTAATTAACAATACGAGGGATGTATGATAAGTAACCGACCTTGGAAATATTTACAAGAATAAGAAACTCTTCTTATAGCATGTTCAGACGGCAAAATGAACCACTTGATTCGCTCCCTGAATCACGATTGCGAACCTAGGTGTTCAGACGAGTGTTCTCGTTTCATTTTTACGTTTATATTTTTTGTGCAAATATTTGAAGACATCCTTCCACACTTTACGTTTCACTATTTGATTTTTTCCATTTTTATTTGAATATATATATATGTAAATATATACTTTTTATTTGTTAAATGTTTCTATATTTTGTTTATATATTTTTGAGAGCTAGTTCAGATAAACTAGCGATAATTTCTTATCAAACTTGAAGATGACACTCAATGTTTCTAGGTTCACAACTAGGTTCATTTTGAAGTAGATTCGCTCTCAAAATTTTGTATGGCGAATCATGTAGATTCAATTATGATTCGGGCATGAACCGCGAATGAGAGAGCGAAGCGCGAATCTTGCTGTCCGTGTGAACATAGCATTATAATACCTGATTGATAATTGACAGCATTGAAATATGAACAACTTTTGTAATTTTGCAAAAATGCTTAAAATTTAATTGTAGAAGAATGCTAACTGAAAGCGCAAATGATGGAATTTTATAGAGACTCTACACGTTTGTTATCAACAACAATATATTGGACAGCTGGATTACAATGCCGATAGTGTTTGTTTATTTTTTTTGTGAGGTCATTTTGCTAGAAATGATCGAAGAAATCGATAGTTCTCAATGATTGTGCCTGCTTTGGTTAAAGCGAATTTATTAGTAAACAAGGTCATCCATGGTTTTTTTTTTTGATATGTTAGCGAAACAATCCACGTTGATTGCCTTGACAAAGAAAAAACTATTAGTGTCGAATATTATGATGATTATTTCACCAATATAAACGATTCCATGTTCTTTCCAATGCAAAATTTCATGAATTTAGTATAAATAAATTACTTCTTCATCCATCATATTGGCGGATAGTAAAACAACTGTGTTCAAACAATGCAGTAATCACTAAAACAAATGCTTATTTTTCAGAGTGAATCAAACGCTTTAATAAAAACAATGTAGAGAGTTTAATTATCGAGCTAAAAGACTATGCTTCTGTCCCAAGTCACATACTTATTATACAGCCCTCGAATTGCTTGTAATAAATCAATTACATAACCCTCGAGCTTGATTTTTCAAAATAACTTTTTTCCAGTAACGTTACGTTACCGATACAACGGTAAATGAAAGAGATGATGCAGTCTTAAGCAACAGTTGGAAACACGTCGAAAAATCGTGATTTGCAGCATTTCAATACTCTTTCTATATAGGTATAGAACCCCAAAACTTCTATTTAACAAAAATTATTTAATGAAAATCTGAATTATTTTGTCTGTAGAGTAAAACAAAAAGTTTCTATGTATGTATTTATTAGGGTGATCGATTATTCGACTTTTTGGAAAATATATATTTATTTATTTATTTAATTAATTCCATTTCCTGTACAACAAGATAGAGTCTTATATTTAAAGTACAGGAACGTATTGCGTTACAAAGAAAAAGTTTTACAATATAATTAATTATTAACATAACATTTTTAGAGTAATATAACAATATTGATAAAAAAAGAGACTATTTAAAAAAGTCAAATAAAAAAGTTTTGAAACTTTTAGCATTGCTGTTTTGTTGTTGACTTAGTGGAAGATTGTTCCAAAGACGAGCGGCATGTACATAAAACTGCCATTCAGATACTAGGCATTGATGCCTTGGAATTACAATATTTCGGTTTCTTGGCGATTGGAAAAAACGGATTTTGTCAAATATATATTTGGATGTTTGTCTGTTTATTATTTTATGCAAAAATGTAAGAGTGCGAATTTTCAACAGATTATCAAGAGAGACCCCGTAAAGATTACTGGAAACAGAGGAAACATGATCAAATCTTCTCAATCCATACACATATCTTGAAACATTATTAAACAAGACATTTAGTTTCCTATTACTAACTGCATCACAGCTTCCAAATAGCTCACACCCATACAACAGGGAAGGAATCAGATACGTCTTGGCAAGTAAGGCCCTTATTCTTAAAGGGGTGAAATACTGTGTGGACCAGACAGCTCGTAGTTTTGCATAAGTTTGACCAACCAGTGAAATTATATGATCAGTCTATGTCAAATTGCTATTGAAAGTTATCCCTAGATTTTTCGCCGTATTAACAATTTCAATTTTCTGGCCATTTAAAGCAATGTCTTCAGAAATGGTGGGATTTAAACTTTTTTTTCGTATAACAATGCATTTAGATTTCTGTAGATTCAAACAGAGTCCGTTAGCATTAGCCCAAAGGTAGATTCTGTTTAGGTCGTCATTTAAAAGGGTTATGCCTGAAGCAATATTCTGAACTGGGCTACTTAAAGTGAGTTGCACGTCATCTGCGTATAAATGTATCTTACAATTGGAGAGTTGTTTTGGCAAATCATTTGCGAACAAGGAAAATAAAATTGGACATAAAATAGAGCCCTGAGGCACTCCCCTAGTAAGGGATAATCTATCTGACCATACACCGTTTACAAATACTGATTGTGTGCGGTTCGAAAGATATGATAATATAAGTTTGGTTGCTGTATCCGTAAATCCAAAAAAGTGTTTCAGTTTTCCAAGGAGTATATCATGGTCTACCGTATCGAAGGCCTTAGAATGGTCTAGAAGCACTAAAAAGTTTATATTTCCATTTTCCAATCCTTGCCGTATGTTCTCACTAACTTCCACAAGAGCCGTAACGCAGCTATGGCATTGACGAAAACCAGATTGCGTACTGCAAAGCAAATTATGTGTATTGACATATGAAATCATTTGTTTATACAACAGTTTTTCCAAGACTTTCGATAGAAAACACAATATGGCTATAGGTCTGAATTCTCCATTTGACTTAGGTAAGGGCACAATTTTTGCATGTTTCCAGTTTAGCGGGTACATACAAGACATGATAATAGTATTAAACAGATGAGTAACATACGGCAAAATCATGGGTAGAAGTAATCTTATAAATTTTGGGTGTAAGTTATCACTGCCCATTGCATTTGATTTTATTAAAGAGCACATTGAAATAACGTCATTTTGAGTTACGCAAGAAAATTGAAAATGTTCGCTGATTAACCTGTTATCTGTATTTAAGGTGACTGAGGAAAAATTATAAAAAGTGGAATTTGCTTTAATTACAGGTGCGTTGGTAAACGTTCTGTTAAGCATATTTGCATCTACTTGGCAAGCAATGTTGTTGTTCGCATTACCAATTCCTATTTCGCGAATAGTATTCCAAGTCTGTCGAGAATTGATTACAGTGCTAAACCGTTTGGAATAATATTCGGTTTTAGCATATCTGATATGTCTATTAACATTTTTCCTGGCAATGGAATATTGTATTTTAAGCTCAGATGTTTTAAATCTCCTCCACCTGGCATATATTTTATATTTTTAGAACAATTTTTTTTTAAGACTTCATAAAACTTCCAATTAAAGTTATAAAATGAACAAAAATGCTTTCAAATTAAAAATAAAGGAAAAATGGATATAAAAATAAAAAGAATTTTTCAATGGAACGTATAAAAATAATCATTAATTAATTGTTAGAGAAAGCTATCTTGAATATTATCTTTTACTTTCACAAAAAATTAAAAAAAAAACTTATCAGGCTTCTCAGAATTACGAGGGCGGTACCAGAAAAACCCGTACTGTCGTATAGATGGCGGCAGTAGTTTGAAAAAAAAAATTACTTGTTTTGTTTATTTTTTATAGCCATAAAAAGTAAACGGTCTCACTGAGGTTGTTAAAATGGAAAAAATTGGTTACCGTTCAATTCAATACTTTCTTTTGAAAGGAGGAGTCTACTCTTTCGTTTACGATTATAAAATATTGGGTGGCAGAGTTTAAATGTGGCCGAACGAGCTGCCAAGACGAACACCGTAGAGGTCCACCAATTGATGTGGCCATACCAGGAACGGTTAAGGTGAAATGGTGATCCAGCTGCATTGATAGACTTTTCAAGAAGTGCTATACAACGCAAATTTGGAGATGAGAAAGTTGTTCGCAAGATGAATATGATTCAATAGTGTTTGGCGATGTTTCACCGGAATAAAGCCGAATTTTTGGGTCGATTCGTAACTATGGTTGAGACATGGGTCCACCACTTCACATCTGAGACAAAGCAACAGTCAAAACCTTGGCCTGCTATGAGATATCATGTCCAAAGAAGTCGAATACATTTCCATCTGCAAGCAACGTTAAGGCGTCTGAGATGCACGTGGGATAAATTCTATTGATTATGTTGAAAAACGGAAAAACAATCAATGACGAGTATTATGCTAACTTATTGCAGCGTTGTAGTAATAAAATTATAGAAAAAAGGCAGCAATTGGTCAAATATGAAGTAATGTTCCATCGCGACAATACGATAGTTCACATATCCACTATTGCGATGTCAATTAAAGTTTGAATTGCTTCATCACGCACCTTATTCGCCAGATTTAGCTCCCTCCAGCAATTAAGGAGCTAGACAGTTCTTACTAAGCTATTGAACATCGCTGGGAAAAGTTTGTCGAGCTATAAGATTATGTTGAGAAATAAAGAAAACTCTTCCCAATTTTTTTTTTTTTTTTTTTTTCTTTGTCAAGTCCACGATATCTTTGAACAATCGAGAAGATAATTGAGAAGCAAATTGTTTGAATAAAAATGTATAAACATTATTTAATTACGTTTAAATGGTGCGTGGTGAAGAAGAAGAAAGAAAACGAATATTGACAGAGAAATACCCGGCTTGTGTGATAATCGAAAAATCGAGCTTTAAAAAAACCGACTCGATCACCCTGATATTTACATACATATGTATATAGAAAAATGTTTCATGATGGAAAATATTAATTTGTATTTGATATTCAAAGCTATAAGTATATACATATGTATGTATGTAAACCACAAAAAGCTAATTTTGTATTTAAGCACCTTATTCCAGTTTCTGTTTTACATATAAGAAAACTGAAGTAATTTATATAATAACAAAATCGACTATTTTTGTGGATAAACATTTTTAACACAAAAATTTAATATTCCTATGAATTGAATCACCAATTACCATTTGTAGTTTCACTGTTAATATATTGTTTTACTATTTTGCACATTGTTTAATTTAGCCATGTTTAATTAATGTAATTTTATTTTAATTATAGCCACTATTTGTTTTTATTTACTTTCATTCATTACTTTTATTGTATATGTAATGATTTAATTATTTATTTTTATCAATTATTTTCTTAATTATTATTTATTTCGATTTGCACTTAACTTTAAAAAATGTATGCACAATAAAAACAACAAAAAAAAATTATGATTTCAATGTCGTTACGGTATTTCTTCTCTGCTTTGCTGTATCTCTTTCTGTTTTGTTTTTATAGAGCGCGCGCGAGAGAGAGAGAGCATATTTTAACATAGAACTAGAGAGCAGACAATATACAATATCTGTATAGATACTTTACAGATTCCGAAATAAATACAAAAAATTCATAGATACACATACACAAAATATCGACAATGAAAAAATATTAAAACGAAAAAAAGAACATGAAAAAAACACACTCAATAGCAATGAAAATGTAATATAAAAAAAAACACAAGCAAGAAGAAATAATAAACTAAAAAACGTTAAAAAAATATTTTATATAGATGAAGAAAAACTCATTAAAAACTGGGCGCGTTTAATATAAAAATAAATTAAACATTTACTTGCGAAATTGTTAAGCTCTATCAAAGATTTTCGCATACTTTTTTTCTCCAGAAAAGTTTAACTTCACTTTAATTTTATTTATTTTTTTTTTTTTTTTGTTACAACATTTTTGTTACACTTTTAGATTTGTTTTATTAAAGTAAATTATTTCTTTCATAATTTAACACAATTTTTAAACATTTTGTTATAGGTAAGTTTTTTAAATTTTTTTTTATATAAAATTCATTAGTCTTTTAATGATTTTTTTTTTCTATGAACAATTTTTTTCTTTTCATTACACAAACGCGTTTGAGTATAGTAGAACACTAAAACTGAAATTGTATTTCTGTTATTTTGTGTGTGTGTGTTATTTCTTTTATTTTTTTATTTTTTTGCGAAAATTCCAACCGGGAACACAAGGTATCTATAAGATTTTCGGCACAATACTGGATTCCAATTTACATGAATTGGGAGTTAAAACTGGTAGTAAAGGCGGTTTGTTCACTTTCAGCTGTAAACATTTTTTTTGTATCGTCCTCTGTTTAAGTTGCTTCTTATTTTGTAGTTGTTATTGTTGTTATTTACAAATTTCTTGCATTGAAAAATACTCTTCTGCACGCCTATTTTTATCTGTCTCTCTGTCGCGCTCTCTCTCTCTCCCTCTTTTTTTCAGACGCTCTTTTAAATCAGCAATAATTTGTGAAAGAAGACAGGGTTGAGAATTACGAAATGAAGTGCTTTCTGGTACATCGCAAAAGATGTTCTTCAAATTTATTGTCTCTTTTATTTTATATATAAAATTTATGCTCGGGTATTCGTTAAAGATATTGTTTTAATGAAATTGGTTGATATTTATGTAATTCATAAAAGAAAACTAAATTTGAATTAATTTGAAGAAATTTCTGGGATCAAAGTCAATCGATTTTCGCATCAATGGACGGATTTCCCTCTACATTTTATAATTCAATTAAAATACCTAAAAATGTTATGACCACAAAAAAGTGTTCGAATAACGTTTATACCATCACAGATTTCTGTTTTAAATAGTTTCTCATTTTCTCTCCTCTGTCAGTGTATATGTTCTGCAAAATGTATAAGTTTAATTTTTTTGTTTTTCTCTTTTCCATTGAAATTTATCTTATGTTTTGTTGTCATCTGTTTATTTTTGTTAAACATGTGCAGTCTTGTAACAATTTGATTTTTTTTTTTTGTGTTGCTCCCTCTTTTTTCCACTGTTAATAAGATATCGTAGAGGGGGCCAGAGTAAATTCTCTGTTATTTTTTGTTATATTTTTGAGCTTTTTGTTGCTTTTCGTTAACATTTGTCTGTTAGAGAATTTCCGTTTAAAAAATTGATCTTATTACAATTTTCAAAATATCTGTAATTAATATTCCATCAATGTAAGTTGTTATACCCTATACCACTATGTGGTTTGGGTATAATGACTTTGTGCTGCTGTTTGTAACAACCAAAAATATTTGACCTAGACCCATCTTTAATTATACCGATCGAATCAGAATCACTTTCTGAGTTGATTTAACAATGTCCGTCCGTCCGTCCGTCCGTCCGTCCGTCCGTCCGTCCGTCCGTCCGTCCGTCTGTGTGTCCATGTAAAGCTTGTAATCAAACTGCAGGTCGCAAATATGAATATATTTTGATGAAATTTGGTATATAAGCTTTTATCGGCCATGGGATGAACGCTATTGAAATTGGTGAGAATCGGTCCATGTTCAGACCTAGCCCCCATACAAATTACCCATATGAAATCGACATAAATTGCCATAAGATCCAAATTGTCATATAGATCTTACTCAAATTGGGTTTGTATGCATTCATTACATCCACTAATGAGTAGTCCAAAAATGATCCCTTTGACCCCATATAGAGCTGCTTCCCGATCTTCACTTAAATCTATTAAAAAACAAAAATATTGCACTGATTCTTCTCAAATTTTGTTTGTACATATTTTTGCAAAATACAAGAGACTTTACCAAACATGATCAGGATCGGTCCATTTTTGGACCTAGTCCCTTTATAGATATAGCATCCGATATGAACTTTTTCATATCTGCAGCCAAAGAAGTTAATAAAAATCGCACTCAAATTTGGTTTATGCTTATTTTCTATATCGAAGTAGTTGGACCGAAAGATAGGGTCTCTAAACCATGGTATAGGGTATCATATAGTCGGTCTAGACCGACTATAATTTTCTTACTTGTTTTTCTGTTACCCCATTTACAGAAAATAATACTTTATTTATTTATAATATTTTTTATTGAAATACCTAACAACGAGAATATTAAAAATTAGTAAGAGTGCTGAATTCGATATTTGCCGAAGGTCAACGTATTTTTTTAACGTGAAAAAGCACTAAAGTTATAGGCAATTGAAAAATAGCTCATGTATATCTTTGTACAGTGTCTCAAACTAATCATGGAACATTGTTTTTTTAACACTTTCGGTTATTCTACTTATGTATGTCATATAACATAGTCTCTTTACAGTGCCTGTTTTACGTTAAAAAACTCTGGGTTACTATTTTTTTTTTGTATTTTTGTATTTTTCTTTTATGTTTGTTGTAGAAATTAATGAAACAAATATTTTAATTAGTGGACCAAATAAGTTGTGAAGCTTCAGAAAGCGATCGAGTTTCTTATTTTACAAAAAAACATCATCTCGTACTTTTATAGGCATATTCTAGTACAAGAAATGCTTTATTTGATAACTTTTGTAAGCAATTTGGTAGATCCCTGGCATAGTTCAATAAGGCTGTACGATTTTTATACCTATACCAGTGCTTCTCAAACTGTGAGCCGCGGCCCCCTAGGGGGCCGTAGAACTTTTTTAAAGGAGCCGCAAAACATTTAAGTATTTCTACATTTATGTATTTAGTCTTTCAAATATTTTTTTTTATTTTATAAATTTCTTTGAAAATGGTTTATTCCTAAATTTTAAATCGTAAAATTTGTTCAAATTAAATTTTACAGTAGGCTTAGTTACACAGAAGCATATTTTTAAACTTTGTTAAATTTTATAAAATTAGATTTCGTAGTAGGCTTAGCTACACAGAAGCATATTTTTTAACTTCCTAGAATTTTATTAAATTGAAAAATTTATTTCCGCAGTAGGCTTAGTTAGTTTGCAAAAAGAAGCACATTTTTAAATTTTATCTTCATTTAGTGATGTGCTTTCAACATTGACGATTTTTGTAGTTTTTTTTTTTTATGTAATATTAAAAAAGTTAAAAAAGTGAATATATTAAAGCAAAAAAAAAGTATAATTAAATATTATAAAATAATTATATTTCTTTCTATATTCAAGGTAATTATTATTATTTCTTTTAATTAGGTGATAAATTTAACTATTATTTTCTAAAAAATTTAACGATTTTAGTACGGGTTTAAAAATGGATAAGTGGCTAATAAAAATACCTAAAGAGCGAGAAAATTATGAAAGTGTACATGAATTAATAGAACTTACATCTGAAGATCTACAAGAACTAGTAGAATTATCATCTTTACCTGTAACTTCTACTTCAACATCGAGATTAACAACTGGTAATAAGGAAAAAGTCGCCGCAGATAATACACCTCAATTGAAAAATCGTAAATATAATACTGATTATTTGAAATATGGATTTATTTCGTCAACATTTAATAATCAAGAAAGACCTATGTGTGTAATTTGTTTCACCCAACTATCAAACGATAGTATGAGGCCAGGAAAACTACTGCGTCATTCAACTACTTTGCACCCAGAATATCAAAGTAAGCCACTCGAATTTTTTCAAAGAAAGGCAGCAGATAAAAAGGAACAAACTGGTTCTCTTACAAAATATACAAAACTTAATGATGACCTGCTAAAAGCATCTTTCGAAGTTGCCCTATTAATTGCAAAAAACAAAAAACCTTATACGATAGGAGAAGATCTTATATTACCAGCAGCAATTACAATTTGTGAAACTATATACAGTGAAGTCTATTCCTATCTCAAACGATACTATGAAAAGAAGAATTGATAGCATGGGATATAATATTAAAACCCAATTAATATCTCGTATTAAACAGAGAAACTTCTTCGCGATACAAATTGATGAATCTACTGATATAACAAATTACGCGAAGTTAATGGTTTTTGTAAGATATCAGTATAACTTCCAAATTCATGACGATTTACTTTTTTGTCGGGAGCTATTAACTTCAACAAGAGGTATTGATATTTTTGTAAAAGTAGATGAGTTCTTTTCAGAGAATAAACTTGAATGGTCAAAATGTGTAGGAGTGTGTACAGATGGTGCAGAAGCGATGACTGGGAGAATTTCTGGATTCAAAGCAGAAGTACAAAAAGTATCACCAGATGCGCAACATATTCACTGCGTAATACACAGAGAACATTTAGTTTTTCGACGAATGTGTTCCGAACTCAGTGAAATTTTGAGTGACATTACAACTATTGTTAATTTTGTAAAAAATCGTGCTGTAAACTCGAGATTGTTTAATATTTTATGTAAGGAGATGGGATCAGTGCATGAGGTTTTGTTATATCATACTGAAGTAAGGTGGCTTTCACGTGGAAAAGTTTTAAGTAGAATTTTAGAACTTAAAGATGAGTTACGATTATTTCTTTTAGATAAAAAACCAGATCTTGCTACGCACTTTAGTGATGAAAGTTGGATGTGTTTAGCATCATATTTAGCAGATTTTTTTGCTAAAATAAATGAATTAAATCTTTCTCTGCAGGGAAAAGAAACCAATATTTTAGTTTTGAATACAACACTTATTGCTTTTCAAAAAAAACTTTGTTCATGGTCAAACTCTATTAACGAAGGAAATATGGAAATGTTCCCATGTCTGAATGAGTTTGTTTGCACCAATGAAATATCAATATCAAATTCAATTAAAAAAACAATACTGAATCATATTGATGAATCTAAAAGATTTTTTGCTAAATATTTCCCAAACATGAACGAGGAACGAAAATACAACTATATAAGGATGCCATTTGCTAAAGCATTGAAATATGATCATATTTCTTGGGTAGCTCAAGAAGAATTGATTGAAATTAGATCAGATAATTCTTTTGAATTAGAGTTTAACGAAAAAAGTTGTACAGAATTTTGGATAAGGCGACAGCAAGAATATCCGACTATCGCAAAAGTGGCATTGCTAAAATTAATACCTTTTGCGACAACGTATCTTTGTGAAACAGCTTTTTCTTAATTACTAGCCTTTCAACGAGCTCTTTGGAACAAAACCTTCGAATTAGTATTTCTGAAATTTCACCCGATATTGATTATATGTGTAAAACTATGCAATCACATCCTTCTCATTAAATTATTATATCGTAAAAATTAGATATTCTTTTTGTAAAAGTTATTTTTATATAATATTATTTTTGAGTTTATTTTAAAAAGTTTTTCTTTAAAAAAATTGATTTAAATGGATTTATTATTTCTAATAAAAATATTACTTAAACAAAATTAATGATAAATAGTGTTTTAATAGTACTACTTTTTGGGTGGGGGGGAGGGGGGGGGAATGAAACTTTTGTTTCGGAATTTAGGGAGCCGCAATATGAAAAAGTTTGAGAAGCACTGCCCTATACCACTATGTGGTTTGAGTATAATGACTTTGTGCTGCTGTTTGTAACTACCGAAAATATTTGACATAGAGCCATCTTTTATTATACCGATCGACTCAGAATCACTTTCTGGATCGATTTAGCGATGTCCGTCCGCCTGTCCGTCCATCCATCTGTGTGTCCATGTAAACCTTGTAATCAAACTACAGGTCGCAAGTATGAATATATTTTGATGAATAGGTATATTTTGATGAACGCTATTGAAATTGGTGAAATTCGGTCCATGTTCAGACCTGGTCCCCATACAAATGACCCCTGTGAAATCGACATAAATTACCAGAAGATTTAAATTATCAAATAAATCTCAGTCAAATTGGGTTAGTATGTGTTTATAGTCCAAAAATAATCCCTATAGGGCAATTCTTAGTCATAGGCCCCATATAGAGCTGCATCCCGATCTTCACTTAAACCTATCAAAAAACAAAAATATTGCACAGATTTTTCTCAAATTCGGTTTGTATATATTTTTTTCAAAATATAATTGACTTCACCAAATATGGTCGGGACTGGTCCATTTTTCGATCTAGTCCCCATATAAATATAGCATCCGATATGAACTTTTCCATATATGTAGTCAAAAAAAATTATTAATAATGCCACTCAAATTTTGTTTATGCTTATTTTCTATATCGAATTAGTTGGACCGAAGAGATAGGGTCTCTATACCATGGTATATAGGATATCGGTTAGTCGGTCTAGACCATATGGCATAGATTTCACGCATCGGAAATAAAATTTTTTTATTTGATTGAATTGAATAGCAGCGACTGGTCGTAATTACGATGTCTAATAAATTAAATAACGAAGAAATAGAAAATATTTTAGTCAATTTTGATGATTCTGATTTATCTGACTTTGACGACGAAGAAGAAGAAGAAAATTATGTTTTGGAGACGTTATTGGAGAGTCTAAATAATCATAATAACAATTCCTTTTAAATCGAGGAGCCAACTAATCCAGAGGGGAATAACGTTTTATTTGAAAAAAAAAATTAGATGCGGCAGATGATGCATTGGATGTGGATGAAGCTACGGATCCATCATTTCAAAAAATCCTTAAATTTCCAAGAGATTGCTGAAGAGATTTAGACAATAATGGGCTTCGAACTTATTATTAGAACAATCGGATATCCTCGATTAGCGATGTACTGAAATATTGCTACTGGAAGACTACGCTTTCGTGAGCACATGAAGAAAAATTGATTTCATTTAATACGCACTAATTTAAAGTTCAGTGTAGAGGAGAACTCGAATGACAAACTTTATAAGTTCTTCCACTTATAAATACGTTCTTAAAAAGAACGTATGATATTCTGAAAGATGCAAACTACTGCTCTGACGAAATGATGATTCCGTGTAAAGCAAAAACTAGGTTGAAACAGTATCTGCCCAAAAAGCCCAAATGGAATTTTAAATGATCTCGAAATATATACCAAGGAAAACACACAATTATTGGGGAATCAAAATTTGGTTTTTGCTCGGATATTGTCATTCACATCTGTAAAACGATTCCGGAATATAAAAGTCACAAACTATTTTTTGATAATTATTTCACCACGATTAATTTATTAATATATTTACGAGAAAAGGGAATATGGGCAACTGGCACAATACGAGGAAACGGAAGCGGAAAAGCTCCGCTTTCTACAGAAAAAGATTTAAAAAAATTAGGAAGAGGTAGTTATGACTATTGCATTGAAAGGAACAAAAATATTTTCCTTTTAAAATGGCTGGATGGGGGCTGTGTTCAATTGGCTTCGTCTATTTATGGTGATGAAGATAAAAAAGAGGTCATCAGATTTAGTGCTGAACAAAAAAGGAAATCGTTGTGCTACAACCTAACATTGTAGGTGTACATATATAATAAATATATGGGAGTATTCTACAAGATGGACTTTTTGCTGTCATTATACCCAATTTCAAGTCCTACAAGAAAGTGGACACTCCAAATTTTCAACCATTTTACCGACTTAGCAGTATGCAACTCTTGGTTGGAATATCGCAATGATTGTGACAGTAATAATATAAGAAAAAACTATCAAATGGATTTATTAGCATTCCGGAATGATGTAGGCGATGGAGAACGGGGAGACCCAGATTAACTGAAGATGTAGATCTTTCCGACACCCCATCAACTTCGAAGCCGAGGCTATCCTATGAAAGGGCTGCATCCGTTTCGATGGCATTGGACATTGGCCAGAGTACACAATTGCTAAGTGTATATGTAAAGTTCAAGGATGCAAAGGATATTCTAGATACTCTTATTCAAAATGCAACGTCCATATATGCATTCCAAAATGCGCGAGAAATTGTTTCAGGGTATACCATGAAAAATAAGGTAAGTTGTAGGTACATTTTTATATTTAAATTGGTTTTCCTATTCCTTTTTTTTAGGGGCAGATACAAAAGCAGACCAAATGATTGACCTGATTTTGGCAATGATCTCACATTTTTTAATAGTTTTTATGTTTTATGTGAGCAATAAAAGTTTTCTTTTTTATGTTTTTTTATTTTGAATTAATAAGTTTAAAATATATATAAAGGGTGATTTTTTAAGAGATATAGGAAAGTTTAAAAAAAAAACACATAAAATTCAGAAAAATGCATGAAATCTTTATTTGAATCGATAGTACGGTCCATATAATTTAATGTTTGAAGATTATTTCATGCAAATGTTGACCGTGACTGCGCCTCAAATGGTTCATCCGCTTAGTCCAATTTTGGCATACTCTTTCCAACATTTCGGCCGGTATCTCACGAATAAATGCTTCAATGTTGTCTTCCAATGCGTCAATTGAAGCGGGATTGTGTGTATAGACATGAGCTTTAACATAGCCCCACAACAAATAGTCTAAAGGCGTTAAATCGCACGATCTAGGCGGCCAATTGACCGGTCCCGAACGTGAAATAAAATGTTCACCGAACTCGCCTCTCAATAAGTCCATTGTTGCGCGTGCTGTGTGGCATGTGGCACCGTCTTGTTGAATCCACATGTCACGCAAGTCAAGCTCTTGCATTTTGAGCAAAAAAAGTTGGATATCATCTCTCGGTAACGCTCACCATTCACAGTAACGTTACGATTCGCATCATCTTTGAAGAAGTACGGTCCAATGATGCCACCAGCCCATAAACCGCACCAAACTGTGACTTTTTCTGGATGCATTGGTAGCTCTTCCAATGCTTCTGGCTCATATTCACTCCAAAATCGACAATTCTACTTATTTACGTACCCATTGAGCCAAAAATGAGCTTCGTCGCTGAACACAATTTTTCGGTAAAAAAGTGGATCTTCGGCCAACTTTCCAAGAACCCATTCACCAAAAATTCTACGTTGCGGTAGGTCGTTCGGCTTCAATTCTTGCACCAGCTGTATTTTGAAAGGCTTAACACCTAAATCCTTCCGCAAAATTTCCCACGTTGTTGAGTAACAGAGGCCCAATTGCTGCGAACGGCGACGAATCGATAATTGATGGTCATCATTAACACTGGCCGATACAGCTGCAATATTTTCTTCAGTTCGCACTCTACGTAAGCGTGTTGGTTGTTTAATGTCCAACAATGTAAATTTGGTGCGAAATTTAGTCACAATAGCCCGAATAGCCGCTTCAGTGGGTCGATTAAACTGCCCATAAAATGGAAGAAGCGCGCGATGAACTTTCTTAACAGAGCACGCATTTTGATAATAAAATTCAATAACTTGCAAGCGTTGTTCGTTTGTAAGACGATTCATGGTTAAATTATAGACCAAACTGAAGATGTTTGACAATGAAACAAAACTCAAAACGTGCGTCAGCTGTTTAAACCAGTGTTGCCAAAAAGATAATAGCTAAAAAATCACCCTTTATATTCTTATTTAAAAAATAAAATTATCTCTTGATTAAGTCTTAATTAGGCCAAAAAGGGGCAAAAAATATTTTATTTTTCCTCTTTGGCTTTTGAATATTCAAAACGTAAGCTAAAACATTAACAAAATGGAGGATAATGATTTTTTTAAGTCAAAAACAAAAAAGAAGTACAGAAAGGGTTAATTTTAATTTATTTATTACCAAATTTTATGCTTTTAACAAACCAAAACTGTTCATTTACAGATATATCCTATTTTTGTTGACTTAATTTTGCGCAATAAAATAAAAATTGGCAACACTAAAAAAATTATCAAAGTAATAATGAAACTCCTTGTTGTTTTAAATTGAAATAGTCGATAACGCTTTTTAAACTTTAACGTTGATGCTGTTTTAAAAATTTTAAGTCATCGATTGGGTTTTGTAAAGCTCGTTGAACTTCTTTTGCTAGAGAGTTAATAAAAAAAAATTATCGAATGAGGGAAAAACTGTACGTGAAATTGTTCAAATAGTAAGTCGCGCTCCTACAACTATTTTTATACCCTATACCACTATGTGGTTTGGGTATAATGACTTTGTGCTGCTGTTTGTAACAACCAAAAATATTTGACCTAGACCCATCTTTAATTATACCGATCGAATCAGAATCACTTTCTGAGTTGATTTAACAATGTCCATCCGTCCGTCTGTCCGTCCGTCTGTGTGTCCATGTAAATCTTGTAATCAAACTACAGGTCGCAAATATGAATATATTTTGATGAAATAATATATAAGCTTTCATCGGCCATGGGATGAACGCTATTGAAATTGGTGAGAATCGGTCCATGTTCAGACCTAGCCCCCATACAAATTACCCATATGAAATCGACATAAATTGCCATAATATCCAAATTGTCATATAGATCTTACTCAAATTGGGTTTGTATGCGTTTATTACATCCATTAATGAGTAATCCAAAAATGATCCATTTGACCCCATATAGAGCTGCTTCCCGATCTTCACTTAAATCTATTAAAAATCAAAAATATTGCACTGATTCTTCTCAAATTTTGTTTGTATATATTTTTGCAAAATACAAGAGACTTTACCAAACATGATCAGGATCGGTCCATTTTTGGACCTAGTCCCTATATAGATATAGCATCCGATATGAACTTTTTCATATCTGCAGCCAAAAAAATTAATAAAAACCCATTCAAATTTGGTTTTTGCTTATTTTCTATGTCCAGTTAGTTGGGCGTAAGAGGTAGGGTTTCTAAACGCATGGTATAGGGTATCGTATAGTTGGTCTAGACCGACTATAATTTTCTTACTTGTTAATATTATTGAACGTCAGAAAAACAAACTATTTATACCCTATACCACTATGTGGTTTGGGTATAATGACTTTGTGCTGCTGTTTGTAACAACCAAAAATATTTGACCTAGACCCATCTTTAATTATACCGATCGAATCAGAATCACTTTTTGAGTTGATTTAACAATGTCCGTCCGTCCGTCTGTGTGTCCATGTAAATCTTGTAATCAAACTACAGGTCGCAAATATGAATATATTTTGATGAAATTTGGTATATAAGCTTTCATCGGCCATGGAATGAACGCTATTGAAATTGGTGAGAATCGGCCCATGTTCAGACCTAGCCCCCATACAAATGACCCCTATAAAATCGACATAAATTGACATAAGATCCAAATTGTCGTATAGATCTTAGTCAAATTTGGTTTGTATGTGTTTATTACATCAATTAATGAGTAGTCCAAAAACGATTCCTATGGGACAACTCTTAGTCATAGGCCCCATATAGAGCTGCTTCCCGATCTTCACTTAAATCTATCAAAAAACAAAAATATTGCACTGATTCATCTCAAATTCTGTTTGTATATATTTTCGCAAAATACAAGAGACTTTACCAACCATGGTCAGGATCGATCCATTTTTGGGCCTAGTCCCCATATAGACATAGCATAGTTCCGATATGAACTTTTTCATATCTGCACAAAAAAAAATTAATAAAAATGCTACTGAAATTTGGTTTATGCTTATTTTCTATATAAAGTTAGTTGGGCCTAAGCGATAGGGTCTCTAAACGCATGGTATAGGGTATCGTATAGTCGTTCTAGACCGACTATGATTTTCTTACTTGTTTTAAGATAAATCGAAACCAAACAAAAAAATAAATTTTGTTCTGCCTCAGAAATAGAAATAGCTAGTGCGACAAATAAAGCAAAATTCTCGTTTAAGTGCACCAAAGTTAGCGGCTGATGTTCAAAAATATCTTTGAATGAAAGCCAACCCAGAAACAGTGCGTATAGGTCTTCGTAAGCATGGTTTCAATGGCAGAGTCGCTGGAAAAGAACCGTTTATAAGCATCACCAATAAGAAAAAGCTTACGAAGTTTGCAAAAAAAAAATTGTGACAAAGAATTTACTTTCTAGAATTTTAATTTCTATTTACAAACGAAAGTTTTTAGGTTAGACGGACGCTTATAGGAAAGCAAATGAAGAGCTCAATATGAATAATTTTCGACCCACAGTAAAGCACGTTATGGGCTCAGTTATATTTTGGGGAGCTGTATCAGCTGCTGGCCAGGGAATTTGCATATAATTGATGACATTATGGATCAAAATATGTATTTGGATATGCTTAAGAAATCTTTAACGAAAGTTTGGAAAAATTAGGTATTAAAGAAGGATTTTACTTTTACATAGATAATGCTCCGAAGCATCATGTTTTGGAAACGCCATCTCGATCCCTGGACTTGAATATTATTGAGCACGTATGGATTTATCTTGAAGAAAAACTAAAAAATCACATAATTTTTAATCGTGATCAACTAAAAGCTGCTCTTATCGAATAATGGGCATAACTCGACTCATCTTATTGTGAAAAGTTGGTTAGTTCGATGCCAAAACGTTTTGCAGCTTTGATTGAACAAAAAGGTTTACCAACAAAATGTTAAAATATTATTTATTTTAATTTGTTATGAAAAATTTTTTTTACCCGAGTTTCGAGTATTAAAAACTTACATTTTTATGTTTGAAGGCATGTAAAATGATAAATTTAAGTATTTAGTATAACAAATATATACATTTTGGATTCGTACAAGTACCATGGATATCACCCTTAAATTTCAGAATCAGACTTTCCTACTGGCATGGGGAAACCACTACTAAAGTAAAAGTAAAAAATATGAGGACTTCACGTTCTTCAAATTTCAAAGTAATCCGGCCAAAATTGTGGTTCGGAAGAACCGCGAACAAATTTACTAAACACACACATAGCATATGTATAATTTTACGTAATTGTACGGGTTAGTAACAACTTTTAATGCAAATTACTCAAAATAAAGGAAAAAATTTAAAAATCTTTAAATCTGGTGAACAGCTAAAAAGAAATACCTTTCAAATAATATACGTTTGGTCAAAATCGGGATAAAACGGTAGAACAAAACATCGGTAACAAAAAATCGCCTAGTCTATTAATATTATAGATATTCAATTTGATGCATTTTAGACTCAATAAATACGAGTTTATCAACCTGAAACCATATGGCCACCTCCATCTTGTTAAACATTTGGGCAAAAGATTTTCTTTATTTTATTCAGCTCCACTTAACTAACTTTTTTTCTTTTAATGCCGAAAATGCAAATCTTGCTTTTATCTGAAAATAAAACCCGTCCCAAAATTCTGGAGTCTTGCTGACATACTCATTTACAAAGATCATATGTTTTTTTTCTATTGGCATCTCAAATGAGTGGCTTTTTATGTGCTACACAACCATCTTAGTCAGATTATTTTAATATTTTGCGAACGGTACCTTCATGGATGTCTTTTCCGAAGGATTCTTTGAAGTAATTTGGAAAGCAGTACTTCTTGAATTCTGTTTTAGTGACGCTAAAATTGAACTATGTTTTGACAACATTGAATTGAATAGCGTAATGTACTGAGGAGTGGCTCCTGCCTATGATCCGCTTAATTAATTATTGCTGCTTATGTTCTAGTTATTATTAGTTCGAAAAAGATATATATTTATTAACAACGATGAAAATAAGTTTTTTCGGCTGGGTCTCTTTAAATTTGTTAAAATTTGGCAATGATACATTTTTTATTTCGGACCTCTATGTCCAACACTTGAAATATGGCGGCGCGAAAATTGAACAATTTATTTTTAAAAACAATCTATGAAGTGTTCTAAAATAATTGTATTTATCTTAAAAATTTGTTAGCATATTACACCCACCAAGGTCTAAATTAAAAGATATTTAGACATCCTTTACATTCACTAAATTTTGTGCCATTTTTGGTTAGACGATCAACTCGAAGGAAAAGAAGACCTGATTTTTATGTACCGGAAGTACACAAGAGGAATTGATATGTTACTATTTTATACTTTGTTTTACATATGTCTATCAATTGTTAAATTCAAAGAAATTATTTTGGTATTGAAATATTTGTTTGATATTTTGTTTTCGTGAAAATTTTTCATTCATTCAAATACTAACTGCTGAACAATAAACATTAATTTTTTTTAAACAAAACATTTTATTGAACCATTAAAAATTTTTTTTTAAATTTTGAAAAAAGCGAAACGGTAACATTTAAATATCAAAACCAAGAAACCGGACCAAAATCCGAACTAAATCTGTATAACAAATTGAAAATCTATAAAGCGATATTAAAACCTGTTTGGACATATGACCTACAATTATGTGGCACGACATGCAACTCTGACGTAGAGATTCTACAACGGTATCAGTCTAAAACTTTACGACTCATTATTAATAATCCTTGGTATGTAACCAACAAACCAACAAACATATTCACGAAGATCTTATAGCATGTTCAGGCGATGCAAAGAACCACTTGATTCTCTCTCTGAATCATGATTGTGAACCTTGGTGTTCAGACGAGTTTTCTTGTTTCAATTTGACGTTTATATTTTTTGTACAAATATTTTAAGACATCCTTCTACACTTTACGTTTCACTATTTAATTTTTTCCATTTTTATTTGAATATATATATGTAAATATATACTTTTTATTTGTTAAATGTGTCTATTTATTTTATTGCACAAATTAATTTTTTGTTTTTTCTTTGTTTATATATTTTTGACAGCTAGCTCAGATAAACTAGCGATAATTTCTTATCAAACTTGGAGATGACACTCAATGTTTCTACGTTCATTTTGAACCAAGTAGATTCGCTCTCAATATTTTGTATGGCGAGTCATGTAGATTAAATCATGATTCGGGCGCCAACCGTGAATGAGAGAGCGAACCGCGAATCTTGCTGTCCGTGTGAACATAGCATTAGATTTCCTTATATTAAAGATGAAATTAACAGATTAAATAGTAGCTACTCAAACCCTCTATCAATTATTCTATTTGATGAATCTAAAGAAATCAAACGACTAAAAAGGTTTCATATCTTAGAATAGAATACAATCTTTTATTATAAATATGTAAATATATACTGTGTGCGTCAAAATAAAGTAAACACCTCATATTGTTTTAAAATTTTTTTTAATATATTTATGTAAACAAAGTTTTATTTAAAAAAAAATATTGCATAATTCATTGGTAATTACAGCAAAATTGTGATCATTAAAACATTTAACAAAAACTAAAGCACATAAGAAAATAATTCTCTTTTTATAGAAGTGCACCAGTTTTTTCGCATCAAAATAAAGTAAACAGATTTGATAATGATAATTAAAAATTTATATTTAATATTTTGTTTGTTGTCCCTTTGACTTTATCACAGCTGCTAATTTTCTAGGCATCGAGTCAACAAGTTTTTCTGTGAAATCAGGTGAAATTTTACCCCCATTCATCCTGTACTACCACCTTTAGGTCATCCTTACAAGAAATGTTCCTTTCTCTACTTTTTTTGTCGAGATGTGCCCACGAGTGCTCAATTGGATAAAGGTCTGGGGATTGCGGCGGATGATCAAGTGTTTTCGGAGTACGATAGAGCAACCACTCCTTTTTGGAGGAATGTTTAGGATCATTGTCCTGTTGAAATATCCAGCTCTGCGTTAAGTCCAATTTCTCCACACTAGGGGCTACATTTTTTTTTTAAACGTCAAGATAATCTTCCTTTTTCATTGTAGATTCGATAAACACAAAATTAACGACCCCCGATGCCGCCATACATCACCAGACCATTACGGAGTCTCTACCATGCTTGCTGCGCCGTATCTTTGGAGGTTTATTTACACCAAATATTTCAAAATTACTTTCATCGGTGAAAAGAATGTTTCTGGATAAGGTTTTTAGGCACATTTATATATTTTTGGCGAAATTCATACGCTTACCTTGGTTGACCTTCTATATATAAGGCTTTTTACGTTGCACTCTACCATGTAAGCCATTTGGGTGTAGTGATCTTCTAATGGTGCTAGCGCTGATTTACGGGAAGTTTTTGTGATATCTTCAGCTATTTTTACAGCCTGGAAGTCGTATTCGCTTTTACTTTTCTAACTATAGCTCTTATTTCTGTGTCTGTAAGACGCTTTGGTCGCCTTGCGCCAGGCAAATTCGTTACGGTGTTGTATTTGGCATGTTTGTCGGTGATTTTTTTTATTGTGCCATGATGCCTTCCAACAATTTTACTTACATCACTCAAAGATTTGCCTTTCTTATGTAAATCTATTATGATTGTAAATTTTTGACTATTTAACGTTGCAAAAAATTCTTTTTTGCTGATACACTTTGTGATTGATAATTATTTGGTACGGTACTTTTCCGTTATACTTATAAACAAACGAATTATTATGGAGCTGCCACCACTTTTACAATTTAAGGATTTTTCACATAAGGATGATACCACTGTTTACTTTATTTTGACGCGTAAAAATTGGTATATTTGAATAAAAAGTGAATTAAATTCTAACGTCCTTTTATTTTTGTTTTAATGAGTTCAAATCTACTTGAATTACTACAAAATTATGCAATATTATTTTTTATATACATATCATTGTTTATATAAATATAATAAATATTTTTTTTAAATAATTTGTGATGTTTACTTTATTTTGACGCCCACAGTATGTATGTATATGCAAATATGTAAGTACTAAATTTTGTATGTTATTAAAAAAAAAAATAAATAAAGTTATTAAGCTTGATGAAGCTTATAAATATAGGTAAAGTATCACTAGTACTTATATAATTAATTTACTTATTGCAAAATAGATTGTAAACAAAAATATAATTATAAAAAAAATATTTACTTTATAGATTTGTTATATTCTTTACCTTGATTTGTCTCTCTTTGCAGTCTGCATTGTATTTGTTGCATATTAAACCACAACTTCGCTGTTAACGTTTAACTAACGTGACAATGAAACAAAAACAACACTTTGGGCAGCGGGACCTCTTTATAAATTTATGTAGATTGAAGAGATCGCTTTAAAAAAATTACCACCATCCGGAATATTTTTATTAAGTTTAGTAATTTGTTCAATAAAACATTAGAAACACATAATTGTTGTAGAGATTTTAAACAAAAGCCACGAATGAACAAAAGAAGTTGGCCCCGATTTTGTTTTGGTTTATAATAAAAACAACATAAAACACTTGCACACATAAACTTTAACACATACAATGTTGGTTTGTACTGGTTTTTATTTTTAAATAAAACTTTTAATTTTTAATTAATAAACCAATTAAAAAAGCAATTAAAAAAGTAAACACAACGAATTTAATAAATCACGCACGAGATGAAATGTTTTAATACTAAACAGGTATTGCCAGATCTGACAAAATACCACATTGACATGTGGGTGTTGCCTCAGCTAAATGTCATGAGTAAAAACAAATCGTTTTTATTAAGTTTTGTTTATATGCAGAGCCGTTTATAACAATTGTTAATACAATTAAATTAAGTTATTTTTTATTTATTTATTTAAAAAACTATCATCATTACAGTTAAAATAATTTATACATATATTTAATATCTACAGTTTTTGAGATTTTACTAAAAGTATTGCAACAAATAATTTACTTATTTTAATAAGTGAAAAAAACATTTGGAAATATTTACATGTAGGTAAAAAAGATAGGGAAAAAACCTTTAAGATTAAGTTATTTAGAACATTTTATAATAATAGAAACAAAAAAGTAAATATTCCTTAAGTTTTTAATGTTTAAGACGAAGTGATAAGTTAGAATTTAATTTTTATTGCATTTATGATGCATTTATCATGTTAAAAGTATCAGTTCATAAAAAATTAATCAACTTTTATTACAAATTATCACTTCAATTAAAAGCAACCGCTATGCGTGATCTTAAGGAAGGTTTAATTGATCTTTTACGATCTGTTGGAATTTCCGTTAGAGATAATCATAATTCACCCACAACGCCTATCTCAAAAGCATCACAAAAACCAAAGAAACTATGAATATACGGCTGCCGATTGTAATGGTGGTTTCAATGCCGGTAATAATGGAGTTATATACAGTCAATCGTTATCCTCCATATCCTGAGTAATTTAAGTAAGAGTGCTAACACCGCCTTCATCAAAATCGGAAAATCATCCAACTACCGAAGACACTTAAAGTTGTTGTGGCTTTAATTATTATTCCGAAAATGATAGGGATACACTAATCGCTGGTTGTACTCATAATAATCCAGCCAATATGAATATGCTAGCTATTAATTGTTGTAATAGTAATGAAGATATTTTGGACTCTTTCTGTACCTTATGCACTTCTTGAAAAAGCCGTGGAATTGTCTTCGAAGTCAAGACTTTGTAAAATCTGATTTAACCGATTCCGCATGGTGTCACTTACTTGTTACGAATGTCGTCATCCTGACTCCACAAATTTCTATAATTAGCGTGAAAATTGTAGCCCGTAATGGTTAATATATAGGTAAATGCTCTAAGCTCGCCAACTGTTATATTTGGGTTTGGTCTATTTTGCAACTGGAAAAATGGGGACAAGAGCTGACGTGTCATTATTTACCCATTGAAACACTGTATCCTTGTTTCCTGGCGGCAATGCAACCAATGCAACGCTTTCTGTCTGGTGATGCTGTGCGATTGGATGTTGTTGATTGATCGTCCAATCCTTGATATGTGTCTACATCCACAATAATGAGTAAATCTTTTACATTTGATGCTGAAGAATTCAGGATTAAAGAAAAATAAAATAATTGATGAACTAATATTAGTTTTCATACATGCCTCCTTCTTCATAGCAGCGTTTAAGCCGAGCCGGACAAACATTATCTGGAATGCCCCCACGTTCATCTTCAGCATCATCTTTGCCAGATATGTTGCCATCTACAGGCGGCTCGATGTAAATGACAGTTGGTATATCAGTTAGCTGATTATTATTGTCTACTTCATCGAGCTTTTGAATGTAATAAATAATATGTTGATTATAAACTGACAATGGAATGCGAAAAAAACATGTACCATAGCCGACCCACGGTAACGCCTTGAGTAAAATGTAAAAAATAGTACAAAAAGAAATTGTTTCTAAAAAAACGATTCGCATTTCATAGTTTATTTCATTAGTTAACAATAAGTGTAATTATATTTAAAATATATTAAAAATTAATACTAAGAACATATTCTTACATTCGGAAAATGGGAATTTTTAACTTTTTTTCACCTCAATTTCACAAGCAATATCTTCGTTAACTGAACTCAGAATAAAAAAACTTTATTTGTTGTCAGAAATATTTTCCATTAAATAACGTTTTTCACTTGTAATTTTATTGTGCTCTCTTGGATTTATTTGATTAAATTTAACGGCATATTTTACATTACCATATGATAATCGTGGGTTATTTCGAGTTAATAATTCCACAAATTCCACGATTTTTAAATGTATAAACGTCAAAATCAAATAAACTTCAAATTCATGTGGATAGCAATATTTCTGTCATGACAAAAAGTATTTTTTTTTTTTTAATAATATATATTAATATGTATCCGATAGATATAGACATGAACATTGCTACGAATTATAGCAAGTCGAGACACTGTGTGAGATTTAAACCGACTTCAAGATACTTTTTAAGCTAATACGTTTCTTCCATATTAAAAAATTGGCATTGTGAATCTCAGCTTCGATAACTAAGTTAACCTTTTTTAGCAAAATACTTTTGGCTTTCAATCTCATAACTGTAAACTTCTTATTGATATTTTATCTCTTTGCTGGGACATTAGTTGACAAAGTATTGCCATATTAAACAATTGTCATTGTATGTCTGGGCATTGACAGCCAAGTTTTTAGCCAAAAATACTTATGCCGGTTTTCTCAATGTATCGTCAAACTGTCTGTTACTTAACCAGGACATAAATTTATTGGACCGATAAACTGCCGGTTAACAATTTTGGTTTTCTCAATGTACCAACAAAAACATTATTTTCAGTTGGCAATGCCTCTCAAAATACGTATGAAAGTTGGGAGAATTATTATCAGTTGGCAATAGCTCTCAAAATTGATATGAAAGTTGGGAGAATAATTTATCTGTACGATAAATAAATAATTGGCAGATGAGTGCTGGTTAGCTTTGTGACAAAATAGAAGCAAACCAGACATTGAGAAAACCAAATTTCTTTAAGCGGCAGTTTCTCGTTGGGATAAAAGAAAATCGCCTATTGAGAAAACGGGCATTACTCTTATAAGCACCAAAGATTTTAAGAAATTTATTACCTCATTAGTTTTTGCTTTGAATTAACATTAAAAATTTTACACTTGACAGTTTCTTATTAATTCGAATGAGTTAAATTGTTACAAATCATTGTCTTACAAAAAATAATATTTTTTTCTAATAACACAGGCCTATAAGATTTGCCCACTGAGATCTGAAGATGTTTTTCACGTACGTTTTCGCGCTTAATTCAAATCTAGCTACCTTATTACTGTGTCTTAAAAATCAACTTTTTGCCATGACAGAAATTCTGCCATAAACCCTGCCATAAATTTGACGTTTCGTTCGATTTTGACGTATTGGAGTATTTGAGTATTTTAAAATGGCGCAACTTAAATTAAATAAAAGCGAAATTATTAATTTCATTATTATATATCGCGAATATGATTGTTTATGAAACTACAAAAGTGAAAACTATAAAAAAAGGGATTTAAAAAGAAAAGTATCTCTTTCAAAGCAATGAGTACAATAGCGCATTTTTGTTGTTTACGGTTTAAAGACATTTTGGAAATGAAATGTTTAGACATAATTGGCCCACTTTGCGTTTTGACGTTATTATGTTTCTCTGACTTGAATATGAACATTTCCATGAATTATAGCTAGTCGAGACACGGTTTTATATTAATATAATAATATTAATAGTACAAAAAAAAACATAGAATACCATCAAAATTTTATCTTGAGATTTTCAGTCATAAAACAACCGTAAAATCTAAATAAATGGTATTCTATAATTTTGAAATTGGCCACAATTGGTGCAGTAAAGTGTTAGCAACTGAAGGAAAAAGACAGGGTGCTAACCGCCAGTTAGGGTTAGTAAAAATTGAGCACACTATGCGATAAAACAACGCGATTTTATTGTTGAACAATACTGCAAGTGTTTGGCGGCTACAGTTCGAAAATATCGTACATAATATAGTCGGAATATTAATCTAACTTCATCAACTGTGAAGAGAGTAAATGAAAAATTCTGACAGATAGAATCAAATGGTGATGCTAAACACACTGTACGTCCAAAAACAAGCCGTTGGTGAAAGTCCAGGAACATCAATTTGTTCAAGTTCATCGTGTAGCTATTTTGTGCGGTCATTGGACCATTCTTCTTCGAAAATGACGTTGAAAAAAAAAACAATGTAAAGACGACAAAATTGTGTTTTCCCTTTATATACATGCGAGGGCGTTTCTACACATCTGTGAATTTGTTTCTTTACCACAAAAAATTATTTCTCATCATGTCTGCAATTTTTTTTATAACTTCCAAGAAATAAGTTTCCTCAAGATCCGCAAAATAAGCACAAGTTTGAACACTGATTTCATCGTTGGAGCTAAACTTTTTCCCACTGAGCCATTTCTTTACGTTTGACAATGGAAAATAGTCACTGGGGGCTAAATCCGAAGAATACGGCCTGTGAGGTAGCAATTCTTAGCCCAGTTCTTGATGAAAGGGCACTTTCTTCTTGGCCAAATGCAGTCGTTTTTATAACCTATACCACTAAAATGTCTTTCAGCTGATGTTTGTAACTGCTTTTATTATACCGATCGACTCGATTTAGTGATGTCCGTCCGTATGTGTGTCCATGTAAACCTTATAATCAAACTATAGGTCGCAAATATGAATAGGATTTTATTAAATTTGGTATATATACTTCTAGCCGCCATAGGACGAACGCAATGGAAATTGGCAATCGTTGCATGTTCAGATCTAGTCCCAACAATTCTTAGTCATAGCCCGCATATAAAGCTGCTTTCCGATCTTCAATTAAAGCTATAAAAAACAAATATATTGCACAGATTTTTCTCAAATTTGGTTTGTATATGTTTTAAGATATGAACTTTTTCAGACCTGCAGGCCGAAAAATTTAATAAAAATTCCACTTATTTTGGTTTATGGTTATTTTCTATGCCCAATTAGTTGGACCTAGGACCAATACTCTAAACTATAATTTTCTTACTTGTCTACAAAAGGAAAAATTATCAAAGTAGTATTTTGATTGCATCCACTTTCTATGAACTACTGATATCTCGGCAATATAGGTGAATTGATTGAGAATTTGTTGCAATTTTGGGAACAAAAAACATTTAACTTTCTTTAGCATTAAGTAATTTAACGGGGATATGACATTTTTGCCACAAATGATTAAAACTTCTGCCATCAATTTATTTGCTGGAATGTAATTCTTTCAGGCAATATGACTGCGGAATTTTCTTTTTACGAATATTTTGTTTTGTTTGTGGGGATACTTGAAATGAAAATTTCACCTTTTGCCATTTAATTTTTTTCGAAATACAACTCAATTTTTGAAACTGCAATTATTTCAAATTAGAAATCAAATTCAAAATATTTCGTAGTTTGTTTTTTTTTTTTTTTAGTAAAATTCATCATCAAGATGGTTAAATTCACCGATTATTTCAATAGTACCACCTTGAAAGGAAGGGCAAATGTAAGTGTATTTAAAACGAAAAAATATGAATTAGTCAATGAAACAGAAAACTTAAAAAGGTGGCCAAAGCCACTTACGCCTCCATTGCAGCTTTATATGTTTATAGTCGTTTTAAAAAGTCCACAAATAAAGCCGAACAACATCCTAAAGATGGCGAACATGATCAAGAAAATCATGGGCAGGAGACGGATACTCACTCAGCTGAACCTAAAGAACATTATGTATGTGCCTATTGTGAGGAATGGAAGAAAAAGTGTTACGGTCACGATGAAGCAGATGCCCATGCCAACGAAAATCATGGCCAACACGATATTGCAGATTCATACGTTCATGCAGATTCAATCACAAAATCTGGCCATGGTCATGCTGATTCATCCACGAAATCTGCTGATGGTAATGCAGAAGATTCTTTAAAATCTGTTAATGAACATGATAATGGAGCTGTTAAATGTGAGTTTTCCAACAAACAAACAGCCTTCATTTATGGGCCAAAAAATCGCCCATGTTCTGTAACTCAACTCCCCATGAGAGAAAAACGAATGCGAATTTTTGAACACTAAAAGTGAAATTATTTCGAATTACAGAACATGTATTTCATATAAAACCCTGGCCATACTTCGGACATGTTGAGTATTTATAATTTTATTTATTTTCTTTCGATATTTTAGCTCCTTGTAACACACATGCCACATCTGAGGGACATTAAACATTCACCAACTTCTGCAAATAAAGCACCATGTCAGAAAAGTGCAGAAATATGTATGGGCAGAAGATTTTGTAACTTTCAAACATATTTTTTACCATTTTGAGTTTTGATTTAAATTTTAATCTAAAATTTAAAAAAAAAATAAAATTCCCTCTTCCGAGAGATCGATGGTAACTCAATTTTAAATTTTTTTTTTTTTGAATTTTGTGAAATTTATCCTTCGTATAAACTTACCCCTCCTCGCAACTTTATAAGTTAAATCATGACATTTTTTTTTTTTTATATCAGTCGAGATTACCATTTCTTAGTCAGTTTGTTAAAGAGTTTGTAAATTGACCTTAAAGGATGTGCGAGCGATATTTAAAAAAAATCCCTAAGATTTCTTGAATCAAAAAATTTCTTTTTGCCAAGAAATATAACTGGATTTGTCTATTTGTGACCGAAATATGTCGAAAAGTTTGAAATTGAATTTCCTGGAAACACTAGGTACGGTTCAAGGAAATAGTTAAAAATAATTAAAATTATTTTAATCAGAATATCGCTTTTTATGCTTAATATTCCACCCTTCAAATTCAATTCTGACCATCTTCACAATATGCTATAATACCTAAGTAATTCCTTTGTAACTTATCTTAAAAAATTACAATTTTCACAAATGGTTTGTTTAATTGTTAATTATTATACCCTCCACTCCAGTGTGCAGAGGGTATATATAAGTTTGTAATTACGTTTGTAATAATTAGAAAAAAAATTTTGGACCCCATAAAATATATATATTTGTGATCCTTATAACAACTGGAGTTGATATAGCGATGTCCGTCTGTCCGTCTTAGGAAATCATGATGACGGCATCAATCGGGCAGCTAGGGTGCTCGTTGACATAAAAAATGATTCGTTAACATCCTGAAAAGTTTGCTATTTAAAATCGTCCAAATCGGTCGATTAGGGCCCCAGATTTGAATGAAGAACTAAAAAAGTCTTGAAAAAATATAATTTTCTATGTTGTTCTTGTCACGATCATGCCCTGAATAGTGCAGCTACAGTGATCATTTTTAGTGAGAATGATTCACCAAATTCATGGGAAGATTTCTATTTCAAAAATCATTAAAGTCGGTGGAACAGGTCCAGGGAAATCTCCGAAAAAGTAAAAGAAAAATGAAAAATATGATGATTCTATATTGTTCTTGTTGTTATTCTAAATGTTATATTGTTGTCATAGCTGGACTTGTTGTTTTTGTGGTCGTTGTGGTAATAATATAATAAAAACTAACCCTTTATATATTTTTTTATTAACTCTGGTAGAAAAATTTAAAAGTTTCCATTGTTTTGGCATCACTCTAAAAATTTGTTATATCATTTCTGTTATTACCACGAGCCTGCCTGCAAAATTTTAGACCGAATGGCTTACGGGAAATTGGTTAAAATCGATCCAAAATTTTTTTGACAAGCAGACACTACGAGTTAATATAAAGGGAGTAAAAATTCACCAACATCTTAAGCAAATAATGCTAAAATACCTAGTTGTTAATAAAAAAAAAAAAATAATGTTAATATAGCAAAAAAAATTTTATGTATAAATTTATTTATAAATTTATAAATTTACTAGCTGAGTCCGGTCCGCGTTGCTGGCCCGAAGAAAACATCTGGATTTTATATTGCATCTAAATTTTAATACCGAGTGTCGGGCAAAAGTAAAGCACGATTTAATAATATTATGAATATGACTGAAAAAAAATATACGTTTTCTTGAATATTTTAACACCAGCGCCACCTACAGGTGAAAAACTTTGTCAGCAACTTTAGTTTTATGTACATAATATATGTTGCGAATTTGAGCTAAATTGGACCGTAAATAAATTTTTTGGGAAAATCTCGACCCCAGCGCCACCTATCGGGTACAAAAAAAAGTTATGCAAATCGGAGAACCAAAGCAACATATGGTATGAATACGAAGTCGCTAGCATTAGTGGTTCAACAGTTATTAGAGTACCAACATACGCACCAACGTTTTTATATATTAAGATATAAACATATTAAATAATACAAATAATATACATATATTCTATATATGTATATCCATAACAACTGCATGTTAGAAATAAGTCGGTATATTATTTTATTTACATAAAATTCTGCAATATTTTGTTGTGGGGAAAATACATTTCTTTTGCATTAACAGAGTGTCACTTCATTTTGCTCAGCGTGAATACAAAATTGCACTTTTTAAATTTTCCATTCAAATTTAAGAAAATATCAATTCTAAAAACTGGAATTAAAAATTTCCAACTATAAATTACAATTAATTGAATTTCAGAAAATCATATCAAAACATCGGAAATTATAATTTTAAATTTAGAAGACATCAATTGCATCTTTAATATATAAATTTTATTCGTTAAACACAAATTGAAATTCCAAAAATAAAAAAAAAAAACACCAAATACCTATGTTTACATTTAAAAAATTTTTACATTTAAAAAAAATATTGATATTCAGGAGAAATTAATAGCCTTTCAGTACCGCGAAAAAAAGAAAATTGCAAAATTATCAGTAAAATTTTTAAACGATATTCACTATTGTTAAAGTCAGCTGTTGTTGTTATCTAAACGACAACCATTTTTGTGTTATTTATTCAATCGATAAAAACTTCAGTTTTTAGGTTGAAATGTCGCCATACATAAATAAAAATCATAAAACAGTGAAAATATTTTGTTTTAATTAAAAAACTTTTTTATATAAATAAAAAAATTAAATAGCATATTCAATTCATTATTTCATTTTCAAATAAATAAACAGAAATATTAGTAAAAAAAATAGAGATATTAAACATAAACATAAAATCATCCTGTCAAACATGAAGTAATTTGTTTTTTTCTATTCTTCTTTGTGTTTTTCGCTTATTTTGACAGAGATGCCACTCGTTTACAATTTAAATAAATAGAAAAATAGAGATGTCGACTGTCGTTAAGATGTATGTACTTAGTGAATCACTTAATCCTTAGTGCAAACAACAGTAGCTGTCGATATATTTTGCGATTGTCGGATCGTTGAAATTTACAGAATCACACTACAGAAAACATTAATTTAAATTCAATGAATTTAAGAAAACGTCAAATGATATTTAAGAATTGCGAACATAAAAACTGTTACATAAATAAACGCAATTTGATGAGAATGTTATTTTTTTTATATATAAATTTTCACAATTTTTTTTGGATGAAAATTTGAAGTTTTTCAGAAAATAAAGAGAACAAATTATTTTATTTAAAATGTTTGGGACAATTGGTTTTTTGCGTTTGGCATCCCTAATTTGAATATTTATTATTATTAATTTATTCTCTATGTTTTCCAAATATGGCAATATTTTAATAAAAAAAATTGAGAGAGTTTTTTTTGGTTATTATTTTGTTACTCCATCCGACCTATATGGCCGCAATGAAGAAATATTTGGCCAGTTAAAAGAAACTATACAGCCATCTCCAATTAGCACGATTTAATGCATGTAGCCATCCTACACAACCATTACCTTTGCAATGGAGGTTAGAGCGAGCTATTTAATTAGCAAAAACTAAATTAAAAGAGAAGTTATGTCATATAACCGGAAACGCATGCATATAGGTATATAACCTAAATGCATGCCGATCAGCAACCACGATGAAAAGACGAAAACCAACCCAAAGAATTTGCTGAAATAATTTGGTATTAAATTTAACAAATTGTTTACTTTTTCTTTTACATTTATTATCAAGACTCAAACCGAGGTGAAGGGTATCAAAATTTCGGTAAATTTCTAGGAGATAATTAATAATAATGAAATTGTGTTGTGTGTAGGTAAATTTCTAGGAGATAATTAATAATAGTTAATAATTCATATTAGTAGATAATTCATATTACAGTTGGCCCAGTAACGTACACACAAAAAATGCATCTAAATACTTTATGAAATACAACATCAACATTAAAATCTGACTTGTTAAAATTAAAAAGCAAAATGTACATAACGAATTTTAATTTTTCTTATGTTAACTACGTTTATGCACATTCAATTTTGACCACCTTCACAAAATGCTAAATTACGTGTTTTCCTTTTGTAACTAATCTTAAAACATTTAATATTTTAACGAATGGATTATTATCTGACATAAATTAACTATTGAAAGTACAATATTAATTTATAGGATTTATTTTTTTTTACACCGTACACACCTCAGTGGCATCGAAATAATTCCGAAGACCCAAAACCATATATTTCCTTGATCATTATGACAGGCGAAGTTGATTTAGCGATGACCGTCTGTCCGTCTTTCTGAGGAAATCACGATCACGCCATCAATATCTAAGCTAGACCGTTCTTTTTTATATAAAATCGTTTATTAACATCCCAAAGGAGTTGCTATTTAAAATCGCCAAAATCGGTTAAAGGGGTCACGAGATATGAATGAAACTTTGAAAAAACTCTTGAAAATATAAAATTTTTCAGTGTGTTTGTTGTTTTTCTTAAGACATGTTGTATATCTCGTAATTCTTCTTATTGTTGAAGTTATTGCAGTTGTGTTAAATTAATACTCCACGTGTCACATTGGCCTAAGCAAGTATTAAAACATGTTTTTTTTCGTTAAAATTTAAAATTAAATATTAAAAATTAATAAAAATTAAAAATAAAAGTTAAATATTAACAAGTAAGAAAATTAAAGTCGTTCTAGGCCGACTATATGATACCCTATACCATGCTTTTAGAGACCCTATCTCATAGGCCCAACTAACTGGACATAGAAAATAAGCATAAACCAAGCGGGTGGGATTTTTATTAATTTTTTTTGGCTGCAGATATGAAAAAGTTCATATCGGATGCTATATCTATATGGGGACTAGGCCCAAAAATGGACCGATCCTGACTATGTTTGGTAAAGTCTCTTGTATTTTGCAAAAATATATACAAACAAAATTTGAGAAGAATCAGTGCAATATTTTTGTTTTTTTTTGATAGATTTAAGTGAAGATCGGGAAGGAGCTCTATATGGGGCCTATGACTAAGAGTTGTCCCATAGGGATCATTTATGGACTACTCATTAATGGATGTAATAAATGCATACAAACCCAATTAGAGTAAGATCTATATGACAATTTGGATCTTATGGCAATTTATGTCGATTTAATAGGGGTCATTTGTATGGGGGGCTAGGTCTGAAAATGGACCGATTCTCACCAATTTCAATAGCGTTCATCCTATGGCCGATAAAAGCTTATATTACCAAATTTTAGCAAAATATGTTCATATTTGCGACCTGCAGTTTGATTGCAAAGTTTACATGGACACACAGACGGACGGACATCGTTATATCGAATCAGTTAGTGATTCTGATTCGTCGGTACAATAAAAGATGGGTCTAGATCAAATATTTTTGGTAGTTACAAACAGCAGCACAAAGTCATTATACCCAAACCACATAGTGGTATAGGGTATAAAAATTAAAAATGAAAAATAAAAAATTCAAAATGAAAAAAGAAAAGTGAAAATTGAAAAAAGGAAAAATAAAAGTTATAAATTAAAAATGAAAAACTAAAAATGAAAAATGAAAATTAAAAAATTAAAATTCAAAATTCAAAAATTTTAAATTAAAAATTTTAGTTGCATTCTCTAGTTTCTTGCCTGTTTTTATTATTTTTGTTTATTTGTATTAAATAAAATTATTTTAAAATTTCCTTTTTTTTAATATTATTAATTTGTAGGCAAGAATCATTCGATTTTTTTTTTTTTAATTGTCACATGACTTCTAAGGTCTTAAAACAGGCTTATAGGAATATTATTATGATGCCGGCTGCGTTAAATAATGAATTTCATTGGTGTTCTATCTAGTACTTAGGGGTTTTCTACTCCAAAGGAAAATAATTAAATTTTTCAAACAGTAATTAATTCTTTTTAAGGATCATTGGTTTTTATAATAGAAATTGGCCAACAAGATAACCAATTAACTTTAAATTTAATTGGTATTCGGATTTAATATTGTAGTTTCAAAGTGGTAGCCGTACCCAATATTGGGTGGAGGGAATTGAAAATTCGGCACAGCCGAATTTAACACTCATACTTGTTATTTTTGTAAATGCTCCATCGAATTTTATTCGATTTTTCATATATTCTCAAAGAATAAAACTGAAAATTAAATCAAATTCGATTACCAGCCAAGCTGAAATAAAATCGAAATATGATGTTTTTGCTTTTGCAGCGATTTTTAACCGAAAATATTTTTCATCACATACCTAATAATAAATTTTCTAATTAGAAGAAAAAAATTGTTACATTTTTGTCTTTATTATCATATAGTGTAATTTAATATGAAAATATTGGTTAAAGTAAAGTTTAGAGGCAGGTTTTGAGAGAGAAAACTGCTAGAGATGGAGCAAAATCCACGACTTTAACATCAAAAATACACTACAAAAAAGTGGACTTTTCTATATCTCTAACAGTTTTCTTTATCGTTTATACATGCCTTTCTTATTTAAGTGTAGAATACAGAATATAAAATTTACAAACTCTCATACATTACATCTAAATATCGTCAAAGTCTCGATAACAGTCTTCACAGAGATGATGTTTGCGTTTAGAAATCGATATACAGTGTTTGTGTCGTTGTAAAGATTTCAAAAAAAATTAATTTATTTGTCCATAATAAAGACTGAAAATAAAGAACAAGAAAATAGCTCAACTTTAAAATTGTTTTATATTAAAATTATGGACGAAGATTTGATTTTTAAATCGCATCTCTGTATCGAAATTGGTAACAGCAACTAATTATGAACCAAATAACTGCTAACATCGTTTACGTTCTAAAAAAAAATAGCTAAGTTTATGAAATACAAACTTCTACTTTTTTTGTTAAATATTTATTAATGCAATGAACTCTTTTTGTTTTTTAAATTACTACAATTCAATTTTGTTTTTATTAATTTTTCAAAGTGTATTTTAAATATTCTTTTTTAAGGCTAATGTTTTTTGTTTAACACTTTAACATTTCTCATAATTATTATTTTTATTTTAATTTTTTTTTTTTTTTTGATAATTTCATTAAAATATTTAGGTATAATTTATGTGGTTTTTTAATCCATATACTTAGGATCTACTAATTATTCATCAACTTTTTATGTATGTTAGAGTATAAAGCTATTGAAATATGATTGGATCTTGTTCGAGACTTTTATGGGCCCATTTTATAAAATGCAACATTAGCAGACTTTATTTGGAAATATCCTCAAATTTTTTCAATTCATTTAAAAAAGAATAAGAAATTGAGTTTTGAAAAAATTTTATTGATCAAAATATTGATTAATCAGTTAAGAAAAATTATATTGATCAAAATATTGATTAATCAGTAAAAAATTTTTTTTAAATATGAATATGAGAAGTGAAATATCGATCAAAATATTAAATATTCATGATCTGTTTAAACGATTAGGCATACTATAATTGTCGAATAATTAATCGATTAATAAAATATATCTAAGTATAATTCTAATTGAATCAGTCTATTAATTTAGAATAATTATTTTCCTAGTAATTTCTTTCGAAATATCTTTTCATTTTAATTTAATCGATTAAATATAACTGGAATCAATCAAATTTTTTGTGGAAATTTAAATATGCTATTTTCGATAATAGTTGAATAATTAATCGAATAATTAATCGAATAATTAATCAAATAATTAATCGATTAATGAAATATATCGAATTTTGTAGTACATTATTATTTCTGAGTGAAGCGTTTTATAAGTTTTGAATAATTAATTATTGTTTTCTTAGTATTTTTAAAGAAAACATTTAATTCATAATGAAATGCAAATATAGCTCCAAACATAATTGGGTTAAATCAAATTTTATGTAGGAATTTAAATATTTAAGTTCTGATTAATCGATCAGTTAATCGATTAATGAAATATATCGAATTTTAAGTATAGATTTTTTATTCTTAGGCCGAATTTTTGGGATGTCAGTTAAATTTAGTTTTATTGAACTTAGATTATTTAACATTATAATTTCCAGGCTAATTGACAAAAACGGTAGTTTAACTTACCTAAGTTTAATTGACATCACAAAAATTTGATCATAGTATTTTCTTTACAATATGTACATATATTGGCGTGACAGCCAATTTTTTTTTTATTTTTTGGAATTTCAAGACGTGCGGGTCGGATTATTGTGACACTGAATCTGAAACTTTAGTGCGCAAAATTTGAGCCAAATCGGACAATGCTTTCTGAACGCGCATTGAGTTCAAAGTTCCAATATGCATATTTATATATAAAAATTATCAAAAAAAATAATTTTTCACAAGAATTTTGATATTAATAATTATGTTTGAATTAAATTAATTAATAAACCATAACCTAGAGTAAATTATCTTTCTAGTAAAACAAGAAAATTTTATTTCAGCGGATTTGAAGAAAAATGTGATTTTTCATACTTTTTTAACTTTTAGGCTATATTTTTTTTTTGGTGTTTTCATATTTCAAATATTTTTTGTCAAAATACTATACAACTTGATATAAGTTCTCAATCTTGTAAGTTAAGGTTAACTTGAAAAACTATAAATTGTCCCTCTTTACGGTCAAAGGTCAAATTTAAGGATATTTACATTTTTATAAAACAAAATATCGAAATCATATATTTTTGTAGAAGGATTTCGATAAAACTTGTTGATAATATTTTAATAATTCCAAAAAATAATATTCTGAACTTATATGAAATAAACCCGTGGGGGTTTATTGACTCTATATGAAAATCTATAAAAGTTTTCTTCATCAGGATTTTTTTTTTAAATAAAACAAATTTAATGCATTCGTAAAATTCCTCAAATTTATTCGTTATTTTATGAAAATATCGCACACCTAGTTCAAAAGTGACTCAACTCAAAATTTACATTTTTCGGGTTTATATGCTTAAACTATGCACAATACACCTGTTTATCTATAAAAAAAATATCAGTGTGTTTTCTTGTTGTTAACTGTTGCTAAAAACAAGTTATGTCTTTCTTTATATTTTAATTGTTTCAATTGTCGATTTCTGAAAAATGAAAATATTGAGTTGAGTCACTTTTGAACTATGTATGTGTGCGATATTTAGATTATTTAGTTTTTATATTTAATACAGCATAAACAAATTTGTATATCGAGGGCTTATATTCAAAAAGTGCTATCTGCATCAATAATTATTTTAAAGAGAGCGTGGAAAACCAATTTATTAATAAGATCTGAAAGTATTTGTCGATCGATTTGCTACAATATCTATTAAGAAATAATTGTACTAATAATTCAGAAAAAAAATCAGGCGAGTCCGATCACAGGGGAGATGTGTAAACATCTGGTAATAAATAAAATGCAGAAAACAGCGACAAAAAGGTTATTTCATATAATAATTTTTCACCAAACAATTATAAGTCATACCGATTTGTCTTAATGGTCACATCTAACGCGTAAGATGTGACTCTCACATGTACGCTGTTTTTGAGATTGTATTGTGAAATAGAAATTTACCCCCCTGCGCGTATAGATGTTTACACATCAAAAATTAAAACTAGGACACATATTGGGACACGCGAATTGTATATGACGAAAAAAAAACTTTTTTATTTCAGAAATAAATTAATTAATTTAAAAAAAAATAAATAATCTTATAAATCGTAATCTTTTTGTAGAGATTGTAAATTTGCATTTTTCGAATAATGTTGCCTATAATTTTTTACCACCTTATAAATGAAAAAAAAAAAAAAAAATTAACAAAAAATAAAACTTGTTTATACTGTATTAAATATGAAAACTAATTAATCTACATATTTTTATAAAATAACGAATAAATTTGAGGAATTTTATTAAAGTTGTTTTATTAAAAAAAAAATCCTGATGAAGAAAAGATTTATAGATTTTCATAGATTTTCATAGTCAATTTGACATCAAGAGTACCCCAAGGGTTAATTTCAGAAAATAAGTTCATAATATTGTTTTTTAGAATTATTAAAATATTATCAACAAGTTTTATAGAAATCCTTTCACAAATATATACAGCCCTGTTCTTGAAACGTTGTTATTTGAATAAGAGTGAATTTAAAATCACATGAAATTGAAAGTTTGGGTTTCTTGAAACCACTTTTTTTTTTATTTATTTAATGGAAATATATGTTTGAGTTAAGAACCATATGTTTGAGTTAAGAGCATACAAATGTTATCTAGAAACCGGGGTGCCATATGGTTCTTTATTCAGTTTCACAAAAAACTTTTAAGTATTTTGTGCATGTTTTTTCTTAAGTTTATAGAAAAAGTATAAAGAAAAATATTTTCTTTTAAAATAACAACTTATTTGTTCATTTAATTGTTTTTGTTCTTCAATTTCATTCAATTAAAAATGACTTTTCTATTTTTAAAAAATTAGGCATCACCAAATAAAATTTCGATGTTCAAATAAATTGGATTTGACTGGCATCACTACTGTTTCGAACATATGCAAAAAAATAAAAATATGTGATTTGATAAAAAAATTTTTTTTAATTCCTTTATTTGCAATAATTAGTGCATAAAGAATCTATGTTATAATTGAAAAAATTATAATGGAAAATAGATTGTGTTAATAAAAAGTTTTTATTATAGTTATAGAACAGCATCATCGCAAAAAGTGTGTTTAATTAACATCGACAACTTATTAAGAGTTTTTTTTTTAAATCAGCGCAAAATGCAGACGTTTTTTAAAATCGTTTTTTTTTTTTTCATAAAATTAATGTCTAATTTTTTAAAATAATGACAAGGTTCAATAAAAAACATGTTAGAGTTTAAATATCAATTAGTTTTTTTTATCTCTTAAGACCTGCTTAGTAGAAAAAAGGGCATTTGTTTTGATTTCACAAAGCCTTTTCTATGTGAAAACGAGGAAAAATATTCTTATTGAAATTAGAGAACAGCAAAAAACTCGTAGATTTAAGAATTTTTTCATTTACGAGTTTTTTTTTTTTGTGATAGTGGTTTCAAGAACAGGGGTGATAATTTTTCGATATTTTGTTTTAAAAAAATTAAAATCTCCTTAAATTTGACCATTGGCCTTAAAGAGGGACAGTTTATAGTCTTTCAATATAACCTTAATTTAGAAGATTGAGAATTTATATCAAATAGTATAATATTTTGACAAAAGATATTTGAAATATGAAAACACCAAAAAGATGTGGCCTAAAAGTTAAAAAAGTATGAAAAATTACATTGTTCTTTAAATCCGCTGAAATAAAAACGCTGCCCTCGCCAAATTAAGAACAGGATACATACAGTATTTGGCATTTTTAGTCACATATATTTTGTTAATAATGTCTTAAAGTCTAATCGTTGACTTCGGTAAATTTCTTGAATAAAATTTTTGAAAAAGTAAAATTGGAGATTTTGAAATAGTGACATTAATTTAGAACAGCATAACAATAGACGAGATGCAAAGTACTTTACATGAAATCATTTTGGGATTAGAAGAATGCAAAAATGTTGTTGTTGTAAATTATTTTAATGTCTTCAAAAATGTGAGCTGGATTTTCTTAATCAAGTGGTCTGCCGTGCATTTATTGCCTGGGGAACTTGATATAACTTGGCTGTTTTTCAACCGATAATAGATTTTTTGTTTTATTAGAAAGATAATTTACTCTAGATTTCAAAATTTTTGTGAAAAATTATTTTTTTTTTGATAATTTTTACATATAAATGCATATTCCAACTTTGAACTCAATGCGCGTCCAGAAAGCATTGTCCGATTTGGCTCAAATTTTAAGCACTAAAGTTTTGGAGCCAGTGTCACCCTAATAAAGGGTGTCCCAACAAGAACGCAATTTTTAAATTTTAAATAAAACACAGATATTTAAAAAAAAATCGTGAAACTTTATTATATCGTAAAGTAGACAGAATGAGGTTATGTATGGAACAATATATCATGCAGATGACCGCCGCGGCTTTGCTGGCATGCACGCAATCTTTTAATGAAATTTTCAATGACCGTTTCGCATAAATGCTGCGGTATTTCATTAATGCAGCGTCCAATTTCCTCTTTTAAGGCTTGAGTCGTCGTCGGCTTATTCGCGTAAACCATCGACTTCAAAAAACCCCAAAGAAAAAAATCTAATGGTGTTAAATCGCACGATCTAGGCGGCCAATTCTGATCTCCAAAACGCGAAATAACACGACCGGGAAATGACTGATGCAGCAATTTAATTGTTTCTCTGGCTGTATGACATGTGGCGCCGTCTTGTTGGAACCACATGCCCTCCACATTCATTTCTTCAATTCGAGGCAAGAAAAAACTGGTTATCATTTCACGATACCGAACACCATTGATTGTTTGCGCCTAACCTGCCTCATCTTCATAAAAAAAAGGTCCAATGATTCCTCCAGCCCAAAAACCACACCACACAGTGACACGTTGAGGATGCATTTGCTTCTCGTGAATCACTCGAGGATTTTCCTCACCCCAAATGCGACAATTCTGCCTATTGACGAAGCCATCAAAATGGAAATGGGCCTCATCACTGAAGATGATTTTAGCGGCAAAATCAGCATTTTCATGTTGTCTCTCCAATACCCAATTAACGAACTCCCTTCGCTGTCCATGGTCAGCTGGCTTCAGTTCCTGAGTCAATTGAACTTTGTATGCATGAAGATGCAAATCTTTCGTCAAAATTTGCTGCATAGTGGATTTGGAGACACCAATTTGCTGAGCTCGGTGTCGAATTGAGGTGGATGGAGTTTGAGCGACATCATCACGTGCAGCTGCGACATTTTCGGTCGATCGACCTGGTCGATGGCGCGTTGTTGTCTTTACATCACTAACAGACCCAGTTTCGGCAAATTTATCCATTAATCTCTTTACAGTTGACTCTTTTGGAGCATTATTGTGACCCCAAATTGATCGCAATTTGCGAACTGTAGCCGCAAAACTTTCACCATTTTGGTAAAACAATTTCACAATGAGAATGCGTTGTTCATTCGTGTAGCGCTCCATTTTTACTAACCTCGTACCTTCTACTAGCAAACAATAACAATTGTTCAAATTTTAAACAATGACACTTCGAATGTTGCCAGATTTAAAAATTGCGTTCTTGTTGGGACACCCTTTATATATATTCAAGTTCTAATTAATTAACTAGTTGCGATTAATGAGAACTTCTGGGAAATTTAAATATTCCAGTTTAGATTTATCGATCACACATATTACAGTTTTTGACTCTATATAGATGATATAATTACTGATTATATAATTTCTATATAGATTATATAATTACTGATTACTTCGATAATTATAGTAAATTATTTCATATTTATTCATTTAAAGTTGTAGTACCACAATTAAATTCACTAGAGCTGTTGGTATAGTGCTCGACACCGGTGATACTCAATTTAAAAAAAAAATATTTAAACAGCCTCATTTGACAGGCAAAATTATAACTTCAAAAGTAACTTATGATATTAAAAAAATGTAAAAAAAAAATTTGTTAAAAAGTCTATTTTTTATTATTCATATTTCAATAGCTTTATACCAAAGGTATGACTTTTTTATATTAAAATATTAATCTTTTTTTATATAAAAACAAAACGCTACTTACTGTAGGAATTAAAATAATTATTTTGCCAAGAATCTAAAATTATGGGTTTCATCTATTAAAGAAATATTAATGTAACTTTACACATATTAACATACTCATAAATAGCTAAATTTTTTAACTCATAATATTGAAAATATTTTATACTAAATGAAATGATAAAAAATAAATCAATGAAAAAAATGCTGCTATATATTATATAAAAACAAAAAAAAAATCATTAGTCTTTTTGATATATTTTAAACTGAAATTGATTGTAAATTTTAACATTAGTTTTTTATACTCCACACATTCCACTGTGTTAGAAAGATCTAGCAATGAATACCACGATCACATGCACGAAAGGTGTGATTGCGGATTTGTGATAAAATTTTTTGCTATTTTAGGAGATGTTTGTTATTAAAAACGAACAAAATCAGACCAGGCGTTCCAAAGTTATAACTGGAAATGTTCCAGTTCCAAACTTTTTCTGACAGTATCGGCCTTCTTTGTAATTTCGCAATTGGAAATAAAAATTTCACTGCCACAATTATTTTTTTTTTCTTAAATTGAATAAGATAATAAGGGTTGGAAGGTTTTTTAGAAACCTTATCTTTGAACATACTTATGTCTTTAAACTGATCAACAAAGAACATATGTTTGAAAATACAACTTAGAAATTTCACAAAATTGTGGGTATTTAAAAGCACAAAACATAAATTTCATGGGGATTACAATTTCAAAAAGTTTCGTTTCACAGAACATGGCCGTATATGAAATCACTTTAACGGAATTGGGAACCTAAAGCATGTAAGAAGTTTTCACAGCATATACTAGGCCCTGAGATCCCTTTCTCGATATTTTGCAATGCCAACAAATTTTTTGGAATATCCTGCCATATAACATTTACGCTCTGACGCTAGACTTTTAAATGGTTCACATGTGTGTTATATGCATACATATGTGAATATATTACGACTTAGTCTATCCTGGAAATATAGAACTAAAATGCATCAAACATTAATTCTTTGAAGTAAAGACATTCGAAAATTTTTTAAAACATTTTTTGGTTTGAGTATAAGCTAAACACAATATAAATAATGAAATACTTCTGGATTTATTTGAAATTTGATAAAAAAAAAAAATATTATATTAAATCTATTTAAAATGCAAATAGCTTAAAATTGCAAATTCATTTCATTGTTAAACATATATGAAATTTTACATTTATAATTTTTTTAGAAAAAATTTATTGTATATTTCAAAACAACAAAAAATCTAAAACTAAAAAAGTAATAAAATAAATTAACAAAATACTAATATCATCAAGAAAACTAATATGTATGTATAGAGTAATATAAAAATAAAAATATTTAAATCAGATTAACTATAACAAAATTTTAAAATTATATTGAATTAAATTAATTACTGGCCTATTCTTAGAAAGCCGTTACTGTTTGGCACAAAAATTTCAAAAATATTCAAAATTTTGTTTCGATAATTTTAAAAAAAAGTAGATTAACTTAATACTAAACAATAGACAATTCGATTTTTACGGACTTCATTTTATTCAATTACTTCCAATATTAAAAAACGTAGTCACAACTGTAGCTTTTCTAAGAATAGTACCAGACCGTTAATTTTAAAATGAAACTTCATAAATAATGAGAAAATTATTTATAATAAATACAAATTAATTTGATATATATTGTTATACTAAAGTAAATAAACTATTATCAATAATTTCAAATAATGAAGACTATACTAAAATACAATTTAAAAATGTAATAGACTGCAAATAAAGCAAACCTTTAAATTTGTTTTGGAGCGGGTTTTAACAACTGAATAAGTGTGGTCAAGTGTTTAAGTGTTTACCAGATATGTACGCCATAACATTAAAGCAAAATTCGGTTTAAAAGTGCTGGAAAGAAAAATAAATGTTTCAGATTGTGTATTATATTTAAATTATTAAGTTTTTTTTAAGTTCTTACTCTTGATAGCATCCTGGCTTTGTCAGAGATTTTAAGAATGATTTGGAATAAATTCCCTAGGAAATGTTCTTTGATTTTAGTTATGAATAAGGTAACCACCATTTAAGTAAATTGTTATTAAAGGTGCTATTACACGAAATGTTTTTTACATATGTACTGTCACTTTTTTTATCCACATGAAATTCTTCATGTCTGTCAAAATTGTCTTTTTACATACGATTCATAATTTTTGCTATCACACGTGCGTATGTATTTCCGTATGACATAACCTCTAAATGTAAACAACAGCTGATTTAATTTGTGAATTTACAAAAATTTTTTGTTAAAAAAAAGGTTATGTATTTTTTAATTGTTAATTAATACTAAACAATTTATTTTTCTTTCAATATTAATCTTTAAAATGTACTCTGTTTTTCTTTCGCCACAAGCAGTGTTGTATTTTCACTTGTTTGTCATGCAAAAATAGAACCTGTTCTAATTGAAAAATGAACATGTGACTTTTCTCATGTATTGTACATAAACAATGTTTTATATGTATCACACGATGTGTACAACTTTTGTTGTGGGAAAATTTGACAGTACATGTGTAAAAAACACATCATGTAATAGCACCTTAAGCTAGTTAAAGTAAATATGGCGCACAGTTTCCGCGTGATTTATAAATTTATCATAATTTGAAAATTCCATGAAAATATCGAAAACCGAAAAAATTTTCACCAATTTGATAAGTGTTATTCAGTTTCAGGAAAAATAGAGAATTTTCCGATTTGTCAACGGAAAAAATAAATTTCCGGAATTTTCCGACTTTCCCGGAAAATTTTCCGACAAAGTTTTTAATCTTTGTGGAATCAAATTCTCTAGCAACTGACCATACAAAGTGCGGTTAAATATGGAGGATGATATATGATGGGTTGGAAAAATTTTAATTTAGAGATCCATAATTTATTTAGCGCGAAAAAGTTTGAAAATAAAAAGTAATTTAAAAAAACAAGTTTTCGGATAAAACTGAAGCCAACCAGCATGAAAAAGTAGAAAATAATTTTATGTTATCACACTTTAAATCCAGTCCAACGGTCACTCTGATTTTATTCGATAGCAATCACTGAAATGGTAAACATCTTATCAAATCAAAAAAATACTCTTCTTCAAAAACCAGTCAAGCAACGAAAAATCAGAAATTGAGTTATTGGCAGAGTTCAGAAAGAAACACACACTGAATAAAAAACTCGTACATATATGTAAACAAACATAACTTAGACCAACACAAACATATTTTTATTTTCATATCAATTATGTTTGTTTTTAAATTTTCTTCGGTGCCAAACACAATCATGACTTGTGTTCGTTTTAATATTTCGTTATTTACACGAACATTTTTCTGTCACGTACTTTTTGTTTCGATCACACATAAACTACACAGATTCGAGTGTTGCTTTATTTGAAGTCGTGTTCTGGTACGTGTACTGAAAAAAAAACAGAACATGTACAATAAACAGGTTCGAGTTCAGTTATATTTTAAGTCGTGTTCTGGCTCGTGTACTAAGAAAAAATAGAACATGTACAATAAACAGGTTCGAGTTCAGTTATATTTTAAGTCATGTTCTGGCTCGTGTACTAAGAAAAAATAGAACATGTACAATAAACAGGTTCGAGTTCAGTTATATTTTAAATTCGTGTTCTGACTCGTGTACTGCGAAAAATTGAAACATCAATTCGCGATCTGATACTCCCCGATAATAACGACGACAATTGTTTCAACCAAATTTATTAAAATTTTATTGACCCTTTTTTATGACTTACGTTGCAAATTGTTTACAATTGTCAAATATTTTAACATTTTATTGGCCATTTTTTTGTGATTTACGTTGAAATTATTTACAATTGTTTTTTATTGACTGGTTTTTATTTTAATAAAAGATGGTAATAAAATACTTAAGACACAAAAACTGCACACTGCACTTAAATCTTTCTTGCAGGTTTCAATTAGACATGTACATTTTTTCGTTTCGCTATTAAAAGTTGAGTATTTTTTATAGCAAAACTTATTTCTGTTATTGCTTTCCAATTTTTTTTATTTTCACAAGATATTTGCAATTTACACAATAACACAGTACACTTATAGATCACGATCTAATGAAAACTGAACCACTTTTAATGAATAAATGACGCACGCACTCGCTATTTATTGCAAAATCAATTGCGTGAAATTGTAACACTTGCAAGCACTTGAAAATATTTTTTTGGGTTTTTTTTATTGACACTCATTGTGTTTTTACTCAAAAAATCCCAAAAAATCATTGAGAAAAGGATTGTGCATTGACACTAATTGGTTCGCAAATTAAGGGTGGGTGATGCAAAATTTGTTTGTGTCTAAAGTTATTTGATACCAAAAAAAAAAATGTTTGCAAAAGATCCTAACAACCAACAAGTGTGTCTTTTATGCCGCAAAATTGGGTTTTTCGTCTATGACACTAATTGGTTGCGAAAATAGGGGTGGGTAATGCAAAAAAAACCTAACAACCAACAAGTGTAACTTTTATGATGCTAAATAGTTTTTGTGTCTTAAGTATTTTATTACCATATTTTATTAAAATAAAAACCAGTCAATAAAAACAATTGTAAATAATTTCAACGTAAATCACAAAAAATGGCCAATAAAATTTTAAAATATTTGACAATTGTAAACAATTTGCAGCGTAAGTCATAAAAAGGGTCAATAAAATTTTAATAAATTTGGTTGAAACACTTGTTGTCATTTTTATCGGGGTGTATCAGATCGCGAATTAATGTTTCAATTTTTCGCAGTACACGAGCCAGAACACGAATTTAAAATATAACTGAATTCGAACCTGTTTATTGTACATGGTCTGTTTTTTTTTCAGTACACGTACCAGAACACGAACTTCAAATAAAGCTACACTCGAATTTGTGTGGTTTATGTGTGATCGAAACAAAAAGTACGTGATAGAAAAATGTTCGTGTAAATAACGAAATATTAAAACGAACACAGTCATGATTGTGTTGGGCACCGTAGAAAATTTAGAAACGCACATAATTGATATGAAAATAAAGATATGTGTTGTCTGCTTTTGAACAGAAACATTGTGTTTCATGTGTGTATTTTCTGAACCTTGGTTATTGGGCAATTACCGTTTTTTAAAGGTAAATGCATTGTTTAATGCAAATAATGCCCCCATGTGATGGTGAAGCAAAGTCGAGAAATCTTTGTTTAGTGCTCTAAACGGCGGGATTTTTAATACTGAAGATCAGTAAAACAGGTCGTTGCAATATACACAATGTGACCCCTCAATATGTTAAATCTTTTAAAAAATGGTGGCCTCGGTCGTACAAAAAAATTACAAATTCTGATGAAACCTCTGGTAGAGCCTATCTATCCAAATGACGTGAAGGAGACTTTTAAGATTTCAACTTACAAATAATTTTCTCATAACAAGAACATGCCACGAAAAGTAGTTGTGAAGCAATATTTAGATGGACTTGGATCATCAACATTCACTATGCTAAAAACCCATTCTCCTCCGGCTTTACCTACAGAGATCCCATATCCTTCAGGAAAGGTGAGTAAAAAATTAAAGATGGTTTGTTTTACATTGTGTAATACTAAGCTCTAATATGATTTTTTCGTGAATGTTATAGTTCCCAATAAATGTAAGAACAAAATAAAAGATTTACAACCTCTCAAACCCTACTTGGTTGGATACGGAGAGTTTTATGACAATATTTTTCAATGGCCCACCACGGAAGCAGAATGCACTGTAGAGCGAGCGTATGAGGACGAATAGTCACTCCAAAAATAAAAAATATGTATCTAAGAAAATGTTAAAAAGTTAATTTTTCATTTTATTCTTGGAGTCCCTAATAAAATTAGGATATTTCGTACGACATTTCCAATAGTGATGGTTGTTTGGTTCAGAAACCAGTCAAGTGCATATCTTATATTATTTTTTATATGCGTGGTAATATAGATAAAAAAGTTTTATGTTTATCAAACAGTTACACAAATGGATAGCTTTCACAGGAAAAATATATAAATTTTTTTAAGTTTCTCGGAAGTTTTCTTTGATTTACTCAAAATCAATAATTTGTTGCCTGATTGGCTTTTGAAATAAACAACTCAATTAATTATTGTTTTCTTAGTATTTTCTTTCAAAATATTTCTAAAGAAAACATTTAATTTTAAATAAAAATTCAAATATTAATGCTCTAAACATAATTGGGCTTAACCAAATTTTATGTACGAATTTAATCTATTAATTTAATCGATTAATCGAAGACACTGTTATTGTCGATTAGTTAATCGATTAATGAAATTTTAAGTATAGTTTTCTTATTCTTAGACCGAGTTTTAGGTAATTCAGTTAAACTTAGTTTGATTAATTAATTAATTTAAAATTATCAGTCCGAGTTTTTGGAATGTCAATTGAACTTTGTTTTGTTAAACTTACTATTTTTAGTCTTTTAGGCAAATAATTTGAATGTCATTAAGTGTTTAACTAAACTTGGTTTATCTGAAATCCAAAAAATCGGCCTTTCATGCGAGTTGGCCTCAGTTTTGTTCGAATATTAGTTTTTTTTTTACAAATTTTTTTTATTCAATTAAGTATTTGCAAAATTATAATTCATGATTTAGGCATAAATTTCTAGTTGAAAAAGAGTTACGATATAAAATTTTATCAACAAAAATTTAAATTGTGTTTTAAAAAAGCGACAAATTTATTCCTTTAATTTTTATGATCCAAAAAAAAAAAAAAAAACTCTGCCATCGCATAAATGCTACCAAATCTAAAACCTATGGACCAAAAATAACAGTTATTTTTAATTCTTAAACAAAAAAAGCATATGGGTATTTCCATGGTCATATACTTAATTCTTTTTAATCTATAATATTAATAGGCTGGATTTCTTGTGACCGATGTTTTGTTCTACCGTTTTATCCCGATTTTGACCAAACGTATATTATTTGAAAGGTATTTCTTTTTAGCCGTTTTGTAGATTTACAGTTTTTTAAATTTTTCCCTTTATTTTGAGTAAATTGCATTTAAAGTTGCTACTAACACATACATAAAATTATACATATGCTATGTGTGTTTTATTAAATTTGTTAATGTGTTTGTTAATGCGTTTGTTATCTTCATTCACAATAATAATAAACCATAAAAGTGTTGGTTTGTGAATTGGCTAAGTTGAAAAATAAAGCTGCCTAGAAATTGCACTCGAATTTCGAGCGCTGGAATCTGCTAGTTTATTTAATTGTGTAGAAGTTAGTTTCTTTTTTTCCAAAATCGCAAAACTGCGAATTGCACCAGAGTTTTTGATAAAACTTTTTTTGATAAAACAATTTTCAGAATTAATAAAACTTTTTTTGATTTTCTTTTACAACTCATAGTGTGCAACGTAACGTGACGTGACATGATCTAACATAAATTTTCTACATGATACATGTTCTGTTGTTGTCACAAAATATTGGAGTTGGTCCATTCGGAATATCTGAGACAAATTCAAAGTAAAGACCCCTTAACTAAAGTACATCTTGAGTTACTGCAGACCTCGACATGTATTCTGCTTCTATTGATGACAACGCAACTGTTTGCTGCCATTTCCTGCACCGCGAAATTGTTCCGGATTGTAACTTAATAACATAGCCTGCCATTGACTTTCTTTCATTGATGTGATTTGCCCAATCTGCATCAGAATACGCCATGAGCTCAGTATTACCATTTTTGCTGTAGCAAAGGTTTACATGTTTTGTTCCTTTTAAATATCTAAAGTATTCCAATGTTCTTGATATGGATTGTTGTTAAAACGACTCAAAAAACTTACAGCATGACTTATATCAGTCCTCTTGCGTTATGTAAGATACATCAAACTTCGAACTGCTTGCTGATATGGATAAATTTCATTAATCAGTTATATATACTAAACTTGACTGCTTCAATCCTTCTGGATGTTGAATAAAAATTTCTTCACTCAAGTCACCCTACAAAAATTCTGTTACAGCATCCATTCGCTCTGTTTCCAAATTGTATCTTATTGCTAATGCCATTAGTAATCTCGGTGATGTGTAACAAACAACCGAAGAATACGTCTCTTCGTAGTCGATGCCCTTTTTCTGTGTATATCCCTTCGTCCCATGACGAGCTTTATAACGTTTTTATCCATTCGATTCATCTTTGATTTGAAAACCCCACTTTGTTTTCATAAGGTTTTTTGAATTAGCAGCACAGGTGACGTGATGTGAAATTTAATTTAAAAAAAATTAGCACTTTTTTTAAATTAAATTCGGCACACTAAACTTTATTTAAATTAAAAGTTTCTAACGTAGAATAAATGAGAATAAATGATGTTTTGCGGCCACGAATGTGAAATTAGAATGTCAATTAAAGAAAATCAAAAATTTACTGTCGGTGGATTTTGTTAAAATTTGACACTTGTGTTTATTATTATATTAGAAATATAAAACCATCTTCAAAATGCAAGTCAGCTAAATATCTGATGAGTTCTTTAAGAAAAACTAAAATTGTGCATTTCTAAATTCTATAATCTATAATATTAACAGGCAAGCGGATTTCTTGTGACTGTTTCTAAACTCTCAGCTACCAACCGATTTTGACAAAAAAAGATGCCATTTGAAATGTATTTCTTTTTGGCTGTGCACCATCTGGTAGATTTTTTTGGAGTAATAATCATTTAAAGTTGCTACTAACACATACATAAAACACATATTTTAGCTTCAAATGAAAATCTATACAATGCTGTGTGTGTGTGTTTATGAATTGGCTACAATTGATTAGCATACCTTTAGGCTCTTATAAAATTATTTATTAACAAATCCATTAATATATCTTTTGTGTGTTCAACAAATATTTATAATGAAATTAAATGAGTTTTATTTAAAAAATCACAGTTTAATGCATTTCATTTAAACATAAATTTTTCATATATACACATTTTTTTAAAAAATGTAACAAAAATAAAAATAATGTTGGTTTTTTATCTCGCTATACCAGTAAAAGCAACAAAACTAAGCCGTGCGTAGACTTATGGGGTTTTTAAAAATGTACAATTTTAGTTTTTTTTTTTTTAAATAAATCTCAGCGATTAGCATTTCTAAACCGATTTTATGTTTCTAATAAAATAATAAACATAAATGACAACTGTCAACAGTTGTTGAAAATTTGCGACCGTCCGTAGACTTTTGGAGTATAATGTACATAAAAGTAAATGTCGGAAATCTGATTCAAGTACACAATATTGAAACTTGTGAGCTATTTTATCAAAAAATGTTCTACTTTTACTTCCTTTCTTCCTTTATTTTAACTCCCTTTTTCCGTTTGCAGGCAGACTCGTGGCGACAATAAAAGTCATCTAACATTTTTTTTTTTAATTTACAAAGCAAGGGAGTTTAATAAAAACTTGGTTTTTATGGGTTAGTTTTTTTAAATTGTGATTTTTAATTTTTCGAGCAAATATATAAGTTATTTTATTTTTAATTTTTATATGTCAACAAATTTTTTTTAGCTGATATTTACTTACATTTTATTTCATAGGTTGATCTTTATTTTTGTTCAAAATTAAAAGTCAAAGAATAACTGTTATCTTTGCCCGAAAACAATAAAAATAAAAAAATATATTTTTTTGTTCGAAAAAAAAATAAAAATTAAAAATAACTGTTATTTTGTAACTTTTATGATAAAACGCATAATTATTACGGTCCCTCATAATAACCGCTATTAAAATGTTTGGTGGCCTTAAAAATACTCTTACCAATTTTGTGTTTTTTCTGCATCTATATAGAATATTTTTGAAAAATCCATTTTTGTTTTCCTGTAAAGTGAACCACTACTTTTTTAAGTTTGTTTAAAAGTTTTAAATATAAATAGTATTTTTTTGTTTTTGTATTTGGTATAATTTGTTATTTAAGATTTTGATCTTTTAGGCTTCATGTGATGCTACTGATTCTAAGTCACTATTATCTTCGCTGCCGGTTGCTTCGGTGGGATCGCCCATAGCAACACGGGCATATTCATCAGTATCAATGCTTTTGCAAAAATGTATGGCATACTTAAGTTTCTCCATTAAAACGGCCTGAAAATGAAGAATGAAATTGTTGGAATAAATATTTGTATTTTTTGTTTTATTTTTTTTTATATGGGTGTTTTTCACGTAATTAAAGGATCGCCACCAATTTGTTTAATTCGACAAGTTAAAAGAAGACGAAATATACGACAAGTTAGCGTGCGTTATCGTTCCAATATCAAATCGAAAATATTAATTTTTGTACTTGTACTTTTTTTTCAATTTAAAGTTTGATGTAAAATTTTATTAACAACAGTCAACACTTTTCAAAGAAAAAATACATGGCAATCTCGAATATTTTCAGGTTGATATATGGTCTCATTTTTGTATTTAACATATTTTCCAACCGACTTCTATTGGAGAGGAAAGAGAGTTCTGGCTTTAAGATCTACTAAAGTAAAAAAAAATTAATTTTTTCATCTCTTGAAAGACGTTTTCTCCATTTTTCCTATTTTCAGATGTATTAAAATTTTTATATCGGTCATTCCGCTTCGGACAGGAGCCCTTACGAAAGGTAGTTATTTTCCAGTTTTAGTTTTTTTTTTCATTGAATAAAAAAAAAAAATAATAAAGCCAACTCAATTGTTCATTAAATTAAAAAAAAAGACAAAGAAAAACCAAATTTGTTTACGTGAGCGTTTGAGAGGTCCCACTGTATCTAACTGATGTTAGCCTGGAATGGACGTTGACATACAAAGTGCGCTATAGTTATTTAAGTCTCCTTTTTGTCTGACATTTTCCTGTCATTTTGTTGTAAAATATACTTTTTTAACCGCGACATTTTGTATTCGTTTTTTTATCGTTGTCTAACTCTTTAACCATAAAGATCGTTTTTGTGTTAAATTGAAAGTTTTTTTGTAATTACATTGATATAAATTCACCGCCATCTTTGGAGAAAAAATAAAGGAAAGTAATCTTGATATTGCTTTGAATTTTGTATAAAATCCCTAATTTTTGTGTATTTTATTTTTCCATTTTTTGGTAGCCATAGCTTGATTTTTGGTTCCAAAATTCGTGGAGAACCAACCCCCATTTCTGCTTGTGAAATATTTAAAATTCATTGTAAATACTGTGGGTGACAGTTCAATGGAAACCTTTAAAAATTCTGAATTTGCGAATTATTTTTTTGATGTGTAAACATCTATACGCGCAGGGGGGTAAATTTATATTTCACAATACAATTAAAAATAAAAAATGAAAAATAAAAAATGAATAATAAAAAATTAAAAATGAAAAATGAAAAACGAAAAATTAAAAATAAAAATTAAAAATTAAAAATTAAAAATTAAAAATTAAAAATTAAAAATTAAAAATTAAATATTAAAAATTAAAAATTAAAAATTAAAAATTAAAAATTAAAAATTAAAAATTAAAAATTAAAAATTAAAAATTAAAAATTAAAAATTAAAAATTAAAAATTAAAAATTAAAAATTAAAAATTAAAAATTAAAAATTAAAAATTAAAAATTAAAAATTAAAAATTAAAAATTAAAAATTAAAAATTAAAAATTAAAAATTAAAAATTAAAAATTAAAAATTAAAAATTAAAAATTAAAAATTAAAAATTAAAAATTAAAAATTAAAAATTAAAAATTAAAAATTAAAAATTAAAAATTAAAAATTAAAAATTAAAAATTAAAAATTAAAAATTAAAAATTAAAAATTAAAAATTAAAAATTAAAAATTAAAAATTACAAATTACAAATTAAAAATGAAAAATGAAAAATGAATAATGAAAAATAAAAAATGAAAAATAAGAAATTAAAAATGAAAAACGAAAGAGTTATGATATGAAAAAATTAAAACTTAAAAATTAAAAATTAAAAATAAAAAATAAAAAATTAAAAATGAAAAATAAAAAATGAAAAACGAAAAACGAAAAATTAAAAATGAAAGATAAAAAATTAAAAATGAATAATAAACAAGTAAGAAAATTATAGTCGGTCTAGACCGACTATACGATACCCTATACCATGCGTTTAGAAACCCTATCTCTTAGGCCCAACTAACTGGACATAGAAAATAAGCAAAAACCAAATTTGAGTGGGATTTTTATTAATTTTTTTGGCTGCAGATATGAAAAAGTTCATAACGGATGCTATATCTATATGGGGACTAGGTCCAAAAATGGACCGATCCTGATCATGTTTGGTAAAGTCTCTTGTATTTTGCAGAAATATATACAAACAAAATTTGAGAAGAATCAGTGCAATATTTTTGTTTTTAATAGATTTAAGTGAAGATCGGGAAGCAGTCTATATGGGGCCAAAGGGATCATTTTTGGACTACTCATTAATGGATGTAATGAACGCATACAAACCCAATTTGAGTAAGATCTATATGACAATTTGGATCTTATGGCAATTTATGTCGATTTCATAGGGGTAATTTGTATGGGGGCTAGGTCCGAACATGGACCGATTCTCACCAATTTCAATAGCGTTCATCCCATGACCGATAAAAGCTTATATACCAAATTTCATCAAAATATATTCATATTTGCGACCTGCAGTTTGATTACAAGGTTTACATGGACACACAGACGGACGGACGGACATTGTTAAATCAACTCAAAAAGTGATTCTGATTCGATCGGTATAATTAAAGATGGGTCTAGGTCAAATATTTTTGGTTGTTACAAACAGCAGCACAAAGTCATTATACCCAAACCACATAGTGGTGGTATAGGGTATAAAAATAAAAAATTAAAAAAGAAAAATAAAAAATGAAAAATAAACAAGAAAATTATAGTCGGTCTAAACCAACTATACGATACCCTATACCATGGTTTAGAGACCCTATCTCTTCGGTCCAACTAATTGGATATAGAAAATAAGCATAAACCAAATTTGAGTGGCATTGTTATTAATTTTTTGGCTGCAGATATGAAAAAGTTCATTTCGGGAGCTATATTTATATGGGGACTATGTCGAAAAATAGACCGATACTGACCATATTCGGTAAAGTCACTAATATTCTGAAAAAGTATATACAATATTTTTGTTTTTTGATAGATTTAAGTGAAGGTCGGGAAGCAGCTCTATATGGGGCCTATCACTAAGCATTGTCCTATAGGAATTATTTTTGGACTACTAATTTATGGATATAATAAACACATACAAACCCAATTTGGCTGAGATCTATATGATAATTAGGATCTTATGGCAATTTATGTAGATTTCATAGGGGTCATTTGTATGGAGACTAGGTCTGAACATGGACCGAATTCCAATTTCAATAGCGTTCATCCTGTAGCCAATAAAAGCTTATATATCAAATTTCATCAAAATATATTCATATTTGTGACCTGTAGTTTGATTACAAGGTTTACATGGACACACAGACGGACAAACGGACGGACGGACAGCGCTAAATCGACCCAGTAAGTGATTCTGAGTCGATCGGTATAATAAAAGATGGGTCTAGGTCAAATATTATTTGGAGTTACAAACAGCTGCACAAAATTATGTTATGAAAAAATAAAAAATGAAAATGAAAAATGAAAATGAAAAACGAAAAATGAAGAAGAAAAAACGAAAAATAAAAAATTAAATAATAAATAATTATTTTTGTATTAGCAGAGCCCCTGCAGTTGATTCCTATAAGTGATACATAGATGACGCTTTCTGTTTGATTTTAAAAAAGTGCCATAAAAAAATCTTTAATTACTAGATTTTTTTTTAATTTTTCGGGTTAAGTCCTTTAATTATGTATTTTTGTCCGAAATCACTCGTTGTTAAAAAAAATAGATAAACGAAAAAAGAAGTATTTTTTAGTGATGTCAAAACAATCGAAACCTCTGTACCAGAATTGAATAAAACAATAAAAATAAAAGATGGTATGAAGGAGAATGTATAAAATTTTCTGACGTGTTCTTTCAACAGTTTTTGAAAAACAAGAGTAAACAACCAGAATAATAGATGATTTTACTGCTGGTCTTAAGCGAAAGAAAATTTGAATAAATTCATAAGTTAAAAAATTATCAAAAAATATTGTCACGCAAGGTGACGACGACTCAACATTTAGGTGTAACATTTAATAGCAAGAAAGTTTGAAAAATATTCAAAAATGCTACCTAAAAAGGTCATCTGAAACTCAAAATATGTGGTAGAACTCTTTGCCGACGAACAATTGAGGCTGATCTTGGTTGTTATCGTCCTGTGAGGAACCAATGATGTGAGAAACCAGAGAAAAATCGTCTGGCTTGCATAAATTTTTGCTAAAGAACACACTTACTGGTCAAGATGGAATTGGAATACTCTTCTATTGTCAGATGAGTCCAAGTTTAATTTAAGCGGTCATAATGAAGGAACGTTTGTACGACGATCAAAATATAAAAATAAAACTGTTAAGTTTGGCGGTGGCAATATTATGATATGGGATTGCTTTTCGAGCCAAGGAATGGGTCCAATGCATGTAGTAATAGATACTCTAACTGGAATTGGATACAGGCAAATTCCAAATGACGTAATATATTCATACTTCCAAAGCTTGTTTTTAGACAAACAAATCGAAGCACTCTTATTTATGAACAATAAATGTTTTTCTACTCACTTTACAAGAATATCTTGGCATTTTTAACAAAAAGAAGCAAGTATAGCTTTCGGGTAAAAAGTGATCGGGCGGATTTTTCTCTAAAACTTGTAACACAAAGTCACGGCCTCTAAAATCAGCAATTGTGCGGGGCAAACGGGTGCGACCCCAAACGAAACGTAAGAATAATGAACGTTCCTAAAACGAAAGAGAAAAAAATTGTTAAAATATATTTAAGATCTTGAAATTAAAAATAAGGGGTTTTAAGGGGTTTTTTTTGTCACCTGGTTAGAAAATTCTTCCATAACTTCCCAAAACCATTGTACTATGGCTGAGTTGGGATCGAATCCTTTGTACGTTGCTACTGATTTCAAGAGGCCCAAAGGTATATCGGGTGAGCCGCATACCATGGCTTGCAGTTCTGCTGCGGAAAACAAAGATAAAAGAGGGACGGGTATTACTTTAGACATGCCATCACGAACGGCCTTGACTTGTTCATCGAATTCGCGTAAACGGAAATTTAACGCCAGCCTTACATATTCTTGGCGATTTTGTGGTGTAATGCGTGTATAACGTGTTGAGAGTGGCACTTCATGTCCCTTGGCAGGCGATGTAGAGAAGGGCAGTTCTAATGTGCTAAACACCTTAGGATCATCGTCCATATTGCGAATACACAGTAAACCGGCAACGTAATCACGATCAACTTCCGTAAGATCTGAGGGTCGTAACTGTTCGCCAGCCAATTGACGCCACACTGGTTCGGCGAGACTAAACAAAGAAAGATTATGTAAAAAAAAGCATTTGCAGAGAAGAATTAATATTCCACTTTTCATACATTAAACTCATACTTACTTTAAACTCAATGGCGATCCGGTTCGTACAGCAATACCCATTAGAACACCTAAAAATCGGAACATGTTCATTTGAAGTACCGATGTCAGCGTAGGATCTAATAGAAAACAATCACGATTAGCGCCAGCTTCTCCACGACCATTGGGCGTTGCAATAAGCAAAGGAACACTTCCATTCTGCAACTCATCACACATTTCTGCAATTGATTCACTATAACCGCCACCGCAATCATCCACAGACTCGCCAACAAATTTTACTTTCCAAATACGATGCGGTAACGATAAAGCCTCCTGTGTGAGTAATGGCAACTTTTGTACCATTTGGCCAAAAACACTTTTCATGCCATCTACACCGGCTAAACCGTTAACTGATTTATTACGAGAACGCTTAACTTGTATGCGATTTAGTTCGATGACGGGACCATGTTGTTTATCGCGCACCATAGTCGTTTGTATGACTTTGCGAAAAGCTGCTTCTTTGATGGTGTAAACTAAGACATCCTTTAAGGCTCCCAAACTCAGATCACCTTAAAATAAAAGGCATATACTAAAAATCTAACACAAAATTATCAATCGTACCTGTTATGGGTAACATAGCCAAACATGGACATAACAACTCCGAAAAGTGATGTAATAATATTAGTCTCGCATGTAAAGCTTCGGGCGGCAAATCTCTTACTAAATCATACTCCAATGGAGGATTCAAAGGTGGTCTTACACGTTCCGATAGTTGTGAAGTGGACAGAGCCAATGTATGAGCTGATCCACACGTTACCTTTACTATCTGTTTGCCCACCAATGCATGTACAAGTCTAGGTCTTTGTATAGCACTAACTGTGCCATCTCCCAATTGGCCTTCATCATTATCACCCCAAGTAAACACCTCACCATTATCGGTACAGGCCACACAATGCAGGGAACCGGTGGCTATGGAAACAACTTTTTTGCCTTGTAGTGCGGCTACTTTCTTTGGCCGTCTTACATGATCTACTGTTCCATGGCCCAAACGATGAAAGTCTCCTTTGCCCCAGGTATAAACAGCACCAGATTTTGTTAGAGCCACTGAGAATTGAGAACCACATTCAACTTTGATGACACCCAATCCAGAGAGACTTTCAATTTTAACAGGAACTTTACAACCATCCGAACCGCCACGTCCCAACTTGCCATAATCGCCATCACCCCAACTCCAAACGTTGTCATCGTCCGTAATACATAAAGTTTGAGCATCACCCGATCCACAGGCTATATCAATGGCCCTGTAGCCCAATAAGGCTTCCACCAGTTTCGGCCTCAGTTGATCTTCAGAATCGCCATGACCCAAACGGCCATACCTGCCTTTACCCCAAGTTAAAACGTGACCGGATGAAGTAATAGCTGCCGAATGAGCACTACCACAAGCTATATCTACTATGCCAATACCCGTTAGATCATCGATTAGTTTAGGCCGATCATAGCTCATACGATTACCATGACCTAGTTTACCATCTTCACCTTCGCCCCAAGAGTAAACCTCGCCATCGGTGGTCAATGCCAAACCGTGTTTGCCACCCGAATTAACTGCCACCTTTTTAACAAAAACATGTTGTAAAGAAGCAACCAAAGTAGGAACAGCCCAAGAATCTGTACCACCTACACCCAAACGCCCACCACAACCATAACCGGTGGCAAAAAGTTTTCCATCTGGTGTTACCGCAAACAGTGTTTGTTCTCCTCCTGCCAGTTGAACAGGTCTTAATAAGCTTAAAGCTTCGCAGGGAGTGGGTGTTTTTATGCGACTACCCTCTAAGCCTCCAAGCTGGCCGCGATGATTGTGACCCCAACCGTAGATAGTACTAGCACCACCCCATGATAAAGCCCAATCATCGGGTCGTCTATTTAACCATTGCAGTAGTTGACTGTCATGTTCGCATTTAAAGATAACATGATCTTCATGCATAAATTGTACAGCTTCTGCGGCCGCATTTGAGGTGCACGGCATACCAATACCACCACAAGATGTCATATTTTCATGTAATGATAATGTCATTACAGTATCGATGTATTGTATCAAACTACTAGTGCTCGGAGTTAAAGTGTTGACCATAGCTGAAGTTGATGGGCACCCAGGTAAGCAGGGTTGAGGAGAGGGAGTTGGATTACTAGCAGTACTTGTTGAAGAACCAATTGAGGTAGTAGAATTCATCATGGATCCTCCCGGTTGTGGCGTGTGCGAATGAGGTTGTGGCATCATCTCAGCAACTTTTTTACGAACTTCCATACAGAATGCCATCGGTAAATCATTTCGTTTTATAAGAGATTGAGCTACTCGTACTGCTATGCAATAACGTTTAAACCAAGCCCATTTATGGACATCCGCAGGTGGCAGCACCGAGTCCAATTGCATATCACTCGCTAAAGCAGCCAAAGTTTTGAAATAATCTGAATGCATGAGATGAATACCACCTCTCACTTGTGGTTCTTCGTATTCGTATTGTCGCAAAAGTTCAGGTATCAAAGGCATGAGTATGGGATTAAGTGAAGCATCTAATGGCTTGGGGGCATATTTCGATAGTAAAACAGCATGTAGACGTTTTAGGGACCATATACGTTGAGCTGTGGTCAAAGAATTTAATTGAGCACAAGCAGCTAAGGCAGCTGCTAAACGTAACAGAACACTGCTATTGTTGGGACACAAACGCTCTTCTAGCAAAGCCATCACCAATGGCATAGATGGCTGAGAGAGCACGGCACGATCGGAACCACGTTCGTTCATTGATGAGGCTGGCATTATGGCATGAACCCAAAAACGCCATCCCCAACCATTTACCGAGCTATCAGATGTAAATTTCCAACGCATTTCATCACCAGGTATGCGTATCTCTGAAGCCCAATGAGTAAATTCTCGACCCGAACGCATGGCAATAACACGGCCTGAACTATCCATTATGACTAAGGGATCATTACGTTTTTCTGTCGAGCAATTCGAATCAAATTCTAGACGTAAAGCCTCAGCTCCAGGTATCTTAACATGTCCAGTTGTGGTTATGTTATCTACATAGGGATGGCTACTCTCCTGCATAACTGGTTTCGGTACCTTACCTAAACTGTGGCGCGAAGTACATAAATCTTCCAACTCGGTTATGCAAGTTTCCAATAACATAGCTCCTATGGTAGGACTATTGGAACCTAAAGCTATTAATGTCTCTGCTATAGTCTGTGAGGTACTAGAGGGTCCCGTTCTTCCAGCTACACTGAGTTTTAAAAGTTCAACCAAACTTTTAGCTTCCGATTCGCCAAGTAGTGAAGTGAAGTCATCTAATCCCGTTAAGGAAGTTTCATTGATCATTTCTTCTTGATTGGTCATGGTGGCCGCCATTACTGACATGGCACTTGCTGACATTTTAGAGTGCTTATGAGGAGCTGCACTCGATAGAGATGCAGAGAGTGATAAAGATCCTGTTAGACTATGAAAAGCGCTTAAGGGTCCTGCTGGTGCTGGCTGTATGTCAGCCTCCGGAGATGGTTCATGTAAGGCAGGATCTGTAGCGTCTGCTAAAGCTTCTCCCCCGCCTTGGGCTATGATTTCATTTGCATTATTGGCCACCTGTTGATGAGCGTTGTTGTGATGGCCAGAATTCTCTCTAAAAGTACCATATTCATGTTCTATTTCATTGGTAACTCTTTCGTTTAAGTTAACCTTACTGTGACTTGTCAAGGCAGCCACTATCAATTGTCGAGCCTGTAGAATACTCATGGCATTGAGAACATAATTCAAGGCTGTTTGTCTAGCTCCATTGGTCTCGAGTGTTAACAATGTTTCACTTAAACTGACTTTTACAGAATTTTTATTTGGCGTACAAAGTGTCGAAGTTGTGACTGAGACAGGTTCAGCATCATAAATACCCAAGCTGGTACCACCTAACGGATCTTTAGTGGTAGCAAATGGTACAGGACCCTTCTTTTCATCTTCTGAGGGTGATTGAGGCAAGCCCCAGGCTATGGAGTGAGAACTGCCACAGGCTACACGATTTACAAAAACAGAATCCAAACCAATTACCAAAGCTGGCTTTTTGTTAACAACTGTATTGCCAGATCCTTGCTGACCATGATCATTATCACCCCAGGCAAAAACTTGTCCCGTATCGGTTACAGCTAAACAATGTAAGGCGCCTACGGCTACATGAATGACTTTACGTCCTCGTAAGCCTTGAATAGGTTGTGGTTTTCGAACATGTTGATCACTGCCATGACCCAAGCGATAGTAGTCCCCTTTACCCCAAGTCCATACTTCTCCAGTTCTTGTTAAGGCCAAACTAAATTGGGCTCCACATTCAATTTGTATTACACCAATGCCAGTTAAACGTTCTACTTCATGGGGAACCGAGGAACCTTCAGACCCACCTCTTCCCAATTTACCGAAATCGCCATCACCCCAAGAATAAACTGCACCATCTTCGGTTAAAGCCAAAGTCTGAGCATCGCGACTGCCACACGCAACTTGTATAACACGTTTACCACATAATCCTGTCACTAGTTTAGGCTTTAATTGAGTAGAATTGTCACCATGACCCAAACGACCATATTCTCCCAAGCCCCAAGAGTATAATTCTCCAGCAGAAGTTATAGCAGCACTATGGGAAGAGCCACAGGCAATGTCCCGTATCTTTTTAGATCTCAATGATTCAATCATTTTAGGTTTGTCCATAGTTAAACGATTGCCATGACCAAGTTTACCATCTTCTCCCTCACCCCAAGAGAATACCTTTCCATCTAATGTCAAGGCCAAAGCATGTTTGCCTCCAGAATGAACGGCCACTTTTTTAACCACATATTGATGTAAGACTGGTACTTGACGGGGTACTGAAACATTAGCACTGGTGCCCAAACCTAAACGACCGTTAGTGCCTTCACCACAAGCATAAACCTTACCATCCTGTGATACTATGAATAGAGATTTCGAACCGCCGGAAATATGTATGGGTCTTAAACGGCTAATGGTTTGGGAGAAAGTAGGAACCTTCACTTTAGATCCTTTCAGACCACCCAACTGTTCTTTATCATTTAAGCCCCAAACCATTACGGTGCAAGGAGGATCACTTAACGAAGATTTGGGATCAGCATAAGATGATAAGGATAAATTTTGATTAGAATCAGATAGATTGTCATATTCACAAGCCAAGAAAGAGGCATTCATCAGCATCAAATCCAAATCAGTTTGCTTACGTCTTCCCACGAGATTAAGGCCATGCACTTTACATTGTATGCCATTATTACGGCATTGTTTAATAACAATTTCTATCCAAGGATAATGCTGTCTTACGTCGGTCATCAGAGACACCGTGGTATCGGTATTTTTAATAGATATCCAAGAATATTCCTTTAGATTGCCAATGCTGTCACCTACCCGAGTTACCACCAAAGAAGGCATATGCGAATGATCTGAGGGGCTGACCGAAATCGAAAGACTATGCACTAAAACATTTTCATGCATTTCCAAGCGTATCCAATGTTTCGCCTGAGTACTGGAAGAACTTTGCCAGCAATTGGGACTACGATCCAATAGATGTTTTGCCGTCATTTCATTTGATGAAACGCTTAAGGATCGAATGCATCGCGACCAATCTTCTATAATATCCGAAGCTGCTGGTGCTGAGAGACTGTTAAAGCCTAATAGAGTATTTCCCTGAACGGAAGTTCCTACCGTTTCTACATCATTTACAGAACCTTTCCAGCCAGGATGTTGTGGAAAATCTACACTAACGTTTTTGCCACATACCGCAGTAACTGTACCTACACTTCCACGCATTATATTCCCCCACTTATAACGAGGAGCTGCTCTCATGCGGACCTGCGATCCGAAAACAATTTGTGATGGAGCTCTTTCCAAGCTAATAGCCGAAGAGGAAGTCAGTTTTTCAAGGGGTTTTTCCAATAGTTCAATGTGGACAAAACACACCCAATATGTAGTTCCATGTAATTGCCAATCCACCTGGACATTCAAATCATGAAGACCTTCGGTATCCACTTTAAGTACGGTACCAATATCTCCTTTTTTTATTTCTTCGAAATCACGACAGCAGCGGACAATCATTCCGGGACATACGAGACCTCTGACATACATAGCATATTGATCGGCAGTTTGAAAGTCCTGACGAGTTTCAAATTTAAAAGGTTGATCTTGTATTGATGATCCTTCCACTGTATCCGAACTGGTATCCACACTTTCATTGTCAATATCACATTCAGCATCATGAAGCGATGATGATTTCTGTTGTGGCATAGACGTATCCGATGATGAATGACCCATTAGCTCAGTAGGATCATTGTAGTCGGTAGGATCTATAGTGTTATTACAGACATCGGGATGTTCCAAAATCCATTGTACTATCTGCTCCGGTGTAGGCATTAAAGGATAAATAGTTAGTTGTTTTACGGCTAATTCCACGGATTTTTTGCTAAATCCCATTTCCATTATCTGTGAGATCAATGAAGTCGAAGTGTTTATAGAAGTGTCTGATTCTTTTAATTCCAAATTTGTAGGATTTGTAGTACCCGTAGCTTCATCAAATATGCCCATATTGTATATTGGCGTACCATGTATCATAGTTGGTTGCATGGCTGGCATAATGCCTCCCAAGCGTGATGTAGAAGAAGTTATATCATTTAATTCTGAATGGACCTGAGAAGCTAAAACTTGAGAGCAATTTAGAGCAGCTGTAGCTAATTCACTATAGGTATAACAGGCTTTCACAGGCGAAGGCTGTGTAGCTCTTATTAATATACTTTGTATTAGTAGCTCTGTTTCATTTGTTGTCGAAAATGGACCACTCACGTGTTCTTCATTATGGCCTCCCTCTGAAGTTGGTCGTTGCTCAGCATTATTTGACGACTTTTGTGCTTGATCCTCTTCTGAAATACTTTCCTCTGAGGAATAGGAACACATGCCGGGTGAACGTTGCTTCAAAATCTTTCTTAGGGAAGTCTGATGTCTATAGAGAACACAATTTGAATTTAAAACCGACAATTGAATTTGTTGGGAACGCAACAGACTGATGTCAATTATATTGGGCACAGAATCTTTACGTTCTCCGGGACCATATAATAAAACCGACCAAGAATTCAATAGCATTTCGTTCATGGGCAGGCGTGATAAGCTAAACACCGAATAGTCTGCACTTTCCAAAGCTGCGCTTAATGAAATCTTTCTACATTCTCCATTCAAAGACTGATTGTCGGTACTCAAAAGACATTTGCCCTTTGTAGTAAAACCACATATGGTAGCTGTAGTCCCCTCATGGCATACTTGTAAACCCACTCTGGGCCTAATATCACAACCACCAATTGTAGTTAGAACTCCCATTACAAATATGTATTCATTTTCTAAATGTTGCAGGTCTAAGCCATCTTCTCCAAACAGTTCCGCAGCCACACAAAGTTTTTGTGATAGGAATGAATTAATAGATGTATTCCAAATCGGTAAGGTATGTAATTTCCTTAGCAATGTTATAATCTCTTCCGCTACCGTACCCGAATGAGAGGCGGTCAATAGGATTCTTGGTTTATTCTCCGATGTTGTCTGCAGCAGCGATGAATCATTTGGACAGTAAAGTGTTATTTTACCCAAAGTAGAAAATATTTGTCGAACTAATGCTGTCATTTGTGGTAAATCGGCTTCATCCGTCCAATGTACTAGGACAATTTGTAGCAAACGTAGACAATGTACCTTGCGAAAAACATCTTGTTCACGCACTGTCGACTGTTCCAATAAAGTTATGTAGAAATCAATCCATATGGGCGATGTTAAGTATTTGGATAACATTGACGATTCTCCTAAAATAAGAGTATTTTTTACGGAAGGTTAAGTATGTATGCTTATTACAACTGTGTCTCGAATATTGAATAGTGAAAAATATAATAGTAAACTGATATTGCTAGCAAATTACTACATTTTGAGGACATTTGAATTCGTTGGCATAATCGTTAAAGAACAATTCGAGAGCCAAAAATTCGGAAGTACTCATAAATGAAAATAGAGTCATGATCTTGTACATTAGGTATGGGATAGTGTTGTGTGGAGTTTCTTAGTGAGGTTCAACTACATGAGCCAAAATATGAGAGTTTAGATTTCGTGATGTTAACATATGTATTCATCGTAACACTTTACGTGAAAGCTTCGTTTAGTACCACTAGAGCAACCGAAGCTCAAAATAATGATTTAAACTTTCTGATAGCGATTGCCGGTTATGCTTCAATTGATCACATTGCGTCTCAACGACTAATGAGATTCTGCACTTCACTGAGATACAGTGGTGAAGCTGTTGCTCTTACGTTATTTGATTTGAACATCTCTTGTAACATTAAGCGGAAAATGCGAATGCAGTTTGAATTTTTGAAAAGAAAGAGGAATACGAGGAGGAGATGGGATCGACGAAACATTCGAAGAAGACAGCGAAAAGGAGAGCAACGTGAATGATATTGATGAAGATGATGACAGCGAGGACGAAGGAAAAAAATAATTTAGAGGACAGTGGCGACGGAAGATATGAGTATCGAGTACATGTTGTTGGCTTCGAATGTGTAAAAAGAATTACATTGACATTAAAACAAGTGAATAAAAAATCTTGAAGAAAGATTTGTGTCATTACTTCACACCTGAGGTAACAAAATTTTTGCATGCTTCGGCTTGTCAAACATGGGACGAGCCCAAAGACTACCAGCAAGCACTAGAAATACTGTGTAAATTACATGTTGTGCAACAACGTTGCCGGATGAGACATAAAACTAATAGAGGACTATAACAAAGTGGTGTGTCGTAACGATGAGGAAAAAATATTTTTGCTTCAGGTCGCAACTGAAAGTCGGAAAATTTTTACCTCCTCATTACACAAAACAAATTAATTTCATATAAAAAAAATATATATTTTTACGTTTAATAAAGGTAACAATTACATGATTAATTAGAAAGCAAATCTAACTTCTCGATTTCATAAAAAAAATCACATTTTGTATGGGAGCGCCCTTAAGGGATGGAGATAGTGGATAGGTTAGAAAATAATGTTGGGGATGAAATATTTAGTATGGTCGGTCATAAATTTGACCCATCTAGCGGAATCCTAGGCGCTGTAGGGGCCAAATTTAACAATTTCATAAAATCACCATACTTGTATGGGATTCCTATTAAGGAGTGGAGAAAAGGGGAAGATAGGTTGCGAGAAAATGTCGGAGACAAAAAAACTAATGGAAGTCGTTGATACATTTTGCCACCCTAGGGGAGACTCCTAGGCAGTTATGGGATATTTTCTTCTATATATTTCTAGTCTGTAACGTAAATTTTGTATAGGAGAGAAGGGGTGTGTATGCTCCAAAAATTATGGGGGTGGTAAAGTAATGGGAATCGGTCATAGGGGCAGCTTGGTAGCTGTGGGGCCGCTTTTAACAATTTCATAAAATTTTAAATTTTGTATGGGAGCACCCTTAATTAATGGTGATAGGAGATAGGTATGTTCGGAAAAAATTAAGAGTGTCGGTCCTACATTTTGGACCTCTAGCAGTGTCATTTATGTGGCATTTATGGAGTTTTTTTTAAATTTTTCCTTTTTGCTCCCGCTTTGAGCTCGATGAGGAGCCCTGCCTCGTCCGTTGATTCGTATGAGAGCTCATCACACCCTAAGCACTCGGCGTAGCCAACAAATTTTCACAACATATGTTCGTAGTCACCCATTAGAACAAATATTGAGAAATATATCGGAGCATAGGTCAATCGAGATTTTAATGATTTTTAAAATATAGTACAATAATAAAAAAAGTCACTGAATATCCAAACTTACCAGCAATAGCTTTAAGGAAACCCAAAGTAGTCCAATTATCCAAACCACAAATGTTAGCTAAAGTTGAATCAGGATTTAAAATGGCACGAAACATTGACGAAATACCACGAACAGCATTTTTATCCATTTTCTGGGAATGTAAACCAATGCCTACGGAAACGATTTGCAATAGCTTTGTGCAAGCATAACGCAGCAGTTTAGTGGGATGAGATTCTCCATTCAAAGAGGGATCACATGCAATTTCATCTTTTTCCGTTTCCGAATCTGGGGAAACAATATTTAATGCACTATCGGCTAAACGTAAATCATATTGATTCTCTTTGCCCATGCGATAGGAGTTTGTGGCGCCGGTATACCATTCAACACGTACCCACCTTAAAAGAAAATGTCAAGAAATAAATTTGATTTTTATTAAAATTAATAGTTTTTTACAATCCTTTTTATTTTCTCAACTTACCCGTCTTCTCCAACTTCACTTATAATTCTTCCCTCGCCCGGTGGATTACCATCTTGATCACCCCATTTCCAATCACTTCCTCTTACAATTCTAGTACCAATTTTCATTAGTTTTGCCAATTCTGGTCCTGTTAAATTGGCCTTATTTGATTTTTGTTTGAGTATAGTATCCTCATATACAGTGGACAATTCATAGGTATTCTTAACAGCTGGTATATCACCGCCAGTTTGGCTTAGTAAACCCAACACAGCACCCAATGTACCCGAGTTGATGAGCAAACTAAGTTCATTAGAACCCATATCTTTAGCCAATATACCAAATACACTTAACAGAAATCTAGCTCTGGGTAATTTCTTCAAGAAAACGTATGTACCCAGGTTGGAATTATCCTTTCCAGCATTATTATGTTTCGATTTCAAATGAATCTGTTCCTGATTAACCAGTCTTTGTAGTTCGTGAACAGCCCATTCTAAGATACGAGCTTGACCCAACATCAAATTTGCTTTTTGGAATGCTGTTACCGAACCGAGATCATCCAAAATATTCGTGGTCGTATGTTTAGTTCCCTTTAAGTGTAATCCCAAATAGCCGCTTAACATGTTATATTTGACGGCATCCATTAAGCCATTCACTTGTAATATGGTATAAAACATTTCCAAACCTTGTCGGCGTATTTGATAACGTTGCACCTGACAATACATGGCTCGACGTACGGTTTCGACATCACAGATTTCTTGCATTACAAATTCGACAATTTCATTCATTAATTGAGTATTTAGATCACCAGAAAAATACCATTTTTCACAGAGTTTTCGTATGAGATCATTACTAAGTCTTGGCTCTTGTTCTGGCTTTTTATCATCAAAATCTAGATCGGTTGTTTGAAATTTAATATCTTCGTTTGAAGTTTTACGTTCGGATAAATTAAGATTATTTTCAGCGGCATCTAAAAGATTCTCATTTGAGGGATGATTGGTAAGTGTTGTGGGTATTTGAACCGTAGCAATTGATTGTAATGAAGATTCTAATGACGTGAAATTTTTCTCAATATTAACTAATAAATTGGATTCCAAAAGAGATTCCTGAAAATTTCAATAGACATTTTAAAAATATATTCAATATTTTATCAAGGAATCTAAATAAGAGTGTAATCACAAACAGAACTGGACAGAACTTTTGGCTTAACTCTACTTTAGGGGCAGTACCCCAATTTTTTGATTTTATTTTGGGGTTAGGGGATTTTGGGGTGATTTAGAAAAAAAAATTTTATCGGTGAACAATATTTTCCCAGTTATTACCTCCAAAGTTTTAACATTGATTTGTATATAACTGTGTTATTCCGTATCGGATTTGAAAGCTGCTTGAGTGGCTTTTATTGTATATTTCGAAATTTATTAACCCATTGTGAACCAATTTAAGATTAAGCATTTTTGTTGTAAAGTTTTTTTTTTAACACATGGCGTTATCTCATAAAATGATCTATATAATGAGTGTATTTACAAAATTTGTTTTTTGTTTTAATGCAGTTAACCCTTTCAGAACCGCACATATTATGGCTTTTACCAATATCTATTTACTTATAATTTACTATAATACAAAAAGCCACCAAGGCCAATAAACTGTATTACATAGCAATACTCCTGAATAAGAATCATGTAAGAGATATACATAGTATGAATAGTAAATTAAAGTAATTCTATCAAATCATATCAAGTCACAAAAGTTATATAAACAGCAATTTTGTAAAAATATGGCAACATTGGAGAGAAAATGAGCGTTGACAAATAAGAATATGAAAAACACCGCAAAGACTCTGTGCCTTTTTTGTCTACATGAAAAACATCGCAACGGTCTCGTTGCGTTTATTGAAATCTGGATTTGATAATTCTCATTTTGTTATTTTTTATATCTATATTTTTATATGTATAAAAACGTTGGTGCATTTTTTTGGAACCATAAGAGCTGTCGAGGTAGGATTTACACCATAGGTTCGATTCGAGCTCTTCTGTGTTTTTTTTTTTTTTTTTTTGGAATTAACCCTCTAGCTGGCGTTGGGGTCAAGTTATAAACAAAATTCTTATTTTCAGTGCGATTTGATTGCAATGCAGAATGTATGTATCTTTCGTCATAAGAAATTTTTGTATGTATAAATGGACCCGATAGGTGGCGCTGGGGTAAAGTTATTTCGAATATTCTTATTTATGGTGCGATTTTAATGAAACTAAGGATGTACATATATGTATGTTAGATGATGCCAAACATTTTTTTATTGGACCCTGTAGATGGCGCTGTCGTTCGAAAAATAATGAGTTGTCAAATTTGTATAAATTTTATAAGTTACAAAATTCACAAACGTTTTTATATATAAATATTCTAACCAAAAAGGAAGGAAAAAACCGCTACATTATTGCATGGTGGTCGTACAGCTCATTCAGCACTCAAATCACCGTTAAACGTACAAACAAATGAGAATGCCGTCTGTAATATCAAAAAACAATCCGGTATGGCAAAAGTTCTCCAAAAATGCAGTATTATTTGGGATGAATGTACCATGGCTCACAAACATTCCTTAGAAGCATTACATAGAACTTTAAAAGATTTGAAAGGCAATGAAAGACTTTTTGGTGGAGCTCTCATTTTATTATCTGGACATCTTCGTCAAACATTTTATACAGGTATGTATATACAGATTCTAACTAAAATAAAAAATTCATTGAGGGCAAATTCATTGCCGGGTCCAGCTAGTAAGTATATAAACTGGTATTATAAGGATTGTGCAAAAATAATTGATGGGAGTGTTATTTGAATTAAGTTTTCAGGAATATCTGCCATACGCACTGTTATGATCATTTTGCGGGACACAGAACTTATCCGACTAAAAAGTATGCGACATGCTTCATCACTTTTTCAAAAATCCCATATCTTTCTGTGGGGCTCAGGTCTGGGCAGTTGGGTGGATCTGCATCTCTTAGTACAAAATTGGCATTATTTTTTTTTTTTTAATGTGTAAACATCTATACGCGCAGGGGGGTAAATATCAAAAACAGCGTAACATGTGAGCGTAACATGTTAGTCGTAAGACAAAATATGATTGTATTCGTGAAAAAATTAGGATATTATGATAACCTGTTTGAAAATATAAAATGAAAAACAAAAAATGAAAAAAAAAATTAAAAATAAAAAATGAAAGATGAAAAATGAAAAAAAAATGAAAAATGAAAAACGAAAAATTAAAAATGAAAAATATAAAAAGAAAAATGAAAAATAAAATATTAAAAATGAAAAATAAAAAAATGAAAAATAAAAAATTAAAAATAAAACATGAAAAATAAAAAATGAAAAATCAAAAATCAAAAATAAAAAATTAAAAATGAATAATGAAAAATGAAAAATAAATAATGAAAAACGAAAAATTAAAAAATTAAAAATGAAAAATAAAAAATGAAAAATCAAAAATCAAAAATAAAAAATTAAAAATGAATAATGAAAAATGAAAAATAAAAAATAAAAAATGAAAAATAAAAAAATGAAAAATAAAAAATGAAAAATGAAAAACGAAAAATAAAAAATAAAAAATGAAAAATGAAAAATTAAAAACGAAAAATGAAAAAAAAAATTAAAAATGAAAAATAAAAAATTAAAAAAAAAATAAAACGGTAAAATAAAAAATTAAAAATAAAAAATTAAAAATAAAAAATTTAAAAAAAAAATAAAAAGGAAAATTAAAAAATAAAAAATGAATAATAAAAAATTAAAACTAAAAAATTAAAAATATAAAATGAAAAATGAAAAATAAAAAATTAAAAATGAAAAATGAAAAATTATAAATGAAAAATGAAAAATGAGAAATAAAAAATGAAACATGAAAAATAAATAATGAAAAATGAAAAACGAAAAATTAAAAAATTAAAAATGAAAAATAAAAAAATTAAAAATCAAAAATAAAAAATGAAAAATGAATAATGAAAAATGAAAAATAAAAAATTAAAAATGAAAAATAAAAAATGAAAAATAAAAAAATGAAAAATAAAAAATGAAAAATGAAAAACGAAAAATGAAAAATAAAAAAGAAAAATTAAAAACGAAAAATGAAAAAAAAATTAAACATGAAAAATAAAAAATTAAGAATAAAAATTAAAAATAAAATATGAAAAATTAAAAATGAAAAATAAAAAATTAAAAAATAAAAATGAAAAATAAAAAATAAAAAATTTAAAAAGAAATAAAAAGGAAAAATAAAAAATTAATAATAAAAAATTAAAACTAAAAAATGAAAAATAAAAAATGAAAAATAAAAAATTAAACATGATAAATAAGAAATGAAAAATGAAAAACTAAAATTAAAAATGAATAATGAAAAATAAAATTTGAAAAATAAAAATGAAAAATAAAAAATTAAATATTAAAAATAAAAAATGAAAAATAAAAAATGAAAAATAAAAAATGAAAATTGAAAAATAAAAAATGAAAAATGAAAAATAAAAAATTAAAAATGAAAAAAGAAAAATAAAAATCGAAAAATGAAAAATGAAGAAAAAAAATTAAAAATGAAAAATAAAAAATGAAAAATGGAAAATAAAAAATGAAAAATTAAAAATAAAAAATGAAAAATTAAAAATAAAAAATTAAAAATTAAAAAAAAAATGAAAAATGAAAAACGAAAACTGAAAAACGAAAAATTAAAAATAAAAAATAAAAAACGAAAAATTAAAAATTAAAAATTAACCGGTTAAAATAAATAATAATAAATATTTTTATATTAACAGAGCCCCTACAGTTGATGACTATAAGTGATACGCTTTCTGTTTGATTTTAAGAAAGTGCTATAAAAAATCTTTAATTACTAGTGGCCGTATTCATAATGAAAAGTTATTCAGTATCTAGCATGAGTATTATTTATAATGCACTTGCTGCTGCGTTTGCTAAACTCAGACCAACAACCTTTCAAATACTGACTAAGTATGTTAAAACAGCTGATGTGTGTCAAACTAAGCAAAACAAAAGATATAAATTATTTTTAAATGCAAATAAATATTTTTTTCTTTGCGGATCTTTTAAACATTTTTTTTTTACATAATTTTCAAATTAAAATAATTTTGTCGTAAACTTAACACTTGTAAATATTAATTTTAAAAAATGAAGGAGCGAAATCACACAAATTGATATGTAAACAGAGTTGATTTTCATTATGAATACGAGGGGTAGGTGTTTACACATCTCCATTGCGATCGGACTCACATGATTTTTTTTTTTTTGTAGCCGATTCACTGTAATGACACGATGCAAGAACAGGCCAAAAAAATGTAGGAATGGAAGTAGTTTCCTTTGCAAGTATGCTTTAATGTACTTCTCGGTATTAATCGTGCCCGTTGTCACATGTAAACTGTTTCTTTTCCCACAACTACAAATAGCCTGCCAAACTAAAAACTTTTTTTGGGAACTTTTTTTTTGTATTCACGGACATTTCCTCTAGTAGCTGTGAATAGTCACCAAGCACATCCATAGTCCACATTCATACTGGTTGACGAAATTATGTTAAAATTTTCCACGTTCTTTTTCATCGATATTATTTTTTGAGCTACTTTTCTCCCTGAAATATTTTTTTTTATTCGTAAGAAGTTCTAATATTTTTCAACCCTGTTAGGGTCAATATAGACCTTTATTCTGTCAATTCCCGGGCTTTTCTTAATACTAAGACATTCGTTATTGTTTTTAATAACCTGGGAAACCGCCGTTTGCCTTATAAGCGATTGTTTTAAAAATTCTACTAATTTTATCACGTTCTTATCATTCATAATCCATTTTAAAGTAAAATAAATATTAAATATTGTAAATATTAAGTAAATTTCTACAAGTGAAAATGTATGTTACAGTTTTTTCGTGCGCAAACCTTAAGTAATATTCTTTTCTACCAAAATTCAAAAAAATATGACCTTCCATTATGGAAATTTGTGTGTAAAAAGTAATGCTCTAGATAGATAGACAGTGGTGCGCAGTGGTTATGAATAAAGCTATTCGAGTTTAGCCATAATTAAAAAGTTATTTCCAATTATTGATCTTACCTGCGATTGATTCAATTTCTGAGCCACATTTTGACTTTGAATGGTTACGTTCAAAATATCCTCCGGTTTTGCACATACCAATTGTTTTTTGGCCACCCTCATTTCGGCAATAATTTTACGAACAATTTGCTTAAATCTGGGCAATTTATGTAGGATGGAGAGTTTTCTTAAGCCTTCCTGTTCCAAACTTACGGCTGGCCTGATTTCATACAGTAAGAAACGCAAACGTTCCAACATAGGAGCACATACCTCCTTATAGCTACGATTTAACTGTTGTCTTATACGCACTACAGACCACTTAGTTTGATAGATCAAACGTATAATTTCGGAAATTTGTTTCGGTAATTTGTATGTGGCATTAGCTGCCGTTACACCAGTCAATTCTTTTTCTATGGTTGAAAGTATCAAACCGCCCAAACTTTGATGCCGTATTAGGACCGCAGTAAGAAGACGTTCTAGTTCTTGTACTGGATGTTCAGAGGGGAATTCCTGATGCCATATTAAATTGTTATCTTTGCAAAAACGTTCGGAAATAGTCATCCATGTCACAACTAAAGGATCTGTTAGACGACCATCTGACAAACCAGATATCAGAGTTTCTATACGATGTTGTATATTGTTGGCGGAGGAATGTATCACACCCACAGTGGCTATTGTATGGGCTGGTGGTTCAGTAGGAGTACTACCAGCCGTACTAGCACTACTGCGAGCCTCACCTTTTTCCTCATCGAATGGGTTTGAGGGTTGTAAAACCTGTAAGCCACCACTTAAAATGCTAGTTTTAATTACTGTTTTACATTGAAGTTCGGCAGGCTGGGCAGGAGGACCAATTTGTAGAGTATTGGCTACTAGACCCAGCAGATATGCTAAAGCTCTTTCGGAATTAAAGTGTGTAAGAACTTTGCTTTGCTGCAAGTGAGGCTAAAACGAAAATAATTGCGTTATAATATGGGTTATAAAGTTAACTTGAAAGACAATTTACCTTTTCTTCACTAATATTAGGAGCATATCGTCCAACTTTATGATGATTTAACAGATGTTCCAAACATACACGATAATTGTTATTTTTAAGTTCCGAAGAAAGATCTTTACCAATACTGTCAAGAAGGAATTCGTTGATTGCAGATATTTCATTTCTAAAAAGAGAGAAAACGTAATTTAATTTGATTGACGCCATCTTTACAAAGTCAACTTACTGATAATCATTTAAATCACAAACACAACCATTTATTATGATCCATTTACCACCATCCAAAATATGATTTTCAAAGTCATTTTTTCTGATCAACATTATTTCTTCAGGCTGAGTCGTTGCATTGGAATTTTTATGATTTCCTCGGCTTATAATACCAGGCCAACCTAAATCATCGGAATCCTGTATATCACTATCGCAAATTAGACGATTTATATTATCCAAAGCATGGAGTAGAGGAACTAAATGATGAGCCCAATCAAAAGCTGGCATAAGAGTAGGTCTATCTCGTTTAAGGATAATAAGTCCTATCAGCAATTCATAGAGAAGAGTATCCGAGATATCGGTAATTAGAATGTCAGCTACACCTTCCTTGCCTTGCAGAGCGATTTCATGGGCCTTTTGTAGGGAATGTATACAAAGACTAACAGCGCTCTGAAGATATTTACTCAGTAATAGTTCAGCACCAATCAGATCTTCAGTTTTGGGTAATTGATGGATGTGAGAAAATAAAAGACGTTGAAATCGATGTAGAAGATCTAAACTAGGACTTGAATGTTCTTGGGCTTGTAAAATGCATAATGATGATAGTGAAGGATTTTCTTCTTCGGGTTTGACAATGCCAGTTTTTAGAAGCAGTTGTGTTAATTTCGCCTGTGTCAAAGCCGAATTATTTCGTAGTAATTGTTTTATCAGATGTAAAAGCGGAAGATTATGACCATTATCTGCACAATCGTTAGATTCCAAAAGTATGGCTTGCCTTAAAGCCGTTTCTAAACCTCCCTCAGCCATTAAGGATCCCACCAGTAAATCAGTCATAAATCTATGACCGGCTGTTGATATGCCCGGTTCTGAGGGCAGTAACGATGTTAGGGTTTGTGCCCGTTCAGAGGCAGTTGGCAATAGAACACTCCAACCAACTTGTAAAGCCCATTGAGCAGTCTCTTGCATAGTTTTCAATACATTTGCTCCACCAGCTAAACTAAGTATTCTGGTTTTTAGGCTTACCAGCAAGCGTGAACCCTCTGAAAGACCAACAGACTTCGGTGACACGCCATTGGCGATTAAAGCATGTAATTGTAGACGTAATAAATTTAAACAGGCCACTGCTACACATTCTGCTTCTTGATTTGGTGTTTGACGATTATTCGAATCTTGTCCACAAACCATGCCCAATAATTGATCCAACAAACGGAATGTGTGTTCACTCAAATCGATAACAAATGGTATACGCGAGGGTATGCCTTGTATGGAAGTCTGACTCCATATGATACTTTGGGCAGCTCCACAAGCAATGCCAAAAGCATACACTGAAGAATGTGTCGCCAGAATCGGTTGTTTAACTAATGGATCTTTACATATTGAAGAGGGACATATTTGTTGATAATCATTGCGACCCCAACCGAATACTTCTCCCGTAGAACTCAAGGCCAAACAATGTGATACTCCTATGGTTACATCTATAATGACTTTTGATTGCAAACCATTAATTAGCTTCGGTGTGCTTAAGCATTGTACTTGTTTGTCTAATTGATTGTGACCCAAACGTCCACCGCTAGCTTTACCCCATGAATACAGTTTGCCATCGCAAGTTAAGGCCACCGAAAATTGCGCCCCCGCAAATACCCTTTGTACTCGCGGTAATGTTTCAATAAGTTGCGGTTGTTGAGAACCATTGCACGAACCATTTCCTAGCTTACCAAAATCACCATCACCCCAGGCATATACCAGCCCAGTAGCTGTAACAGCCAACGTGTGAGCGTCGCCACTACCAAGAGCTACATCAAGTATTTTATTTTCTCCTAAAGCTAGCACTTGAGTGGGTAATAACTTATCATCGGAATTGCCATGACCCAAACGACCATAAGTGCCACGCCCCCAGGTGAATAGGGTGCCATTGTAGGTAATGGCAGCACTGTAAGAGCAGCCAACATGAGCAGACTTTACCGATCTTTCTAATGTGTTAATTTTTGTAGGATGTTCTCGAGGCAAGGTATCACCATGACCCAAACGTCCGCCAACACCATTACCCCAGGAGTAAGCATTACCTATAATGAAATAAATGCAATTTGAATTTAATATGAGTATTTTTTTAAATAAAAAATTTTATATTAATACAGAAAGTTTTATTTATTTATATATTTATTCATTCCAGTCTGAAGCCTTTTTAGCCTAGTGACTAAAGATATTTACATTTTGATGGCTAGTACAAAAAAATATATATATTTAAATATGTATAAACTAATATAAAAAAATATATACATATACATCTTAATGACTTATAACTAAGAAACAATAAAATTAATTATAACAATAATAAACCCATCCGGCACGAATATGAGAAATGTTAACCCAACCGAGGACTAAACGCCAATGTGGCCAGCAATAATCATTTAATAAAATATTCTTATTTACAGATTATTTATAAAAATAGTTTGAAACTGCGAAATTCTGTGTTAAAATTTACGTTCGCTATAGGGTAAAACAGAGTCCACAATCTTGTTACACGAACAGTAAATGACCTTTGCATTACTAAAGAGGTAAAAGTGGACATATTAGACTGTGAGAATTTAAAATTATCCAAAAGTACGTCGGAGAAATAAGCTTGACCGTTTTATAAAAAAGTAACATCAAACGCCTATTAATAAAGTCATCGAAGGTCATACCCAAAAATTGTATTGTAAAAGATGTGACGTGATCATGAACCCGAAGATTATAAATGAATCGAATAACTCGATTGAAGCAAAGTTTAAGTTTGCCAATATTTTGTTGCGTTGTTCCAGAGTACAATTCCAATCCGTAAAGAAAAATAGGCATAAATAAGGCATACCCAAGCTTTCTCCTAACATGGTATGGTAGAAAAAATTTAAATTATACACTTTACGTAGAGCAAATGAAATCTTAGAAATTATGCTATTAATATGAAATTTAAAAGAAAGTTCACAATCAATATAGAACCCAAGAGACTTATAATGGGATACGAATTCAATACTCTCCTCATTCAAAATAAAATTTAAATTGCCTATATGCCTACAAAAAATAGCATAGCTTTAGTTTTAAATGGATTAAGATCAATGAAATTACGTTTAGACCAACTTGATATATTGCTTAAATCTTTGTTTACTAAATTAGAAAAATAATAAAGATTTTCCGGAGCCGTTACACCAACCAACTGCACATTGTCTGCATAAATATGTCCAGTACAAGTGGAAAGGCACAGAAAAATAACATTGATATAAATCATAAACAGAAGTGGCCCTAAAATTGAACCTTAAGATACACCTCGACTGATTTCGTTTGCAGAGAAACGAGTAAATAAGATTACAAGCTGACGAAGAGAATTTAAATTGATCAAATAACTTATTAATAAGAACTGCATGGCTTAAAGAGTCAAACGCTTTTCTAAAATCAAGAAATATAAGAGCTATTGAGAGTAAAGCAGGTTCATTAAGAATTTCAGGTAAAACTGCACTTATATTGAATTCATCCGCATTAAGAAATGGAATAGAATCAGCCTCACTGTGTACCCCAATAATTCTAAACTTTCTCCACGTTTGATTTTGAGTACAATAAGAAAAAAAATTAATCCTAGCCTTGGCTCTCAATTTTCGAATAATTGATTTGAGTTTGTTTCGATAAGTTCAGAAAATTATCTAGTTATCATTTTTATTTTCAAAATATGCTCGCATAGCAAAGTCTCTTTGGCAGCGGCAATGACAGGGGACTTCATCCAATCATCGTGAGATTTAGCATAGAACTTTCTAACAGGAACATGTTCATTATATGAATTAAGTACTACTTCATTTAAAAAATCAACTGAAAAGATGGATCAGAAGAAACATAAAGACTAGAAAAATCAAAAGTATAAAGCTGGGATAAACATCGGCTAATGTCAATATTTTTATAATCTCTGTAGTAGAAACTTAATGAGTCCCTAACCAAAGGCAAATTATACGACATAAAAACTAAAGCATCTGGGGAATTAAACGCTGGAACCTGAAACTGTCCTTTACAAGAAACTAAGTTAATATCAGAAACAAAAACGATGACTGTCAAAGTGAGTTGGTAAGGAGTTATGCACAACAGACATATTGAAGTTGTTACAGAAGTTTCTTATAGTATCGCTATTAACAAAACGATTAGTATTAAAATCGCCCATAAAGATGGAATGCGTATATTGCGATGCAAAATCTCCTAACACATCTTCGTGAGCTGAAAAGTTGCCAAGTGGTAAATAAACAACACAGACAAGCACTTTCAATGAGGCGTGAACAACAACTTCAATAAACAATGCTTCTAGAAACCCCTCATCTCTATGCTCATGAACTACTCTAGATTTTAACTTATTGGAAACATAAAAACATACTCCTCCTCCTCTACTGCCTTCACGATCATTTTTATGTATATGAAACCCATCAACTTGAATTGCTGTATTCGACACGTAACTGTTTCAGATACACCTACAAAATCCAAAAGCCCATCTTTAAGTATACATCTGATTTCATCCATTTTAGTAGCATCAAAACAGGGTACAATGCTCTGGGACTTAAAGTGTGCTACATTTAAATGATTTGATTTTAGTTTGGTTTTAAAAATTAAATTATTGCTAGCGACTGGACCAAGGTTATCCATCATCAGGACAACTAATTTCCCATATTCGTGCTAAAATTAAATTTAATACTTATAACTTATTTGTTAGTAAAAAAAAGTCCGAGTCGTTTAACTGTTTAAAGTCCGCGCGAGGTCATAGATCGCGAAAATATTAGTGGACCGTATTTTTTTAAATACTCAATCTTATATACATATCTGTGCTCACAAGCGATAACCGCCATACTCTACTAACAACGCTTTATATTTACGTGAAATCCCCATTTCTCTAACATTGTTATACCCTATACAACTATGTGGTTTGAGTATAATGACTTTGTGCTGCTGTTTGTAACTACCAAAAATATTTGACCTAAACCCATCTTTTATTATACCGATCGAATCAGAATCACTAACTGATTCGATTTAACGATGTCCGTCCGTCTGTGTGTCCATGTAAACCTTGTAATCAAACTGCAGGTCGCAAATATGAAAATATTGATGAAATTTGGTATATAGGCTTTTATCGGTCATAGGATGAACGCTATTGAAATTGGTGAGAATCGGTCCATGTTCAGACCTAGCCCCCATACAAATGACCCCTATAAAATCGACATAAATTGCCATAAGATTCAAATTGTCATATATATCTTACTCAAATTGGGTTTGTATGCGTTTATTACTCCATTAATGAGTAGTTGAAAAATTATCCATATGGGACAACTCTTAGTCATAGGCCCCATATAGGCTACTTCCCGATCTTCACTTAAATCTATCAAAAAACAAAAATTTTTCACTGATTCTTCTCAAATTTTGTTTGTATATATTTTTGCAAAATACGAGAGTTTACCAAACATAGTCAGGATCGGTCCATTTTTGGGACTAGTCCCCACATAGATATAGCATCCGATATGAACTTTTTCATATCTGCAGCCAAAAAAATTAATAAAAATCCCACTCAAATTTGGTTTATGCTTATTTTCTATGTCCAGTTAGTTGGGCCTATGAGATAGGGTCTCTAAACGTATGGTATAGGGTATTATATAGTCGGTCTAGACCAACTATAATTTTCTTAATTGTTTTTTTTTTAAGTTATTAATGAAAACATATTGACCTAAGTCGTACTGAAGCCCCATTTACATTAAATTACATTTATATAAAAAGTTATTTTTCTTGAAAGCATAATTTTCGACTTAAGCGGTTAATGCTTGGGACCACATATATATGGATTGAAAATGGTACCAAAAAAGGCTGTTTTTCAAGATTTTTCACATTTGATTAAAAGAAACCATATACAAATTAAAAATTGTGTGAAAGGTATTTACAAGTCCTATCCACCAGAGTATATATGTAACATACAAGTTACATTTCGAACTGCGGGTAGTCTTAAATCAAGCACAATTATAGAAATATATGTATGTTTTACCAACTAAAAATATGATCTATCATAGGCATTCTTTTAGAGCTCCCATCCATCCTTTTTGCAGTTTTCACTTTCGTTCTATTCAAGGATATTAATATTTTTATTTAACTTTCATTTAACTTACCCAAACTATCAACGGCCAAATAATGTCTACCCTCGCAATGAGCAGCCACCGATATAATATGTATCTCAGATAATTCCTCAATAAGCATAGGTTCGGTTTCAGGTTTCGAAATACGCCATGTGTACATTTTTCCATCTTGAGTTAAAAACAAAACATATTCTTCGGAAATAACCACCTGTTGTACTTGAAAGTAGAAATTCAACACTGGCGCAGAATACTGAGAATTTACGGAATTGGCACCAGCCGTTGGTATACCAACGGCGGGTTCAGCAGTAAAACCATATTGATTTGGATTTAATGAAAGCCATCCCAAGGCGTAAATACGTTGTTCGTGTAGCTGAGGTGTGGTGCTAGTTGTTAAGTTATTATTGTTTGTAGTGGTAACACTTTCTTGGGAATGTTGATTGGGCAGAGTTGAGGTTTTGCCGCAAGATGTTGTGGTCTTATTGTTTGAGCTATAATTTGAAGGTATTCGTATTGAATGCCCTGTCGGCATGTGTGGCTTAGCTAAACGATCTAAATGTGATATTACAACGACGGCTGCTTGTTTCAAATCTACATTAGATGTTTCTTGTTCGGGCAGAGTAAGAAAACGTAGAAAACATTCTGTAGCGCTGGATGGTGGAACATCCGAAGATGTATTTGTTGATAAACCATAATTGCCAATTGCTTCATAACGTTTGAGTATAGGCACCAAAGGAGCCCCAGCATTTTGTGGCACATCACGATTATCATCGGTTGCTTTATCTTTTTCCCAAAGCGTTAGCAGCAGAACAACAGCCTCTAATGTAGCTCCTAAGCTTCCTTTTTGGGCACCCAATTCGAGTAGTAGACAAAGGGCGGTATGACGATCTTCTTTGGGTGCTGTACATCGGTTACCCATAGGATCACCCAAGGCAACTTGCCGCAAAAATTTTATCGAACGTTCAAGAACTTCTATCCACAGCGGTGAAACCTTAAAAATAAGATGGTAAGAATTTTGTAAACTGGAAAAATATTTTTTTTTTCGCGAAAATTGTTTCCTATCTACCAAATATTATTCTGGTTTATAAATAGCAGTTATAATTACCATTAGTTAAACTAATGCCGTTTTCTTTTCTGACAAAAAATGTCGCCCTTTTTTGCCTTTTTTTGGAAAAATGTATTTTTTTATATATTCTGAATTAAGAGCAACCTTATATTATATATCAATCGAAAGGTCTCAAAGTGCTGTGTTCATAAATGATTACTATCCTCTTGGAAGTCATAGGGTGAAAATATTCAAAGAAGAGGAACAATGGGGAAATATTCTCACATTATGACCTGAAAGAAGTCAATGGCTAGAATTTTTTGTGATTTTCGAGGGCTCGACTTTGAGACCTTTCAATTGATGTATAAGATAAGGTTGCTCTTAATTCAGAATATATATAAAAAAATACACTTTTCGAAAAAAGGGCAAAAAAAGGGGGCGAAATTTTTTGTCAGAAAAGAAAACGGCATAAGTTAAACATGTGCACAATGTGGCCATTAAAAAATATTGTGTGGTAACATTCATCAGGTTCAAAAAAGGGCTTATCGGCCACTTAAAAAAATTTGTATAAAAAATATATAACAGATTAATGATGTTCTTTTTCTAAATACCGCCCCGCTTTTATACTGATCTCCTGAAATTATACATAGTTTGAAGATGGCGGATATAGCTTAGCCCAATGAAATGGAAGGTGGTATTAAGACAAATGCCATCCATCGTAGTCGCCGAATTTTTAAATGGTGAAAGTTTCCACACTGAATTTAAAAAAATATATACATTTGGTCATATTTAACTGGCCACGTGTGTTTGTATGTAGTATCAGAGAACTGCAACTGCTGATTGAGAAACGTTCATACTTAATCAACACCAGAATAAACTTTCTTTTGCCAAGAATATACTCAAATACAAATACATATACGCTTTACATTTTAAATCAATCAAACCATGCTGCTTGATGCGTCTCTGAATAAAATCATCGGTCGTTTTCATACCATTCATTTCATTCATTTTCTTTTGGTTCAACGGCGATTATTTTGATTAAGAATAAATAACAAAAAACAGAAATGAACGCGTATGAGTTTATTTATGATTGAAACCAAATAAAAGCTTTTTAAATAATTTCATAATAAAAAAGGGGGTTTATGCTATAGAATAAAATATTAAGACTTTTTTTAAATATTTTTTTATCATAAAATTTTATAAAAAAAAATTATTTATTTATATTTATTTTTGTGCATATAACTAAAAAATCACATAAAATATTTATTAAAATTAAATAAAAAAATAAAGAAAAATTGTAATTCATATTTTATAAATAAAATCAATTTAAAATAATATAACTTAACCAAAATCTAAGAATATATATATATTCCTTATTAGCTCCCCAGCCGTAATAAAAAAAATATATCTAAAGAAAAGTAAAAAAAAATAAGTAGGAATAAAGTCCTCAACAACAACAACAACAACAACAACAACAACTTAGAAACCAACATAGCACAAATACATATTAAATGCAACAAAGTTCGTAAGAGAGATATTCGATACATTCCAAAATACATTCAAATTTAATCCCGCGTATCCGAAAAATATTGTCGAAGCTTCAAACGAAAAACATTATTGGAATGAGAGAAAATACGCAAATAATAAGGTAAACGATTCCAACAACGAGCAACCCTCACTAGAAATGACCTCATGAATAACGAACCGACAATCCTTGTAATAAAGATCTGAGGGTTTCTACGTGAGTGAGTAAATGTAAACCTATCTCACAACGGAGCAGGAACACCAGTTTTCATGACCCTATAAAACAAAATAATATTACGGTATTGCAAAAAAGCCCTAAAAGGACATCCCAAAAAACCCTCAACATACTCAGAAATATGATCACGTCTACGAATATTGTGCACAAAACGCACAACAGTATTAACAATCTTGTTTAATTTGTTAAGATTTATAGAAATCGATCCAGAAACAACCTCAAGTCCATACGAAATCTGAGGCAACAAGAGGGCATGGGCTAACCTACACCTAGTGTTGTATGGTAGGAATAAATTAGTCGAATACAGTCTACGCAAAGTAGACGATACTTTACAAGACATATGATCAATGTGAGATTCAAATGCAAGCTTAGAATCAATAAGCACACCTAAACATCTGTGCTGATCAAAATCAATAAGAACGCCATCAAAAGAGATACAGAAATCCGGCAGAAATCGACCCGTTGTACCAAACATAACAGCCTTAGATTTAGAAGGATTAATAGCCAATGAATTCAAAGAAGTCCACATCAAAACACGCTCAAGGCAGTAGTTAATCTTGCGTTCGAGAACATCAGGAAAAACCTGACCACTATTGAACAATAAAAAAACATCATCGGCAAATAAAAAGGTACTACATAAGCTACAATCAAGAAACTCAGGGAGGTCATTAATGTATAAAATAAAAAGAAGAGGGCCCGAAACAGAACCCTGAGGAACACCTGATGAAAGTGAGCGCAGGTCAGAAAAATTACCGTTTATATCGACAAATTGAGATCTATCACTTAAGTAAGAATAAATGAGTTTACAAGCAGAGACAGAAAACATAAACTCAGTCCTGAGTTTATCGATCATGGTCCTGTAGCAAATAGAATTAAATGCTTTAGTAAGGTCCAGCGAAACCATAACACTAAGCTTGCCATCATTCAAATCATTCCTTATTTCATCAGTTAAATTTAAAAGTAGCATTGTAGTATTATGACCCTTACGAAAAGCATATTGTGATGCAAAAATAGTAGAGTGTGTAAAAGAAAGCATTTGATCTTTTAATATATGTTCCACTATTTTAGAAAAAACAGGGAGGATAGATATAGGTCTAAGGTCACTCGGACCATGAACAACTCTAGTTTTCGGAATTGGCACAACACGAGCCGTCTTCCAAGCTACAGGAAATGTCGAAGTCATTAGAATAGTGTTAAGAAGATGCAAACAAATACCAGAAATATGAGGATAAATAGTCTTCAAAAATCTAAGAGAAACTCCATCTATACCAACCGACTTAGATTTGATTCTAATCAAAGAATCAAAAAAAAAAAAATAAATAAATTGATTATATTAAATAATAAATAAGTGTTGATTATTATTTAATAATTAAAATTTTTAAAATACGAGTGCAGAAATAATAAACTGTCTACAGATTTAGGCCCAAGTCGGTTTCTCTTTTCAGTTATGACGTTGCCAGCCAATGACAAAGCTCTTTCAGCAGCTGCACTACTGGCAGGAATTGAATGTACTTGCAGTGCAAGTTTAGATAAATGTGGATAACACTTTTAATTTATTTTCCACCGTTTGAGTACATCGAAATCATCAAACATTTCCACATTTTCCTTACAATATCTTCTGTAGGTTTGTTTGGCAGATTCTGCATCCGAGTCCATTGGAGAACTGCTTTCAGCAAGTGAAAATTGAGAAATAGAATCGGAATAATGTGTACATGGAGTAGAATTGGATGATGGTGATGTGGAAATAGTTATATCAAAATTATCAATTAGGGATATGCAAAAATTCTTAATATCGTTTAGTTCGGTTGGTTTCATATTAAAAGCTGGTGGATATAAAAAGAAAGCAGTTTTTTGCCTTAAACTCAGATTTGGAACCCACATTTTATCAACGTTTTCATAATTTTTTCTTTCAATGATAGTATCTGTATCTTTAGGCACACATATCTTCCTAAATTTTTTGAATTGACGGTATAACGAAATATAAAGAGGGAGAGCTGCAAAGTTGCAATATCTTGAATATAATTTGAAATCAAATCAACTAGTGCTTTAAGCGTCGAAGTACTTATTAGTAATTACCGTTGGCTTTCTTCTTTCTACTCAAGTATCTCGTTATTTTCTAAACAATTATCTACTATTTTGTTAAACATAGTAAAGTTGGAACTCCAATGCATTGGACATTCGTTTTTAATGAAGTTGTTGTTGCAAGTTGGCTTTTTTGAAGTATTTAACAATATTTTTGCACGCCTCTACAAGTTCTGTGAGCTCTGCGGTTTCCTTAAAAGAGTTTTCCAAAACGTTTGCAAACAAATGGCTGCTGCAGTTTAAACGAATGTTATTCCTCAAGGCTTTCCCAACGTTTGATCCTCGGTCTGTTATGATTTTAATTGCCTCCATATTATTTAAATCAAAATCACAAAACAAAGTATTCAACTTGCTCAAAATATTGTCACCAGTTGAACGCTCAAAATCCATGGATTTCATTCTCAAAACAATGTCATAAAATTTCAACATTTTTTTGGTAGTGCAATGATACTCCCAAAAAATTTCTTCGCATATAATTGTCTGTCCATAAACCAATTGTAACAGACGGTCCTTCACGTTGAATCCTCTTTGATTCGTTGTTTTTTTTTTCTTTTCTCCTAGTTTCTGCTTTGTACGGGAAAGCGTCTTCAGGAAGAAAGTCTTCAATATAAACTTTTCTCCATAAGTAGCTCTAATATTAATGAAAAACTTTGTGAGCTTGAAATGGTTGGCAATCCTCATAATCCATGCTACACAGGTGTCGATAGCGGCCTTTTTGGCTTCTATTGTACCACTTTTCAGACACTTCGGCACCTTAAGTGATTGACAGCACTTATGACGGCTTATATTTGAAGTTTGTCTTGGCGAATATTTGAGAAGGTTGGAACAACTACGGCAGCATAAACATCCCTCCAAAATGACTCCATTTTCTTCAATTATATCAGATAACACTGTGGTTTTCTGGAATAACCGCGTATGTCCCTTTTTGTCAGTTTTGAGTTAACGATGCCAAATATATTAATCTTTAACGCTCTTTACATGTGTTAAATTTCTTTTAAAAAAATATTGACCATTTCTGAGTTTTTTTCTTTAAATAACGACGTAACTTAAAAGTTTATTAAATTAATTTGCAGCACTATCGACGTATGTCAACCTACGTTTGATCGCTGACAAATTATTTTCTCAGAAAATGACACATAGCGACATACGTTGTTATTAATGAAAAAAAATGCAAAATAATTTTCGTTTATTTTTCAGTTTATAACCACATATAAAAACTTGTGTGTTTATTTCTGTAATTTTTTGTCACTATTATTCTTGATACGTTGTTATATTCTCACCCTAAGTCCCGTTAACTTTTTGTTGACTAAAAAAAAATTCAATTTTTCAAGCAACAACAACTTATGTCTACATGGGTGGTTGCATTGGTAGTTTTCTTTTTCAAAGAAAGCGACGTTTGTCGACATAAGTTGTTTTATCTGCACACACTTTAAGTGTTATTTGCATATTGTTTTTTTCGTCCTTCTCTAGGATCTATTCCTCTGAATATCTTTGACTCCAAATTTTATATAAAGTATTTATTGCCCATATATACAGGACTGTTAAATAAAAAGCTCTAAAAACTTTATATCGAGCCTATAATTTCAAATATAACGTCTTTTGGCTCCGCTGAACATTTTGATTTTATGACATACGCGGTTATTCTAGAAAACCACAGAATATGCTCCATATTATACTTCTGTCCTTACGTCGTTGCGACAAGGTGTAAACACTTTTAAAAATTTGATTTGATTTTCGCCCACTGACATTTTTGTTAATGCTGCAAGGTGTCGTCTGCATTAAAATTTTACACCAACTAAATCTAATGCTTTGATTTAAACACGAAATGCGTATTAAACAAGGCCATATATTATTTAAAGCCAATGCTCGTTTGTTCAAACATGTAAAATTCGAATGTTCGATCAGATGTCACGAACTGAACCGAACTACGCGTTCAGTACCCTGATGCTGATTTTATTCAACGTTGAGTTTTGTTGAGTGATTAAATGTGAATAAGAATTTAAGTGTATGATTAAATCGAGAAAAAAAGTTGATTTTGCAATTCTCTGGTAATAAGCGAAAACAATCATCTTTAAACCAATCAATTCTAGTGTTAGTAAATAAGTACTCGTATTTACAAAATCATGTAAGGAGCACTAAGAATTAGAAACAAAGCAGGTTTCTGAGAATTTAAAAGTCGCAAAAGACATCTTGCAAATGTTTATGCAGTCATTCAATTTTTAATTTTTGAAAAATGGAAAAAATGAATTTTGTGATGTTTCCATAGACTTCAACATAAAAGACAAAACATCAAAAGAAATCAAAGATGAGAGGAAGACCATGCACCAGCGCTTAAAACTATCTGCACACTGATGAGCCTCGATCTGGACCTTCATTTGAGGCAGTTATTTCGAAATCATCGATAAAATCAACGATATAGTTTTGAGTAGCGGACAATCTAAAATGCGTAAGCTAGCTGAGGCCACGGGTCCTTCAATTTTGCATGAAAAAATTGAGTAATAAAAAGTTATCTGTAAGATGGATGCCGCGTTTGCACAAAATCGAGAATAACCTCAATCGTGTGACAGATTCAGTAGCTGGTTTAGAGCTTATCCGTCGCGATCCTAATGAATTTATTCACCAAAATTTAAACAACGATCAAAGCAATGGATTTTATTTATTTATTTATTTATTTATCTATAATATTAATAGGCTAGGTGATTTCTTGTGACTGATGTTTTGTTCTACCATTTTATCCCGATTTTGACTAAACGTATATTATTTGAAAGTTATTTCTTTTTAGCCGATTCGCATATTTACAGATTTTTAAATTTTTTCCTTTGTTTTGATTAAATTGCATTTAAAGTTGCTACTAACACATACATAAAATTATACAATGCTATGTGTGTGCTTATTAAATTTGTGAATGAGTTTGTAATAAAAATGGGTTTGATTTCTGTGCTGATTTGTGAATTGGCTATAATTGATTAGCATACTTTTAGGGTCTTTATTTAATGAAAAAATTAAATTTCCTAGAATTTGCGCTCGAATTTCGAGGGGCTGGAATCTGCTAGTTCATTTAAATACAAAGAAAGCCTTCAAGGCCAATTATTCTGATATTGAATATATAACGGACAATTTTTCTAACTATGTTTTCCAGACTAAATAAATTTCCAGACAATGTACCTGAATACACTTCTAAACAATAGTTTAACTGTGACATCAGTAGAGGTGAATCCACCCTGAAGAAAACAAAGACAGTGAAATCGGTAATTACGGTTATGGCCACGGTTTTATTGTGACAACTATCTACACTGAATACCTGAAAAGACAAAATAAATAAGAAAAACGCCCGCCAAAAAAAAGTTAGCCAAAAAAAGTTATATTCCATTCAGATAATGGCTTGGATGCACATTTGTGCAGTTTCGATTGGAAAAACACAGGAATTGAGATTCGAATTGTTTCCACATCCACCTTATTCTCAACATTTGATTCCTAGTGACTTTTTCCTGCTTCCAAATTTGAGGAAATGGCTCGGTGGAAAAAGATTTGAGTCAAATAAGGAGGTCATCCCGGCAACAAAAACCTATTTTTTATACCTTTCGAAAAAAGTTGAAGAATTGCTGGATAGAGTGTATCGAGTAAAATATGACTATATTGAAAAATAAAAACAACTAAGAAAATTATAAAGGGTCCGCCAAATAACTTTTTTTTGAATATTATCTCAAATTTCTTTTTTTATTTGAAAGTACAATCCTTCCGTTTAATAATGGAAAATAATTTCATTCAAATGGCTGCCTCGGCTGGCCATGCAGTAGCCTACACGATCGGTCCAATTTTTAAGCACATTATCGATTGTGTGCAGCTGTATTTCACCAATGGCTTCACGAATATTGTCCTTTATTGCGTCAATTGTCTCTGGCTTGTTGGCGTAACACTTATCTTTGAGGGCACCCCACAAATAATAGTCCAACGGTGTCAAATCGCAGCTCCGAGGTGGCCAAACGATATCAGCTCTGCGGCTGATAATGCGATCTTCAAAAACAGGACGCAAACATCGAGTGTAGCTTCGGCTGTGTGGCACGTAGCGCCGTCCTGTTGAAACCAAATGTTGCCAATATCCTCCTCTTCAATTTTTGTGAACAAAAATTCGTTCAACATGGCCCGATAACGATCGTCATTGACTGTAACGGCCACTCTTTGCTCATTTTCGAAGAAAAATGGCCCAATTATGCCTCTGGACCAAAATCCGCACCAAACAGTGACTCGTTTTGGGTGTATCGGCTTTTCAATGTATGCGTGCGGGTTTTCTGTGCCCCAAATGCGACAATTTTGCTTGTTTACATACCCGCCAAGATCAAAATGAGCTTCATCTGAAAAGATGATTTTTTTGGCAAAATCGGCATCTTATGTAAGTCGATCGCAGGCCCACTTAGCGAAGCGAAAACGCATTGGATGGTCAGTTGGCTTCAACTCATGAACCAATTGGACTTTGTATGGCGTCATACCAAGGTCTTTATGCAAAATTCCTCTCAATGATGCCTCCGAAATGTTCAATTCTTGAGAACGACGGTGAATTGATGTTGATGGCGCTTCACGCATACTTTCTGCCACAGCAGCAAAATTCTCGGGTGTACGCACTGTTTTTGGCTTTTCACGCTTTGGTTTATCGATGAGGATGCCAGTTTCTTTCACTTTTTTCACAAGATAACGAACATACGGAGCTGACGGTACTTCTCTTCTTCCAAAATCCGTACGCAATTTTCGCACACATTCTGCAACATTACCATGATTTTCAAAGTAATGTCGCAATATTTCCCAGCGTTGTTCAAGCGTATACACAACCATATTCGTTCAGCGGAAGGATAAAACTAATAATCTGTCAAATCAGACATGAGCTAAGTGCTACCATTCACGAAATAAGCACTAGTTGAAAAAAAACGTTAGATGGCGGACCCTTTAGTTGGTCTTGACCGACTATGCGATACTATATACCATGCGTTTAGATAATGCTCGTAGGTCCAACTAATTGGGTATAAAAAATAAGCATAAACCAAAACTGAGCCAAATTTTCATTAATTTTTTTGCCTGCAGATTTTTAAAAGTTCAAATCGGTTGCTTTATTTATATGAGGACTAGGTCGAAAAATGCACCGATCCTCTTCATATTTCGTTGTCAATTCTTATTTGCAAAAACATATACAAATCAAATTTGACAAAAATCTGTGCAATATTTAGGTTTAAGTGAAGATCGGGATGCTATAGGGGCCATGACTGAGAATTGTCCTATAGGGTTTATTTTTGGACTTCTGATTAATGGATTTTATAAACATACACAAACCAAATTGGAACGACATCTATATGTTAATGTGGATCTTACTACAATTGAATTCGATCTTATAGGGATCATTTGTATGGTCTTTTGAACCTGCACCGATTTTCACCAATTTCCAATAGCGTTCGTCCTATGGCCGATAGAAGCTTATATACCAAATTTCATCAAAATATATTCATATTTGCGACCTGTAGTTCGATTACAAAGTTTACATGGACACACAGATAGACAGACAGACGAACGGACAGGCTTCTAAATCGACTCTTTAAGTGATTCAGTGTCGATCTGTATAATAAAAGATGGGTCTAGGTCAAATATTTTTGGTAGTTACACATATCAGCACAGTCATTATACCCCAACCACAATAGTGGTAGAGGGTATAAAGAATCAAACCATAAATTGTGATTTTCTATCTTTAAATTTGAGACCCTGCACTGTAATGGTCAAGTAATTTTGGTAGCAGAAAATTTAACCCTGTTGTAAGTTATAATGAAAAGCAACTTAAATTTAAGTTCTCAAATTTAAATATATTTTTTACGAATTTTCTAAATATTTTAGTATTACTCACCTGTGAAGTATCAAATAACAAAGCTTCCGGTAAGTCTTGCAACGATTCCAAGGCCTCACACAACAATTCACTACACATTTCGGTATCCTCGCCAGAACGCCAGGCACGTCGCAAAAAGAAAAATGAAAAATTTAAAGCAGCTCTGGTACAAACTCTGGCCAAACCCAAAGTGGCACGTTCGCTTTCACGACCGGGAGAACGTAGTTCTTGTGAAGATTGCTGATTATACTTGGAAAACCGTTCGCGGCTAGGCAAACGGCCTTCTTCGAGAAATTTGTTTAATGGTTTATCAGATAAATTCAAAAAAGGATTATTAGAATTAATTGTTGGTTGCAGCAGGGGATTATCCGAGCTTTGTACTTGTTGTATAAGACTTTGTTGTTGCTGCTGTTGCTGTTGTTTACATCTGTCCAGCGAGACAAAATAACGTTCGTAGATAAAAAGTTGTTGTCTTAAGTGCATCGACGAGAGGCAATTGCCAGCAGCTTGTAGGGAAATATCATGTAGTTCATTGAGAAGAGTTCGTTGACACTCTACTTTTGCTAGACCATTAGGTGATTGTCCCCATAGCCATGATTCAAAGATGGAATCGCTGGCAATACGTTGTGCAGCAACTGCCGCTGCCTGAGCGGCAGTAGTAATTTTCTTAATGGTAGCATCAGAATCCAAAGTATGACAGGCACTGCAATTGCAGGCCGATAGCGGACCACAGTAATCATTAGGACAGCAAGAACATTGTAGTTTTTGTACACCACAATAATGTTTGCCATCATCACCCAAATAGGACAAATTCCCAGCCGTATTTACTACAGCCGCTGTAGGTGATGAAACTAATTCACAATCTTGTATTAAGTTGTTCCATAGTACAGCGGTATCTTCGGAATTACGTAGACTGCTAATTAAATCAGCTCGCACCCATTTCGTATCCAGAAAAGGTAGAGGCCGTAAATATAAATCCGTATTGTTGCAATTTGTTGTCATCGCTACCAGAACTTTGAAATACTCGTAATTTGATTTGCAAAATTTGAACTTCTTTTGTGTTTATTCCATATTCTATGTTGCTTTTATCGAGCTCAACGAGATCAACTTTCAATCAAAATAAAACTGCGTTTTTCATTAAATACATTTAACGAAAAAAAAAATTCATAAAATTGCAAATGATTTGTTTAACCTCACGTTATTTAAAACAATGTACAAAAAAAATATTCTCTACAAAAACAAAAAAAAAACACCATATTATTGTTTGTGTTTATATACAAATAAATTACATTCCCCGCGCTATGGTTCAAGTTATTCAAGGGTTTTACTTAGCTGCGATACGATGCTATCGCAATATAAAGCAAAGCCAGTGTTTACCGAATGGATGAATTAGTGTGTGAATGGAGTTGCTATAGCAGCCAAGTCGCGTATTTGGTTTTGTTTTTGTACCTGAGTATGGATAAATTATGTTACCAGATGTTTGTGATTCATTTTTCCCTGCTAAAACTGAATCTAAAAATGAAAACTATTCGTAATATAAAATCGAATTCAATATATAAGATTTTAATGATTAAGGGATGAAATATACAATATTTTAAACCGCTTTAATTAGAAGTCTAAGATGTTTCCTAAAATAAATTATAAGTATAATTAAAAAAATTAAAGTAAGTAAATCGTTATTGAGTCTTTTCACACATATGTTTAGGTACAACAACGACAGTAGCACAATATATATATATATGTATATATATAAAGCTCTTAGAACTATGATTGTTTTGTTCTAATAAACAGTAAAATGTAGAAGCTACACGCAAAAATGAGAGGATGTATGAATGTACAATTCATGAAAATATTTTGAATAACTTTTGCTCGCGACGTTAAAATTAAAATTATATGAGAAATGAAAATAAGTTAAAAGTCGTAATTTAAGGCCGAGTTAACAACACGTTAAATTACAACCGTACCGTATATGTAAAGTTGGCATTTAGTGCAATTATAGAACGTTAAAAACGAACCAGCATGTTGCTGTGTAAACTTTATCAGCTGTTCACAAATGTCACGTACAAACGTAGCAAAAATCTATTTTTAACAGGTTGGGACGTTCCGGTTACGTGACAGTTTTGTTCGGCAACTGTTCTAAATACTTTTCATGTAACAAAATCTAACAGCTGACACGTTAGGTTACGGTTACGTGTGGCTAAAGGTGCTATTATACGATGTGTTTTTTACATATGTACCTTCAAATTTTCCCACAACAAAAGTTGTACACATCGTGTGATACATATGAAACATTTTTTATGTACAATACATGAGGAAAGTCACATTTTACATTTTTCAATTAGAACAGGTTCTATTTTGGCATGACAAACATATGAAAATACAACACTGCTTGTGGCGAAAGAAAAACAGAGTAAATTATAAAGATTAATATTGAAAGAATAAATTGTTTAATATTAATTAACAATTAAAAAATATATAACTTTTTTAACAATAAATTTTTGTAAATTCACAAATTAAATCAGCTGTTGTTTACATTTAGAGGTTATGTCATACGGAAATACATATGCACGTGTGATAGGAAAAATTATGAATCGTATGTAAATGACAATTTTGACAGACATGCGGAATTTCATGTGGATAAAAAAAGTGACAGTACATATGTAAAAACACATCGTATAATAGCACCTTAACTGAGCCTTTATACGATGAATTTTTCCCAGCCTTTTCATTTCTCTTTCGAAGATGCTTTTTACAAGTATTTATTTCTAGGAAATGATTTTTATATATGTACTATATTTCTTTTGCTTCGAATTTTTGTTTTTCTAAATCCATTCAAATAAATTTAAAAATTAAGTTACTTCACTTAAATTTATTAAAAATATTTTAATATTACTTTAAAAACGGGAAAACTCGACATATGATCTGGTAACATTAGGGATAACGTCACTTTTATGTTTTTGTAACTGTGTGTGTACACAATTTAGAATATTTTTTTTTTTACAAATGACCGTGTAACAATTTATTAATTTTCTTCACAAAAAACACGATTGAAAATCCTTCATTTTTTCATATTGTGTTTTGATATTAAAACTTTCGCAATAGCAATAATTATGCAAAACACAAACAATTTTAAGGCTTTTTGTATCCTTAATTTTACACACAACTCCACCTTAATTTTTATGCACAGTTCTTTCTTGTCTGATAAAAAAAAATTTTTTCATTTGCAATTTTCTTAAATTTACAACATGTACTTTCAATTTATTTTTACAAATATTGTTGTATTTTACTGTATATTAACTTTTTATTATGTTTTTTTTCTTTAAAATATATTATTTATCAGCTTTATTTATGTAAATTATTTTAAACGCACAACAGTGGATTTTTTTTCATGTATTATTGGAAAAAAGCAACGATAAAATAAAATGTATGAAGAAAATTTTATTTTACGAATTGTCAATTTGCTGTCAAATGTTTTGTTTGCCTTTTCACCAAGAGAGTGTAAGCAAAGAAGAGTATTTAAAGAAAAACTTGCAAAAAGAGAGCGGTTTTATGTTTATATCTCTCTATTTACGTTTATAGGTAGCAAAACAAAATTGTAAAACACCTGTTGTTACACTAAAAATGTGGTTTTCATAGTTCTCACTCCAACAATAAATGAGAAATTCTCTTTCGATAATTGAGAATTTTAAAGCAAAACATATGATTTGCAAAAGAAGCAATTGGAGGGAAAATTTTTAGGAACATATGATTTTTGATTTTTTTTTTTAGAAAAACATTAATTTTATTAATTCTCCTACCACACATACATTTATACTATTGCCTAGTAAACGATATTTTTGTTTATTTGTTGTTTCTTGGGGAAAATCAAACGACTCTGGAAAGCTCATTAAACGAGCCACTTCCCGAGGCGTAAAATAACGTAACTTTAAGCTTTTTAACAATCTCAAACGGGTTTCTTCACGTACAATATCAGCATGTTCTGTCTCTTCAATTTCTTTCAGCTTCGCAAATATATTTTGCATTTCATCAAGGCTTAAAGGACAAAAAACAGAACCAGTTCCTTCACTGTAGTGAGTATAGGCTTTAGTAAAACACATGGTATTGACTGCTTCTGAAGTAACAATATCCATTAGCCAAACTCTACTCTTGAGAACCTTTTCATTTAGGTAAATATCTTTAGAGATTATGGACTCATCATTCAACAGAGAGGATAACTTTATATTTTTATAATTGTTTTGCTTTTCCTCTGGCATTTGCATTATTAATTTTCCTCCATCAAATGGAAAATCTTTGCACTTTCTTGCAAGACAATAATACCGATGTCTAGTATTCGGTATTCCCAACTGGGTAGGACTCAATATAAATTCTCTATAGTAGAAGCCAGCATTTGTCAAAGTCTCTACATAAACATTTCGGGCCTGAGACTCTTCGAAACCTTTAACATTTTCCATTAAAACATATTCAACAGTTTTACACTCCGGCAGCAATTCACAAATATGATTTAAAGCATCTGATCTTTTATCTGCCATATCACGTTTATGTCCAACGCGTGTGTGTGGTTGGCAGGGCGGTGACATTAAAATCATATTAATTTGCAATTTTTCCAAAGTTTTCACCGTCAGTTTTTGTATATTATTATTCATCAGATTCGTTTCTTTATGATTAAGGGCATATACTGCATTTGCCACGGTGTTTATGTCCATAGCGGCCATTATTTGTCCTGATAATTTAGAAACTATGAATTGACAAGTAGTAAGATTTTAAATTGTTTTTATATTAAATAAAAACTTACATTTGAACGCATAATGCATGCCGCCAATGCCGCTAAAGAGTTCCAGTATTTTAAGTTCCATTGCAACAATTATTTATGAGAGATGATTTTTATTAATTAAAATAAAAAAAACGTAATGTTTTCTTTTACTTGTGTTTTGTTTTTAATTTTCTCCTTAACAAGTGTTGCCACATTACGCAAGTGGGTACACTGCCAGACAAAAGTCTTGTAGTTTTTCTACATCTTCGTTAACAATTCTGAATTAAAATGGTTTAAATACATATGAAATAATTTTTGCAAGATAATTAGCGCCATGCTATAAGTTTTTTAAAGCTCTTACAAAAGGGGTTTGCTTTCTTAGTAAAGTATATTCAATATTTTTGTTGTGCCGTATCTTAATGTTTGGCCAAATAAATGTGATTTAATTTGGCTTTGTTTCGTATATATATCTTAAACATTAAGGAGTAAAGGCCTTGTTAGCCCCACGTAACCGTGACCAAACGCATCAGCTGTTTTTTTGTTGCACGAACTCTTAACTGTTCTAAATAGTTATCGAACTGAAAATAGATTTTTGCTACATTTGTACGTGACATTTTATTATTATTATTATTATTCTTAATTATTAGTATTTAAAATACTTTTAATATACAAAATGATTATAAATTATTATTTTTTACAAAGCCTAAAATATATATATTAAATTCATTTATATTATTTTCCGTTTTTATGCTGTTTGGCAATGTGTTGTATAGTTGTAATCCTTTGTAGAACAGTGATCGTTGCATTGCAGTTGTTGATGCCCTTTGAAGTCTAAAATTTTCAATATTTCTTAGCTGGTATGGTTGTGCCTCTCTTGCGTATACTAGTTGTTCCGTTAAATATTCTGGAACTCTTCCGATTTTTATTTTTTGAATAAATTTTTTTCTATAGTCAGCCATTTAAATGAATCTAATATGAAATTAATTGATGTGTACCGGTTACATTTCAATATGACACGCATTTATGAACAGCTGATAAATTTTGGTTAATTTTAAACAGCAACATGTTTGTTCGTTTTTACGTTACATTTTAACATCGTGTGGCCTCTAGTGTTGAGTAGCTAAACAAAAGACAGGTTACCACAACATTAGTGGTTAACGAATGGATTCGATTAAATTCACATCACTTCGAATAACAACAACTACGCAAATGTCAATTGAAGAATACAGAGAAAAACTTTTTGGTAAAAGGAAAAATCTCGTCTATTCTCCGCCAAAATTATAAAGTTTCATATAGTTATAAATAATTTTAATAAATAATACAAAAATTGTGAAAATTTAAAGAATAATATAATACAAATTTGTAACAATCAATTAACAAATCCTCCAATTAAAAACAAAACATTCACAGCAAAAGAAAAAATAAGAAGAAAAAACAATTTGTACAGCCTTTAAAAGAACTTGTTAATTTTAGAATTTCACCAAGAAAATCCGTATTTTTTGGAGGAAATGTTTAATAATTTATTGCAAAAGTGGCGTTTGTAAGCGATAATTTAAGTTTTGAACGATATTTTCTTCAGAAAATGCAGGTAAGACATGAAAAGAATTTAGGTGTCTCTGATTGGTATTTGTTGTGTACAAATGTGTGTATTGCTTTAAAGGAGGCTCAAAACAAAATGCACTTTCAGACATAACCTCAATAGTAAAAGTTTAGTCAACAAATAAATTTACAGGGGGAGAAATATATTAAAGTTAATTTGTTTGAATTCTTTTTAGAGTTTTTAATGAAAAGATAAATAATTTCTAAAAAATTTTCTTATAAAAAATCATTCCATAGTTGGAGAATCAGTTGGTTCGTTCCATAGTGAGGAAATCCGCAATAAAACAAATTTTTTTATTACGCATAGAAATTTTACTAAGATTTACATTTTGTTTTTCTAGCAAGTGGACGATCCACCCTATTTACAAGTGGGCACGGAAGTTAGTGCCAAATATAAGGGAGCCTTTTGTGAGGCAAAAGTCAGTGAAGTTGTTCGGAACATTAAAGTAAAAGTTGCTTACAAACATGGTCTAGGATCTGGAGTTGTTTCGGATGATGACATCAAAGTGGCTCCCGGGCAACTGAGAGTTGGTGCTGTTGTCGAAGTTCGCCATGGAGATCGTAAAGATTATGTAGAGGCCACGGTCACCAAAATACAAGATTGTTCCCAGTATACGGTTGTGTTTGATGATGGTGATATAACGACATTAAGACGTACGGCTTTGTGTTTAAAAAGTGGTCGTCATTTTAATGAGAGTGAAACTTTAGATCAGCTACCGTTAACTCATCCTGAACATTTTGGCAATCCAGTTGTATGTGGACGTCGGGGTCGACGTCGTGGACCATTGAATGATGATAGTTCAGATGATGATGATGAAAGTGATGCGAAGGAAGTGGTCAATGAAAAGGAAGAACATATCGGAAAGGTGGTATGCGTTGAAACTGAATCTAACAAAAAGAAAGATAAGGAAAAATGGTTTCCTGGCTTGGTAGTCGCACCCACTGCACAGGCAACCGTTCGCATACGAGTTAAGGATGAATATTTGGTGCGATCTTTTAAAGATGGTCGCTATTATACGGTACCCAAAAAGGAGGCTACGGAATTTACTCGAGAAGCAGCCGCAAAACAAGATGGTCCTGCTGTACAGGCAGCTTTGGAATATCTTGACAGCGATGTTTTGCCACCTCATTGGGATCGTGATGCTCTATTTGGTCTCAGTAACTCCTCAAGTGACAATGAAGATGAAATTGATTCGGATTCATCCGATGATGAACCAAGGGAAGAAAAAGACCGATTTGTTGCTCAACTCTATAAATATATGGATGATCGTGGTACTCCCTTAAACAAAGTACCCTCTATACAAAACAAAGATGTGGATCTCTATCGTCTATTTCGTGCCGTACAAAAACGTGGTGGTTACAATCGTGTTACCTCGCAGAATCAATGGAAATCTATTGCTTTGCGTCTCAGTTTTACTCCAGTTACTATCAGCATTACAAATTTGGTAAAGCAAGCCTTTAAAAAGTTCTTACAACCCTATGGAGAATTTCATCGGAAATTAGGCTGTTCCATGTTAATGTCGCCACGTAATTCAAACCGTAGTAAGGGTCGCAGTCTGGTGAGAGCTAATTCAGTTGCTTCACCAAAGCCTCAGGATACCAATAAGGAAGTATCTACACCGATTTCAAAGTTAGCTACAACATCAACAAGTAGTTCTTCTTTAGCCACTCTATCCACATCTGCCACAAATTCGGCTTCAAATGCAAACGCTTCTATCACGGAGGAGTCCGAAAATACTAGTGAATCTAGTAGTCATGAAACCATACAAAAAAATAAACGTAAATCTTCATTGGGTGGTGCCTCGACATCATCGAGTAAAGCTAAAAGTTTGATAGACAAATTTGAAGAAAAAGCAGTGAAAGAAAAAGATGATGGAGATGTACCACTGTCCAAAATTAAGGCAGCTGCTGTCATTAAAGAAAGGGAACGTGAAAGAGAAGAAGCTAAAGAAAAAGAAAAGGAACGAGAAAAGGAGCGCGAAAAGGAGAAGGAAAGAGAGAAAGAAAGGGAAAAAGAAAAGGAACGAGTCAGGGAGGAGAAGGAAAAAGAACGAGAAAAGGAGAAGGAAAAAGAACGTGATAGGGAAAAAGAGAAAGAAAAGGAAAAGGAAAAGGAGAGAGAGAAGGAAAAAGAGAAAGAGAGAGACAAGGAAAGGGAACGAGAAAAAGAGAAAGAAAAGGAAAAAGACAGTGGAAGTTCAAAGGATTCTTCTGGTCAAGCTACAAGAGATTCTTCACCATCGGGTAAGTCTAAACTAATCAATATTTTTTTAAAAAATAAGCTAAACCTTAGTTTTAGTTAAACCTTTAAAAAATAATGTGGTTTTATTTTAAACATCTACCGCAATGTGAGAACAGTTGATGAGGGTGGCCCATGAACAACCCGACCGTAAAAACATGTTTTATAAGGCTGCCACTTTTCACCGAATTAATTTGTTTCAAACTACTTCCGCCATCTATACGTCAGGTAGGGTGTCCTCGCATTTAATTTGGTTATCAAAATTATGTAGGTTATAGCGTTAGATACACCTACATATCTGTGGTCATAAGCATTAACCCACTAAGTCGAAAATCATGCTTTTGAGAAAAATAACTTTTTATATAAATGTAATGGGGCTTCAAACCGACTTAGGTCAGAATGTTTTCAGGAATAACTTTTTAATAAACAGTGTTAGAGAAATGGGAATTTCACGTAAATATAAAGCGTTTTTAGTAGAACATGATAGCAAAGATAACCAAAATTGTCCAATACCATGCTTTCGAGAAAAATTACTTTTTATATAAATGTAATGGGGCTTCATTACGAGTTAGGTCAGTATGTTTTCATTAATAACTTTTTATTAAACAGTGTTAGAGAAATGGGGATTTCACGTAAATATAAAGCGTTTTTAGTAGAATATGATAGCATACATAACTCAAATTGTTCTTAAATCGACTTAGGCGATTATAGCTTGTGACCACAGATATAAATTAAATCTCGATATATTTTATGATGATTACCAAATCTTTTGGGCTCAACGATAAACCCTAGTGATCAGGACCGCTTTTAAAAATTTAGTTTTTTCAAAATTTTTCCCATTTCGTTCAAAGAAACTGTATACAGATGCATCTAACGTTATGTTGGACATGTCCAGGCATGTCTGCGTATAAGAGATATTCGATAAAACATAATTTTTATGAGTTTTTAGGAAGATGTTCAGTTTTTATACCCTATACCACTTTGTGGTTTGGGTATAATGACTTTGTGCTGCTGTTTGTAACAACCAAAAATATTCGTCCTAGACCCATCTTTAATTATACGGGTCGACTCAGAATCATTTTTGAGTCGAAATAGCAATATCCGTCCGTCCGTCCGTCTGTGTGTCCATGTAAACCTTGTAATCAAACTACAGGTCGCAAATATGAATATATTTTGATGAAATTTGGTATATAAGCTTTTATCGGCCGTGGGATGAACGCTATTGAAATTGGTGAGAATCGGTCCATGTTCAGACCTAGTCCCCATACAAATGGCCCCTATGAAATCGATATAAATTGCCATAAGTTCCAAATTATCATATAGATCTCAGTCAAATTGGGTTTGTATGTGTTTATTACATCCATTAATCAGTAGTTCAAAAATAATCCCTATAGGAAAATTCTTAGTCATAGGCCCCATATAGAGCTGCTTCCCGATCTTCACTTAAATCTATCAAAAAACAAAAATATTGCACAGATTTTTCTCAAATTTGTATATATTTTTTCAAAGTATAAGTGACTTTACCAAATATAGCCATTTTTCGACCTAGTCCCCATAGTCTGCAGCGAAAAAAATTAATAAAAATGCCACTCAAATTTGGTTTTTGCTTATTTGCTATATCCAATTAGTTGGACCGAAGAGATAGCGTCTCTAAATCATGGTATAGGGTATCGTATAGTCGACTATAATTTTCTTACTTGTTTTTAGATGAAATTTACATATTTTAATCTAAAGTCGATTCAAACCATGATGTTGTTCTTCATTTTTCGATATTCGTGTTTGTTCGAATTTTAACCGATTTTTTCCAAAATGAGTACTCTATATTTTAAATATGGCCATTATCAAACTTTACGTTCTCTCAAAGATATTACTTTTTTTATTTAATTTAAGTAGTATTTAGAATACTTTTTCATGACATTTCGTTTAATAAATTACATACATACATGAGTGACAATACAATGTAAACTTTTAACAAAATATATTTTTCACGACTTGAACAGCCAATACCAACAAAATTGGATCATAAAATTAAAAACTCTTTTATTAATTTAAAAATGTGTATGTTTTATTTCTTCAGAAAAAAAATAACAAAACTTAAAAGTAGTCATTTTTATACTGTTGACAAAACAATGGAAACCTTTACTATACATTAACTGAAAACTTTCCCTCTATTTCTCGTTTGAATATTTTGTTCGATATCCATTATTTTTTAGGTATTGCTTCGCAACGTATAGGCATAAGGTCGATTTAATTGTTGGTGATATCCATTGGAATTTTTTGCCATTCTGAATTAACTGCCTCTATGAGATCTGTCTTGTTTGTGTATTTCGGTCTAGAATTTGCCATAGATTTTCTATGCGATTGAGATCTGGTGATAGGGCTGTTCATTCCAAAATACTAACTGCATTAAATTGTACGCATTCGGTTACAACTTTGGAGGTGTGTTTTGCTTCATAGTCCTGTTGAAATTTCAAGACTAATGGCATACATTACGCCATTTAAAATTTGACTGTATCCAATTTTAGAGTATTTTCTACTTCATGAATTTGGACCTTTCCTTGGCCCCATACCATAACATTGCCGCCGTGAAACTTAATAGTTTTATTAGCATATTATGAATCTAGTATTTTTCCCTTGGCCGTCGTTCAAACGTTCATGTGTTCTTTATGAGAGTCAGACTATTTTTCTCTGAGTGAGTTCGTCACAGGACGATAATAACCAAGATCAGCCTTAATTGCTCGTCGGGAAACAGTTCAAGCCATATTTGTAGTATCAGATTGTTAGTGACCTCTTTAATTTGCATTTTTGAACATTTTTAAAACTCTCTTGCTATTAAATTATCCCAGTCTTTGACTCATTTTACGGGGCCTGTTGCCTAAATGTTGTGTCGTTGTCGTACCTCTTTCGCGATATATCTTGATAATTTGTGGAATTATGGATATATTCATAGAATATTTCTCACACATTTTATTTTGCTTAAGACCAGCAGTAACCTCATCTATTATTCTAATTTTTAACTCTTCACCAAACTTTATTCTTGTCATTATTTTAAAATAATTAATTGAATTAATAGAAAGCAAAGTCAGGGTTAAGATTTTATAAATTTTCTTTCATATTATCTTCTATTTTTATTGTTTTAATAAACTCTTGTGCATACGTTTAAAAGTTTCCATTGTTTTGTCATCATTAAAAACTATTTTTTTTTTCGTTTATATGTTTTTTTTTTAAATTGTATTTTTTGTAACAAATTTGTTATCTTTCGATAGAGAACACACCAAAGAGTGATTTAGCAAAAAAAACATAATTTTAAAATTTAACGCGAAATTATTAACACTATTCCTACCGACATTTGATGTATACCTATTCCCACCACACGACGTCAAATGATCACTTTGGGAAAAAATCATACTTTAATAATATTATGTATTATGTAATGTAATTTAGTGAACAAAATATTTACTTTTATTTAGAATAATACACATTTTATGAAGTTTCAACGCATTTTTTACAAATCATCGATATTATAAAAACGGTCTTTTAATCATGCGTGGTAGGAATAGTGTTAAAAAACTAAATTGGCACATTTAAAATTTTGTAAATGTATTGTCAACCACTGTATTATATTCGATTCAAGCCATGACATATTTCTTCAATTTTCGATATTCCTGTTTGTTCGAATTTATCAAGCAAAGTCCGTTTGAATTTTTTCACCTAAAAAAATATGTTCACCTCACAAAATTAAAAGAAATTGTCGTAAATATTATAGACAAAACTTATTAAAAATTTTCCTATATATAAGCTTTGATTTTATTTCAATAGTTCTTAAAACGTTTCAAAACCTTGCAAGAAATTCTTTACAAAAAAGCAATTATAGAATAATTTGCCATCTAACTGGCTTTGAATGTGCTGCTTTCATCTTTACATAAGAAATTGTTTCTTCATTCAATGTATTTCAAAATCAACTTTTTCATATCTCTATTTCATTGTTTTTTTTTTTAACTCAATATGTTCTTACCTAATATAAAAAATATAGAATAACTCAACTTAATAAAACTAAAACTTTAACACGATGATAAGCATTAGATAAAACACCACGTAAATTCCAAATATTATCAAAAGATTCCGGTTGAACATTATAAGCCGAATCAACAGCCTTTGACCAAATTTCCACTTCTTGTTCCTTAAGTTTAGCGTCAACAGGTATGCGAGCCGACCACAAAGACCAACCATAGTGACGACCATCTGGTTCGTCTTCTTGTTCCAAGGTAGCAACATGCCAACTTTTACCCTTATCAGCAGTTAAATCGACACGTACTATGCAACGACCACCACCAGACCAAGCATAACCACGTACTTCAATGAATCCATCTGCTGAAACTTTAACTTTTTCTCCTTCAGCTGGAGTACATATTGCCGATGTAACGGGCATGGCCTGTATAGCGGGTGATTTTTTAAAGTTCACAGTATCCCAATCCGTACTGGGACTGAAACCCTTGTAGTCGTTTTGTTGCCAATGCGAATTCGATTCATGCTCAGACACTGCAATACGTGTTAGCCATTTAACATTGCGAGCTCCCACTGTGCCAGGTACAATAGCACGTATGGGATAGCCATGATCACGATTTAATGGCTTGCCATTCATTTCATATGCTAAAATAACATCACCTCTTTCATCTAAAGCCTTTGTGAGGGGAATGGAAGCCCCATATGGATTAGATGTAGGATCCAAGTCGGCTCCTTCCAGGATAACATGTAGTTTTTCATTTGGTTGTACACCCATGGCAAGTAAGACATCACGTAAACGGGCACCTGACCATTTGGCATTACCAACAGCACCGGCTCCCCAGGAAAGACCTAAAATCGAGGGTTAAGTTTAAATGCGAATCTTAAAAAAAAAAGAAAGATAATTATAGTCGGTTTAACCGACTATACGATACTTAGATCCAAGTTTACTGCCGTCCTAATTGGATATAGTCCTAATTGGATATAGTAAACCGAATTTAATTGACATTGTTTTGAATTTGTGGGCTGCATATATTAAAAAGTTCATATCGGTTCTATCTTTATACGGGAACTAGGTCAAAAAAAATGGACCCACCACGACCATGTTTAGTTAAGTCATTCATTTCACTCAAAAACATATATAAACCAAAATAAAATATTTTTGATAGATTTGAATGAAAAGAGGGAAGCTGCCTTAAATGGGGACTATGACCAAAGAGCTTATTTTTGGTATTGGTTAAAGGAGTGCAATAAACACATTAATAAGTTATCTACATGACAATCTGGATCTTACGGCAATCATAGTCGATCTCTTAGGAGTGATTTGTATGGGTGCGAATTTCACGAATTTTAATAGCGATCGTCCTATGGTCGACAAAACCTTATATGCCAAATTTATATTAGAAAAAACGCGTCTAAGACGCCCTTTAAATATGAAATGTTTATAAAAAACTTTTTTTTAATATTGTGAATATTGAAATGTTTTTTAAGTATTTTGATCTGGCAATCCTAAAAATAGTTAGTGCCTATTTCAATTGGCGTCTTTCAAGGAGGCGTCAATATTTCAACTACTTCGATATATAGCGCTTAATTTTCGGGAACCTTATATGCCAAATTTATATTAGATAAAACGCGTCTAAGACGCCCTTTAAATATGAAATATTTATAAAAAACTTTTTTTTTAAATATTGTGAATATTGAAATGTTTTTTAAGTATTTTGATCTGGCAATCCTAAAAATAGTTAGTGCCTATTTCAATTGGCGTCTTTCAAGGAGGCGTCAATATTTCAACTACTTCGATATATAGCGCTTAATTTTCGGGATTTAACTTTTTATGTTCTCCGACAAAATTTTACATTTTTCAATTTGACAAACCCTAAAAATAGTTCACAATTCAGATGGGATGTTTCAAATAGAGGGCAATTTCCCCACCAAAATGTTGAGTTTTTATTAATAATAATTAATCAAATGTACAGCGTTAAACATGCATCGAATCAGCGAGTTAATGATAAGCTTAATTATTAAGATAATTTGCGACCTGTAGTTTGATTACAAGATTTACATGAACACACAAACAAAACAGACGGAAGGACGCACGGACCGACATCGTTTAATCGACTCAGAAAATGATTCTGATTCGGTATAATAAAAGGTGGGTCTAAGACAAATATTTTTCATAGTTACAAATTGTCAGCAATAACTCATACCCTGACCACAGATTGGTATAATGTACATATACTAAATAGGAATAAGCAATTGCTGAAAAATTTTAAATTTGTACAGACATTTTTTTTATATACAGGGACGAACTAAATTATTGGCACAGTAAGCACTTTCAACTTCATGATTAATTTAATAGCCTTATTAAAGCGATTTTTAATAACTAAACAAAAATTTTTACTAGATAGAATAAGTTTCAACAAAAATACTTTTGTTTCATTTCAAAATATTTATTATATTAATAAAAAAAAGAAAACAAAAAAATACCCCATTTCGCTGAACAAAATTATTGGCACACTTTATTAAAAAATATAAAATATTGTTTATTTGCGAAAATTAATATTTAGTTGCTAATCCCTTTTGGTTTATAACTGCCTCCAGTCGACATAGAATTCACCAACTTTTTCGTGACCTCTGTCCCCACATTTTACTATTCTTCGTCCAGGGCCTGCTTCAGCTCATCCTTTTTCGATATTGCTCGCTTTTTCCCTCGCCTATTAAACTCTTCCCATAAATAATCTATCGGTTTGAGGTCTGCGGATGTGGTAGAACATGCGAAACATTGTATGCAAGCCACATATGCACAACAAGAGACGAATGCTTTGGTTATTAATATGTTGGAAAGTGAACGAGGTTGGTAAAGTCAACTTTTCAGCACTTTTTTTTTCTAGGTTTTCTTTTCTTTTATTTTTTTTTATTTATTTATTTATTTATTTATTTATTTATTTACAAATTCCAAAACCAAGCCCTTAGGTCCAAATATGGTTTTATTACTACTTACTATATATTATACAGTAAAAAAAAATATATATTTAATATGTATATCATATATATTTATATTGCTATATAAAAATTATAATTATAATATTTAAGAAAAAAAAAAACAAGTAGGATAATTATAGGAGGTCTAGACCGCCTATACGATACTATACCATGGTTTGGATATAGAAAGTACGCATAAACCAAATTTGAGTGGCGTTGTTATTAATTTTTTTGGCTGCAGATATGAAAAAGTTCATATCGGGTGCTATATTTATATGGGGACTAGGTCGAAAAATGGACCGATCCTGGCCATATTTGGTAAAGTCACTTATATTTTGAAAAAATATATACAAACCAAATTTGGAAAAAATCTGTGCAATATTTTTGTTGTTTTGATAGATTTAAGTGAAGATCGGGAACCAGTTCTATATGGGGCCTATAAGAATTGTCCTGTAAGGATTATTTTTGGACTAGTGATTAATGGATATAATAAACATATACAAACCCAATTTGACTGAGATCTTTGTGATAATTTGGATCTTATGGCAATTTATGTCGATTTCATAGGGGTCATTTGTATGGGGACCAGGTCTGAACATGGACCGAATTTCACCAATTTCAATAGCGTTCATCCTATGGCCGATAAAAGCTTATACACCAAATTTCAACGAAATATATTCATATTTGCGACCTGTAGTTTGATTACATTGACACACAGACGGACGGACGGACATCGCTAAATCGACTCAGAAAGTGATTCTGTTGAAGCAAGCTTTCGTTTTCTAGCTCTGTATTGGGCTTTCTCCACAACGTTTGGAGGTCATCAGAGCGAAGGATATTTAACTTGCTTTCATCCGAGAATAGCATTTGGTCCCAAAAATCATTTGGCTTACGAAATACTCGGCATATGCTTAACCCTTCTTTTGCTACACTAATGAAATAAGAACTTTACGTTTCTTTTTGTTTTCTTTTTTTAATAAATAATATAATAAATATTTTTAAATGAAGCAAAGTGAATTTTGTTGAAAACTTATCATTCTATCTAGTAAAAATATTTGTTTATTAAAAACCGCTTTAATAAGGCCATTAAATCGATCGTGAAGTTGAAAGTACTTACTGTGCCAATAATTAATTGCAACACTGTATATGAAGTATTCCAACAATAGATATTTGACTTTAAAGGCTCGGTGTATTGCAAAGAAAAAAATGAATAAATAAGTATCGGTATCGAATGATATTCTTCTCACAAAGAATTGTTGGAATGCCAGATATTTCTTACCTTTAACACTTTTAACAGTTGTCATTTCCGAACGCCTATTACCACCACACATTATAGCTGCCGTAACCGTATGTTTTGGTAAAGCCTTTATATCATTAAAACTTAATGTTTTTTGAGTTTCTGTAACGCCCGATTTTGGTGTCTCTATATCAATATCCAATTCATAAGTTTCGATATCAATAACTGGCACGGGTAAATGATTTCTAATGTAAAAGAAATCATTTGGTGTATAAAAATTATCAGCTAGTATTGTTATGGGTGGTTCAGCATTAAATGGTCTTTTAGAAGTTGCCTTCAACAAAGGATGTCGTTTAGGTTCCATGGCCCAAGGTGAACCCAAATCATCTGTGGCTACCTCATCCTCTGGGCTTATATTACCAATACGATATTTTTCAAGCATTGTTAAAATCTCCTCAGTATTGTGTTGTTGATAAATTGCCCAGAACGGATCGATAGCGCTACCGGCTCCTAACATTATTTTATCACTACCCGGATGTTTGGGTATAAACTTGGTTATATCATAAACGCCAATCCCATATGTAACCCAAACACCATTTTCCAAACAATTATACTTTTGTATTTCTTCTAATTTATAGGTGGGCAAATCTTTACGTTCAGTTGTATGCCATAACTTATACAATTTATTATTACTACTGCTTTCTTCGACGTTCGGCGTTGTATGTTCCAATGATTTCATTTCTACTATTTTTATCGTTTCCATATTGTTAAATACGAAATAAGCTATAGTTATACCGCCCAGTGTAAACAGGGTATACACAGCACTGCTTGTCTTGACGGATTTGTTAGAGTTTGTAGCATTTTGTGACATGCATCTAAAATGTTGTTGATATTGCTGGCCCTTTGTATGTTGTTTTAATTCGGTGCTTATGTTAAGATTCAGTCCTGTTGTTAAACATCTTAGACCAGTCGTCGTAGATGTGGTATTTAATTTTAAAGCTGCTTTCAGTAGGCAACTCATTTTGCTTGCCAACATTCTGAATTACTAAATAAAATATAACAAAAGTTTAAATTCGAAAAATTTAATTAATATATTTTAATTTAGTACTTTCTAAGCGAAGTACACATTTCAATTCGGCAAATAATTTTTTTTTTGTCCATATTTTTAAAGAAACCAAACTCAAACTTGACCTACACATGTTATCAGTTCTTTATCAGTTTTTCAATTCCAAAAAATAATTTCTGTTTAACATTAGTTTATTCTAATAAAATTTTCTAAATTGTTGATAAGAGCTTCATACTAATTGGACGTCTTTCTGATTTGACAAAGATTATAAATAATAGTTTTTCACTAACTATATAATTAAATTATTTTTTACTGATACCTTTTTATTGCAAATAATAAAACAATATAAATTAATAAAAGGTGAACTAAATATTGTCGGCAAAATTCCTGCTTTTTCCCTTTGGCACAAGAAACGTCAAAATATTGAGTAGAGTACAAAAAAAAGCACGAAAATTGCGAGAAAGCAAAGATATGAAAAAAAATGATGAAAAACAAATATTGCAAAAGCTTAAGCATAGACAGAAACCGTTTAAAAGCTTTATTTTGCTTTGGGCAATTTTTAACACATAAGACAAATGCTGTTAAATTTTTGAATAGTAATGAGTAGAACAAAAAACAAGAATCAGTTATAGTCGACCTCTACAACGCACTAAATTTTGAATTTATTTTTTAAGTTAAAAAAAAAAAGAAAATCGTACTAATGTTTAATAAATTATTTATATCTAGAAAGACTCCACAAAAAAACTTTGATTAATGACTTTTAATTTTTATTTGTATGCCAGGCTCAAATATTTCCAATAAAAAGGATAAAACGCAACGTAAACAGTCCGCTCAAAGTGATGATAAGCGTAGTAAACGGCGTAAAGATGAAATCGTTGTGGAGAAAATCGACACTGGGGATTTTTTGGTTGAAACTGGTGATAAATTAAAGGTGTATTATCACGAAAAGAAAGTAACGTATGAGGCAAAAGTTATTGAAATCACTTTACAGCGTGGTACACCCATGTATTTGGTACACTATACAGGTTGGAACAATCGTTACGATGAGTTGGTACCCAGAGAACGTATAGCAGAAAATCTAACAAAGGGATCAAAGTTTAAAGGAGGCGGCCGTTCATTAGGCACAAGTGAAAAATCTAAAGAAAATCCCCCAAAACCTCCATCAGCAGCTTTGTTAGCTTCTATGTCGGCTGGTTCTGCTGCAAATAGTGCTTCTTCGTCCACATCCTCAACGACACAGGTTTCTGCTAATAAGACACCGACTGCAGCTGGTAAACGCGGTAGAGGACGTAGTGACTCTATGCCGCCTAGATCAACCACGCCCTCTTCAGTGGCTTCTAACTCAAGTCGTACAAAATCACCAGCTACGTCATCGGCTTTGAAAAAGCGACCCCAAAGACAAGCGCCCAATTCTGCAAGACGCACATCAGCAAATGTTTCAGATGTTTCTTTAGCCACCGAAGAAGATTCCGATACCGATTCAGATGAACCTGTTAAAAGACCTCCCATGCGCAAAATTAAGGATTCAATTAAAACAGGCAAGTCACCAGTTAGAAAATCCAAATTTTCTGTATCAGCACCCAACAGTCAATCTGATACAGATGATCAAGATAACGACGAGGATGATGAATGTGATGAGGACGAAGAGGAAACACCCACTACCAGTAAATTAAACACACCAAGAAAGGGTCGTGATTATGATCTAAGTCAGATACGATCTGAATTAAAGGGGTTTCAAAGTGTCAAATCGTCAACAGAACATGATGAAGCCACAAAAGATTTCAAAGATTCTAAAGAATCTTGTACTTTAACCAAAATTAAAATTGAAAAATCAGATTTTGATATGAAATTAACAGGCAATACCTTAGCTGCTTCGGTTGTCATTAAAGAAGAATGTAAATCAGAACTCAAAGCTGAACCACAGAAAAGATCATCTACCGAATTATCATCAGAAACGGATTCATTTGGTGATGATGAATCCCAATCATCAGATAAAACCACACAATTGGAAAATATGAGACAGAAATTCCAACAGATCATAAATGCTGATAAATTAAGATCTTTAGATAAGCCACAAGTTTCTCCAAAAAATTCTGCTTCTTTGGGTAACGCTAGACAAGTAGAAAAAATCATGAAGGAAAGGGAAACGGAAAAAAGGCAAGAATCTTTAAAATCGAAATCTTTGATAAAAGAAGAAACTAAACCTTTATTAGGGAATACAAATGTTAAACACGAATTAAATTTAAAATCAGAAACAACACCCATAAAAGAAGATGAAAAGAAACCCATACAAATGCCAGTTGCCGAAACAAAAACTGTTATATTACAACCCACTAGATTTCCACCCTCATCAACTTCATCATCGTTATCTTTGAGCATGCCCAGCAAATATACTTCAGTTATAGTCGAAAAACCTTTATCGGTAGCCAAGAAATTAGAAACTTCTTTTAGCAAAAAATTGGAGACACCCAAAAAAGGTTCCTTATCCGAAGCCACTCTACAACACTCTGTTAAGAAGTTTATAGAACCTTCAACTCATAGAGAAGTCTTAAAAGTAGAACCTCCCGCAGCTTGTTCACCCTCGTCAACTTCGTCTACTTCTTCCTCGACTTCATCATCGTCAAACAATTCTTCGGCCTCTTCGGGTTCTAGATTTTTACCCGATATGAGTAAATTAGATATATCTGGAAGTTCTTCGTCGACCTCAACATCATTGTCTTCACCTTCGACCACTTCTACTTCATCTACATCATATGCCAGTGCATGTGCAAAGGAAACAAAAGTCACCTCCGCCATTACACTGAAACCAAACTCACCAGATATTTATGAGTTTAAAGATAACGAACCATTTGAATTTGAAATACGTAAATCACCCATGGTACAAACGACAAATACTTCATCTGTCATAACAGCTAATTTAGGAGCGTCTATAGGCTCTAGTTCTTCCACTTCCACTTTACAACCAATAACACCACGTTCTAAATCGGCCACCAAATCTGTGGAACATCATGCTACTCTAGGAACAAATCCAATGTCAGCTTTGGTAAATCGTAAAAAGCGGGGTTCCCCCATGAAAGAGTCCGTAATAGAGAAGGCAAAGCTTATCAAAATGGAAGAAAAGTCGGTGACACCCAGTCCTTTGGTAGCAGACGCTAAATTACTACATCATTCAAGCGTCTCGACAACAATACAAACAGCGACAATTTCCAGCCAAACTAAGACACAATTGATTGCACAAACTAAACTGACTGCTGGTGGATCAGTAATGCATGCTCCGGCATTACCTAAGACGACACCTCCTAGTAGTACACCGGCTTCGTCGGCTTCATCTTTGTTAGCCCCTATAATGCCACAACAAAAACAAGGAGATTCTTCTGTCTTTGATGCTCTACGTAAATCTCCGAGTTTTAATCTAAATATCAATGCTTTGAATGAAGAGCTAGCACAAACTGTACAAGAAACGACCCGTGCATTAACGGATGCTTTACAATCTCCTCAACATCCTGCAAGTTTACCGAATCCCTCAGAAATAACACCTACCAAGCCTATAACGCCAACATCCGTTAATCCATCTTCCTCTTCTATTGTGGTTAGCACTAGCGCTGCAACACCCACCACCAACACCACAACCGTGCAACCCAACGTAGTTTCTCCTAAACTATCAACACCACCCAATACAACTACAACCACAGCCACAAAGCCATCAGTGGGAAGTCCCTTCATAGAAACTCGAAGCGTTTTTGAGTTATCTTTTGGATCAGGTTCAAGTGGACGAGAAAATAAATTTGAATTGGAGAATGCTAAAGTTTTACTTTCAGCTACTGGGGGAGCTTTTGATTTTGATCCTTCGAAATTGGAAAGTAAACCCACTACATCCTCTATAGCGGATAAGGTTCTCAAAGCAATTTCCCAAAAGAAAGAAGAGGAAGAAAACAAGAAACAGGAAGCGGCCGCAGCAGTAACAAAAGAAAAAGATGCTGAAACGAAGGACCAGAAGGAATCCGGTTCAATCAATTTGGGATTATCGCTACCAACACTACCTTTATCCAATTTAACTGGTTCTCTTAAATCTTCTTTAGAATCTCTAACCTCGTCTACAACATTTGCAGGTTCTACAACTTCGCTGTTAAGTGAACCATTGAAAATCAACACGGATATTCCGTCGTCATCAACAGCGTTGTTAAGTGGTCCTTTAACATCATTCCTAGCCAACAAACGTACTCCTCTGACTTCTCCTGAACTTAAGATTGGTATATTAGAGTCAATGGGTGGTACGAAAAATCAACTAACAGAAACTATACAAAAATTAGAATGTGCCATACAAAGACGCACACCGGTCACCAGTCATCCCGTAACACCAACCACTCCTTTGTCCGCCACCAATCCGGAAACATTTTCCGACGACAGCAATGATAGTACCGACTCTGAAAGACGTTTGGTTATCGAAGATGTAGCTGATGATTCGGGTGCCACAGCCATCACGCCAATAGAACAAAAACTCAGTCCGGTTCTCCTGGGACCAGAGTCATGCAAGCCGTCAGCTTCGGCAGTAAAGTTGGAGACAACTATGGCAGTTTCAAAACTACAGTATGCTACACATCATCATGACATTCCGGCTCCTATACCCATCAAAGCTGTTGTAGCATCTACGCAACAGTCAAAAACAACAACTCCCACAATACCGACTACGTCAACGAATGTATTAAGTATCTCACCTTCATCTACAGCGGCTAATAAACTGCCTGGCTCGACTAGTGCAATGGTATATCAAAATCCTTCGAAACCATTAGGGCCCGCTAATCCACAACAATTAAACATCACTTCCTCAAATCTGACACAAACTATACAAAAATCGGTGCTTATTATGCCCACAGCAGGTGCTCCAACTCAAACACAACTTAGCAATGAGAGGAGTCAAGATCTATCCACTATTGCTGGTCCACAGCAGGGAGTTACTTTGGCAAATACTACGCCAACACTTATCAAATCATCAACGTCTCTTACTATACGAACTACCACAAATACTGTTGTAACAGCCTCGGCCGGAGTACCCATAGATTTGCCAGATATACCAGCTTCAGTGGTAGTGGCCTCAACTGCTGTACCCTCAGTAATGGCTGCTGCTCAGGCAGCGGCAGCAGCTTTACAAACACCGCGACAAACGCCACAGAAGCACATGGTGCAACAGCAACAAATTGTGGTAACACAAACACAACAATCATTGCCGGCCAATGTAAGCAAGCCAAATCCGGTAACTACCACTACTGCAGCATCATTGATTAATCCTTTACAAACTCTAATAACACCCGTTCAAGTTACGAATTCTTTAACGTCTTTTGTAACGACAGCAAAAACTTTTGAAAACTCTACAACCATAAGACCAATAGCACAAACTGTTAAACCTTTAACATCATCCGGTCTTATACACACTCCTTCTAAGGGAGGTTTCCAACCATTGTCAGCACCCCTAAATGCCACGACAGCGCCTACTTCAACATCAGGATTTTATCTAGATCCACGTACAGAATTACGACCCGATGATGGCCTAAAACCCTTAAGTGATATACAGAAAATATCAATCACACAAATTAGCACTGCCGCCTCTTCATCGTATACGAATCTAATATCCAAAGAGAACAATCCATCAATAGGCGCTGCTTCTTCCTTGACCGCCTTAACTGCTAATACATCATCCTCAACGGCCACAATCGATATAACATTTAATTTGCCCGATGTTCAGAGTGATTCCATTAATCAGTTAAGATGTGAAGAAACTATTCCGGGTAGTCCAGCCGGTCGTGAAGATTCTCAAGAAAGAATTGCCACCGCTCTAATAGTTGAATCTAACGTTTCTGGAGAAAAGGACTTTTCCACGTTGCAATCAAGTAAAGCCTTAGCAACGGCCTCATCGACAACTACTACTGCCACAGTTACCGCCAGCAGTTCTCCCAATGATTCTGGAAGTCAAGAAGATGAATCAAGTGAAGATTTGAAGAAATCGGTTGATGTAGAAAATGAAATTTCACCACGTAAGCGTAGACGCCCACGTAAACAGACGGACACTTCGAGCTCCCTAACTGCAGAGCAGCAGCAACAACAGCATCAACATCAACAATCTAAAAGACGTAGACAGACCATTGGTAATAAAAAGAACACAGGTATGAAGAAATTTTATCTTTATCAACAACGTCTTAAATTAATTTCATTATTTTAGCTGGTTCTGATAGTGATGATAATTCCGATAATGTTTCCCAACGAAGTTCACAACATTCATCTAGACAACAACAGCATATGCCTCAAGCTCAAACGACACAACAACAAACTACATCGGGTTCTAAACCATGTCCCTATAACTTCCTTGTGCAATTGGGTAAGATTAACATCTTCCTTTAACTTCTTGAAAAATCTCATTGATTAATTTTTTATTCTTAGATTTGAGTTAAATTCAAAGAAATTTTTTTTTTAATTCTTAATTCTTTAATCTTTATTTCATCTGTACATAAAATATGTTTGTCTTTTTATTTTTCAAAATCACAAAATTATTTTTGACTTCCTTTTCCAGATCCATCTCTCAATCCTGATCAATGTATAGCGATATTATTGAAACAAATCCAAGATTTACGTAAAACTTACAATATTATTAAAACGGACTTGGCCAGTATTGATCGACGGCGTAAAAAATTACGACGACGAGAACGTGAAAAGAAACAACAACAAATGCAAAATCAACAACAAATGAAAGTTGGTTCGTAAATTTTTTGGTGAAAAAATAACAATTTTATTTTTGTATTTAATACGTCTTTTTTTTAATTACATTTTTTTTTTTTTTTTTCAAAACTTAAGCTTTAGTTATAAATTCTTTAAAAATACGTATAAAATCAATATTAGTTTTAAGATAATTGTTGAAAGATTTTTAAACTTTCATTAAAGTAAAACGAAAAAAATATATATTGTAATCTTCCATTAGAAAATTTTATTTGAAAAAAATGTTCTCTCGTTTTTATTTTCTGGAAGATTACAAAATTTATAAATGCATAAAAGCCAAACAATTCACAATCTGTAGAATTTACATTATAATATGTATAAATGTTTGAAAATACGCCCCAGATTTTCCTAATTTGTATTATGAATTAAGAAATATATATAAAAATCATATATTAAAAAATAAATTAATATTATTTGAAAAATGTATATGCGTTTTAATTTAGTTAAAAAATCTAATTTTATTCGGAATCAGTTGATGATAAGCTCGGTCACCAAACGAGATATTTTGCAAAATAATGAAATTATTGGAAATAATCACAGAATAATTTGGAGCTAGTCACTGTATTTAGAAGTAATGATTGTGCGCATAAAATCTGCAACATAAATAAATCGTAATAACTTTTTAAACTAATCAACCGATTTTAATAAAAATTATAACTAATTGATGGAAATGTTATTTATTGTAAAATATAAATGATTTTACAATTTTGTTTTGTACGAAAATAGTGATACTTTTTGCTGAACACAGACCACTTCCGAGCAAAATATGTGGACTTGCTTTGTGCTATTCATCAGTCTTTTTGCAAGAGCCCAATATCTTTATACGAGTTTTAATTCTGGGCTGTTTGGTGGGTTCGCATTCGAAATTTGCATAATTTTTTTGTAGCATTCAACGGCCGATTTACCTTAATGGCATGATGCAAGATCAGGCCAAAAAACGTAAGTATCCATATGACGCTTCAGGAATGTAATTAGTCTCTTTTGCAAGCATTTTTAATGTAACAATCGGTATTTATATGTATTTCCCACGATTATAAGTAGGCGCCAAATTTAAAAAAAAATCGGGAACTTTGCTGGTTCGTGTCTTAAATTGTTCACGGACATTCCGTCTAGTTGTGAGATGTCGTCAAGTACTTATGTTTCGTTGTCCAGGATTCATACTGGTTGCTGAAATTACGTTGTTTTTTTTTGCACGTTCGTTTGCCTCGATATTCTTGGAGTTTCGATCCGGCACCTTTTGATTTGAGTCTCCTCCTTTTTACTTTTCTTGCGAAAGACTGAGAGATTATTTTTTTATATATTTGGAGTTTTCTTAAATAGAGAATAATAAGAATAATTTTCCTAGGCTTCTGTATATAGTAGGTAGTTTGTTATAGTTTTTAATAACCCGAGAAACTTTGCCTCATAAGCGATTGTTTTAAAATCCCGTTTAGGATTTATATTAAAAATTCTTATAATTTTTGCACATACTTTTCCTTCACAATCCATTATAATTTAAAATAATTATTAAATATTGTAATATGTACATATATATGAAAATATATTTTACAATGATAACATGATTAAACCAATTTAATAATTTTAATCAATGGGTCGATTATCAGAGAACTGAGAACTTTAAATGTCAGTTGCCAAATAGTAATCATATTAATATTTTTATAAAGTTGAAAAGTAATTTTTGTATTATTAATATATTTCTTTAATTATAGATTTCAAAATGTTAGCTCTATAACTTCAGCAATTAAATTTTTAACTTTATATAGTTTAAGGGAAATGAGGACCTGATATGATTTAACTCTGAATCCAAATATTAGTTTTAGAAAAAACCAAAATGGAGTTTTATTTTAATAAATAAGAAGTTTTTTAGTTCCTTAATATTAAAAACTCTTTTATTTACATTTTAATATTGAACTAGTATAGCTCAGCACTCAAAATTCGAGTGCAAATTCTAATTTTTGTCTTCCAATGTTTTTTTAAACTATATATATATATATATATATATATAAAATTTAGGAATATTTAAATGAGCCTAAAGGTATACTAATCAATTTTAGCAATTCACAATTCAACACAGTGTCTGATATATAATTTAAATCATTCGCATTAACAGGGTGTAACGAATTATTATAAATATTTTATTTAATTTAATATATTTTTAAGACAGATTAAACATAAATTTTATCATTCACAGCTTCTCCTCCATATGAACTATAACTATGCCAATATTGACACTCCTCCGTGCCCGCATATTGCTTAAAAAGGGAACTAAAAATTTACCTTCACGTATTATATACAGATTTTCATATTAAATTCTGAAAACTAAATGTTTGTCTAGGAATGATAAAAGGTTATTCATTTATGCATTGCATTATTCTATTCTTTATATATGTAGCCTAATTTTTGTTTTCCAAATTTTCGTTTAAGTTCGGGGTTGGAGCTTCCTAAAGCACTACCGGTACCTCTTCCCAGCCAGCTTTGTAAAGCTTGCCAATATTGTATAAAACACGCATTGATAATGAACACAGCAATATCGGGCTTATAATGCAAGCCTCATTCTCTGAGGGACATCTAAATGTGCACTTTGAACACAGTTTGTTCGCCAAATAATATTTCAGCTGAGGGGTATGGTTTTAACAGTTGTGGTTACTAGTACTGGTTATAAACTAAACTAAATTATTTAATAAACTTTGTAAATTTAATACAACCCAATAGCCATGTATTGTTTTCAAAATCCGCAGCAACCTCTTGATTCAATGGGCTTTTGTTCCATATGAAAGCAAAACAAGTAGATCCAGGATGTCAGGCGTCAACATATCTTATACACATTTGGTAATCACACATCCAGAGAAGTTATCATTATGAAAAAATTTTTAACCTATTAGGTTTTATATTACTTACCAGCAAAACGTTAAAGCTAAAGTAACCCTTCCTATTCATATATAAATGACGCTCATCTTCCTTGGCTCCCATGATATTGGCCTTATATATACTATCTACTAGATAAATCACTGCGTCTTTAGGCAATCGAAAGTCAGCTTTAAAACTAACAAAAACTTAATAAATATAATAAAATTAGCAGATTCCAGATTCGAAATTCGAGTGCAATTTCTAGGCAATTTTATTTTTCAACTTAGCCACTTTACAAACCAACACCTTTTTGTTTTATTATTATTGTGAATGAAGAAAACAAACACATTAACAAATTTAATAAACACACATATAGCATATGAATAATTGTATGTATGTGTTAGTAGCAACTTAAAGAAACAACTTAAAATAAAGAAACAAAAATCATGTGAGTCCGATCACAAGGGAGATGTGTAAACATCTAATAATTAAAGAAAACATCAACATCATATTTTCTAGTGCATAAAAAATAAGTCGATTATGCTGTTTTCTGAAATTCAATTGATGTTTTCTGAAATGCAATTGATGTTTTCTGAAAGTCAATTGATGTTTTCTGAAATACAATTAATGTTTTCAGCAATTCAAATGATGCTTTTTGAAATTCTATTGATGTTTTCTGAAATACAATTAATGTTCTCAGCAATTCAAATAATGCTTTTTGAAATTCAATTGATGTTTTCTGAAATTCTATTTATGTTTTCTGAAATTCAAATGATGTTTTCTGAAATACAATTGATGTTTTCTGAAATACAATTGATGTTTTCTGAAATTCTATTGATTTTTTCTGAAATTCAATTGATGTTTTCTGAAAATCAAATGATGTTTTCTGAAATTATATTGATGTTTTCTGAAATTGTATTTATGTTTTCTGAAATTCAAATGATGTTTTCTGAAACTCGAATGAAGTTTTCTGAAATTCTATTTATGTTTTCTGAAATTCAATTGATGTTTTCTGAAATACAATTGATGCTTTCTGAAATTATATTGATGTTTTCTGAAATTCTATTGATCCTTTCTGAAATTCAATTGATGTTTTCTGAAACTCGAATGATGTTTTGTGAAATTATATTGATGTTTTCTGAAATTCTATTTATGTTTTTTGAAATTCAAATGATGTTTTCTGAAATTATATTGATGGTTTCTGAAATACAATTGATGTTTTCTGAAATTCTATTGATGCTTTCTGAAATTCAATTGATGTTTTCTGAAACTCGAATGATGTTTTCTGAAATTATATTGATGTTTTCTGACGTTCTATTTATGTTTTCTGAGATTCAAATGATGTTTTCTGAAATTATATTGATGGGTTCTGAAATACAATTGATGTTTTCTGAAATTATATTGATATTTTCTGAAATTCTATTTATGTTTTCTGAAATTCAAATGATGTGTTCTGAAATTATATTGATGGTTTCTGAAATACAATTGATGTTTTCTGAAATGATATTGATGCTTTCTGAAATTCAATTGATGTTTTCTGAAACTCGAATGATGTTTTCTGAAATTATATTGATGTTTTCTGAAATTCTATTTATGTTTTCTGAAATTCAAATGATGTTTTCTGAAATTATATTGATGTTTTCTGAAATTCTATTTATGTTTTCTGAAATTCAAATGATGCTTTCTGAAATTATATTGATGGTTTCTGAAATACAGTTGATGTTTTCTGAAATTCTATTGATGTTTTCTGAAATTCAATTGATGTTTTCTGAAACTCGAATGATGTTTTCTGAAATTATATTGATGTTTTCGGAAATTCTATTTATGTTTTCTGAAATTCAAGTGATGTTTTCTGAAATTCTATTGATGTTTTCTGAAATTCAATTGATGTTTTCTGAAACTCGAATGATGTTTTCTGAAATTCTATTTATGTTTTCTGAAATTCAAATGATGTTTTCTGAAATTATATTGATGGTTTCTGAAATACAATTGATGTTTTCTGAAATACAATTGATGTTTTTTGAAATACAATTGGAAAATGTTTAGAAAAGAACATATCATAATTTTTTCACAAATACAATCAGATAAAGTCACACCGATTTACACTTCAGCTCACACCGATGTGTTACGCTGTTTTTGCGATTGTATTGTGAAATAGAAATTTACCCCCCTGCGCGAATAGATGTTTACACATCAAAAAAAAAAATTAAAAATCTGGTGAACAGCTAAAAAGAAATAACTTTCAAATAATATATGTTTGGCCAAAATCGAGATAAAACGGTGGAAGAAAACATCGGTAACAAGAAATCGCCTAGCCATTAATATTATAGATATTATAACTAATATACAGAAGTATGCATCTAGGACATTAATTACAGTATTGGGGGTAGTTCTAAAGGATCGATTTGTCCCTTAATTGTCGCCTAATAGCTGCCAAATTTACAGCCACAGTTATTAAACTGTCTAAATAGCATGATGTTTTAAAAAAAATTAAATATATATTGTGTGTATTTTAAGGTTCTTACCATAAATAATTATATGAGTCGACCGGTCAAATTTACATAATTTTAAATTTAAAAAAATTGAGATTGATGCCTCTGCTGACAAATTTGTTTGCATTCCCCATAAAATATATGAACTAACGTATGTACATTCAAAAGCGCACTACTAAACGTACTTGATGTACTGTACGGTACTTGATGTGAATAACACACTGTGTTTATTTATTCCCTGGTACAATGATCAAGTAATTCATTAAAAACAAAATAATTAACAGATTTTCATTTTTGTTTTTTGTTTCTTTTTAATATTATGCAACATTTATTTAGCTTAAAAAAATTCAACAAATAATCCTTCGATGTTTTACAAATAATTTCCTTATGAGACCGAATAGCCACCTTCCAATTGCAAGTGATGACCATTTACAAAGCTAGATTTTTGGCTCAACAAATAGACTATACCATCGACGACCTCTTGAACTTCGCAAAATCTACGTAGAGGTATATGATTTAATAGGGGATCAGCCTTGACCGGATCACTCCAATTTGCACGACCCATTTTGGTCAAGACTACCGTGGGATTAACAGAATTTACGCGTATTTTACGTGGACCTAACTCTAAAGCCAACGAACGTGTTAGAGAATCAACGGCTGCTTTAGTAGCACTATAACAACTATGACCATCAAAGGATCTTGTAGCTGCTATAGACGAAACCATAACAATGCTGCTGTTATCTTTGAATTTTGGCAATAAAGTTTGGGTGACATTGAAGACGGCTTTAATATTCACATCAAAATGCCTACGACATGATAAAAAAAAATAAATGATTTAAATTAGAAATATATTAATATTTTGCCTATATACTCATCCAAATCGTGTTCACTTAATTCAGCAAATGGTTTAATTATAGCAACACCGGCATTATTGACCAGACCATCTAACTGCGGTACAGTTTCCAATTTATGACGTACTTGTTGCCAATCTTTTAAATCAATTTGTAGTGTTTGTATTGATGTCGCATACGTTTTTAATTCGTTCAATTGTTCAGGTGATCTTGCTACAGCGATAACATTTGCTCCTACATCTGCTAATTTTTTACACAAAGCATTTCCAATGCCTGCAAAAGAAAACAAATCATAAAAGATAACTCCATGTATTAACACAGTAATTAACGCTTACCTGCTCCAGCACCTGTTACTAAAATAGTTTTATTTATCAGATCTTCATACATTTCGCTTTATTTCTCTTATGCGTATCTTTCCAATAATATTCTCCTTGAGAATTGATACTGAACTAAACACTCGTCATTTTCTTGCTTGCTTGCTTAGTTTGTTTTGTAGACCGTTCTTATCTATGCAAAAAAAAATGTATCTTGAAGCTTTAAAAGATTAGTACAGCTTGTTTTAAATGAGCTTTTAGTGTTTTTGCGAAACTTATTTCAAAAATAATTTCAAAAATAAAAAGCTTTCGAACAGAATTTTCAGCAAATATTGTTAACAAAAAACAAGTGTTTGGTTTTTTCCAAACAATAAACGTTTATATTCAAACTTGTTGATTCATCAATAATAAAAAAAAATTATAAAAATGTACAAAAAAGAAATGTAATGTGCTGGACAGAGAAATGGCACATTAAAAAAATTAAAACATCATTTTCAAATTGCATTCTTACTATTTTAGAATATAAATCATAAATATTTTGTGCTGAAGCCTTTGATTTTGATGACAGATTTACACCTGCGGAACATACTCTTTCAGAGTAATCGTTTTGCTTTGGGTATTGCAAACCAAGTTTTCTCTGTAGCAGACCAAAGTTCGTCCATCTTTTAATAATTTTCGTTGCGATTTCAACCTTGACTTCATCCACAGGTTTTCTATTGGATTTAAGTTAGGGCCTTAGGCTGGCCAATCGAAAATGTCGGCCTTCTCCGTACAAAACCAATTTTTTACTAGTATGGAGGAGTGTTTAGGGTAATTTTCTGGCATAAATAGGGTATGATGAGTTTGTGTTGATTTTTTTAACTACCAAAAATATTTAATCTAGACCCATCTTTTATTATACCGATCGACTGAGAATCACTTTCTGAGATGATTTAGCGATATCGGGCCGCCCGTCTGTTCGTCCTTCGGTGTGTCCATGTAAGCTTTGTAATTAAACTACAGGTCGCAAATAGGACGAACGCTATTGATATTGGTGAAAATCAGTGCATGTTCCATAGTCCGCTGAGATCGACTTAAATTGCCACAAGATCCAAATTATCATATAGATCTCGGTAAAATTGGGCTTGTTATTGTTTATTATATCCATTAATTAGTAGTTCAAAAATAAACCCTATAGGACAGTTCTTAGTCATAGCCCCCATATAAAGCTGCTTCCCGATCTTCACTTAAACTTATTAAAAATACTGCACAGATTTTTTTCAAATTTGGTTCGTATGTATATGTTTTCCCGAAAAATAAGTGACTACCAAATATGGTCAGGATCGGTCCATTTTTCAAGATAGTCCCCATATAAATATGGCATCCGATATGAACTTTTTCAGCTCTACAGGAAAAAAATTAATAAAAATTCCACGCAGATTTGATTTATGCTTATTTTCTATACCCAATTAGTTGCACCTAAGACCAATTCTCTAAACGCATGGCTAATCGTTATAAGATTTTTTTGTGGAAAAAAAATTACCTCTTTCAATCGAGAGACTATCCGTCTTTCTTAAATTTGGTATGTTTATCTGATCCCATTTTCAAAAGCTTTTCACTCCAAAATACTTTTATTGTATTCACCCCTATCGCGAATAAAAAGTGAAATTTTTGTTCCCATAGGGCACTGTTAAACGTTCAATATATATTGTGAGATTTGGATCGCAATCCATATCGCAGAATGGCTTGTCTGTGACAGTTTCGGGGTCGAATCGTCGCATTCGGTATCGAAATTTTTGGATCGTAATTATTTTGCTATTTTCCAATGGAGTAATGGTAATGGTCCATAGGTAATAGTAAAAGTGAAACGAATTCTGACGATTGTCCGTCATCTTTAAAACCCCCTGGTTTTAATTTTCCTTTCACCCACACGAGTACTTTTTCGCAAACCAAAAATTGCCGAATTTTCTAAGCCCTCTACCAATTTTTTCAGTCCTTTTGGTTTGGTTTGTCCTTCCGGATATTTATTCTTTGGTCAACCCATACCTGTTACCTTACAAATATTTAATATTTAAAACACAATGTTACCTTTTTCCACTGAAAGACACTTCATAGGAGGACGAGCAATATTTAGCTCTTCTGTAAGAGAACTCCAAAACTCAGTCACCAAGTATTTGGATATCTTAAAAAAAACACATGCAATTGGTCTGTTATTTTGCATTCTCTTGAGGAGTATGTCGCTTTGCACTTTATTCACTGATCTTGACCTTAAAAACAATTTATTGAACTGAATATCCAATTATAAACAAAATGACCGCCATTTGTATGTAGTTCCCTAAACATTCACAATTAGAGGAATTTTTCTGAATGTGAACATTTTTTTCAAGGAATATTATTTACGAGTGAATGATTAGGAAAAGGGAACAAAAAGGGGGAAAAGTCATTCACGATTGGAATTGAGGGAAAAAGAAAAACATTTTGAGGGAAAAATATTCACGATTGGGGTGATTATTTTTCAACTACTCAAAATATCAAATGATTCTATAGAAAGTTTATCGAGTACTAAATTTGTAAGTAATTTGCGCCGTTTGTATGTCCACTTGAAATCAACTTCCTTTACCAAAAACTAATAACAGTAAACAGTAGGCGGAACATAACGGAACATTGATCAACAGAGAAATTGAAGATCAATGAAGATAAAAATGCAAAATATTTTGAATTTGTGTTTTGACACAGAGTCATGTTTAAAGTAAAAAAGTTCTAAGTTGGAAATCTATTTTCTAGGTTTATTCAAATTACTCAGTCAGGAATATAAGGTCGGTCAAGCATTTTGTAAGGTAGTGTAAGTCTAAAACTTTCACTGCCGACTTAAAAAAATAAAAAAATATAACTAATAACACTACTCAATAATTTAAGAATTTTCAGAGATCGTATTTATAGTACATCATTCCTACTTTCCACTTCTGGAAAATTCTAATTGTCCTCATTTGACGTTTTTAAAATGTAGCGGCTTTAAAATATACGTTACAAATCCTAGTTTGTGTATTACTTGCTTGATTTTTCGAAATTGGAACTTAAATCAAGAAAATTTTTAACACTGGACCTTTCGATTGATGTATAAGATAAGGTTGCTCTTAATTCAGAATATATAAAAAAATACACTTTTCGAAAAAAATGCAAAGAAAATGATTATTTTATAAGAAAAGAAAACGTCATTAATGTTTTTCTGTTTTACCTTCTGATGTGTAAACATCAAACTCGCAGGGGGTAAATTTCTAATTCACAAATCGGTGTGACATGATTGTTTGGTGAAAAAATTATGATAATATAATAAATAACCTTTTTGTCGCTGTTTTATGCATTTTATTTATTACCAGATGTTTACACATCTATTTTTATTTTATAATTCTATTACGTGTCACATTTGCTATTATCATTTCTTGAAGATTTTGTTAAACAAGCACGTAAAAATTAACTTTTGTATCTAACTGTACGTACATTTTTTAAGCTGACGTATTTGTATCTCATCTTATTGAAGTATAGTATTTAATGTTTGTACTATACATATACATCTAAGTATGTATTTGTTGTAATCATTGTAAGTGATAAAGGTAAGGTGTGAATCATATAATTGTTAGTTTCTTGTCTAATTTGGCATTTACGTAAATTTATATATTAATTGATTTACAAACTAATCGTTTGTTAACGTTTCGAGTCTTAAATCCGCAGTTTGTTCTTATGTAAAAAAAACGTTATATTTGTTTACAAGTCCGTATTTTATTAAAAAAAAAAAATATTCCTATATTAGGTACAAATTACTTGAAGGTCTGAAAAAGCACAGAAAATTTTCATTTGAGTCCAGAATGAGTATATTTTAAAACTGGGCAATACACTTTAGCAGTATGTATGTCTTCCATTTGGTAGATTATCTGTGTTTTATGTTTCGGATCATTATCTTTGTAATTGAACTTATTCGAATTTTCCAGATCAACAAAAACGAATTGTCGAACAATCTCTTGCTTGATATATAACACCTACCATAACTGACAGGTTTCCCCAAACTTTACTGTAGGAATTTCTAATCACTCCTATTATGTAAGTCGTCGTCACTGAATAGGGATGAATGCTTGTAGAGGTTTCCCCCAAACTTTTTGGTGTACATCTGATAGTACAGCATCACACAGAAGTGAAATGTGTTCTGTAGTATATTTAAATCATTTTTCACGGAGACCACAGGTTTTTTCCTAGCCACTCGTGAGGAATATTTATGTTTTTGTATTACACTTCGGATGGTCGGGGCATGTGATTGCAGTTTATCGTACATTGTTTTAACTATTTTGCTTTCAACATACCGCGTCATTCTTTTTTTTTTTTGAATGCCTGGTGACCCTCTTAATTCGAGTCTCTTCTTTTTCAGCACAGAATATGATGCACACAGTTCTTATTTTAAGAAAGAACATAATAACGATTTCCCTGGCTGATTTTCCGTAGATTACGTAGGACAATTCTTTTGTACATATGTAAATGCTATGCAAACTGTTGCACATGCAATAGCATTCATGAAAAAGCCCAAATACGCGGAAAATTAACGCATTCATGTTGTTTTCACTCATTATGCAAAGATTTTTAGTCATTTACATTTAGCAAACATCGTTTTTTGCTGTTGTAAAGTGTATATTTTTAAACTCTTAATTCATACACTGCCTGTCTGCTATGGGGCAACCCCATTCCAACTCATCCAATTGATCTGAAACTTGACCCATAGTCTTGTTGTGACTATAGATCCACCCCTATCGTGAATAAAAAGTGAAATGTTTGTTTCCTTAAAATTTTCATTCCCCCTCACATGAATATTGGTATCGGGAATTTCCCATGAAATTGTTGTTCCTTGCAAGAACAGCTGTTCAAAATAATGTATGCTTTTTTTCAATTATATATTCTTCTTTTATTTACATATTTTAACAAATTTGATATTCACATATGAGATCTTATCTTTACATATAGATATTGCAACGAATAATATATAGGATCTAAATATATTAAATAGTTTTTATTTTATTTTTTAATGATTTTTGAAGGAAAATGGGAGGAAAAAAACCTTTATATAATCTCATAAATTCAAATACTATCTGAAAATATTTATATGCTTATAGGTTTATTAGAAATAGTAGACCTCTATAAGCATAGAATTTTCAATTTGGTGACTTCTTTTTAATTTTACGTTATTTCTCTACATTCTCTTATGGGTAAGTGGGTAAGAGAAATTTTCAATTTTGGCAAAGTAATTGTAATTAATCCTTGTTATGAAATCGATAATTTGTTCACAACATGTTTCTTCAGAAAATTTGTAGGATACTTCCAGGGCTTTTTATTTATCAGTTAAACATTAGTTTTGTATAATTTGTAAGCGTTAAGTGGTAGTTGGCAGCGTCACTCCAAATAGGACAAGCGTATGTTAATATTGGCCTTATAACACTTTTGAAGAGATTTTTGTTTTTGGGGTTTAGAAATGACCTTCTATTTAGTAGTGGCCATAATGCTTTAAATGATTTTATAGCTTTTTGGCACGTAGCCATAATATGTTGTTTAAAAGTAAACTTTTTGTCCAAGACAACTCCGAGATATTTGACATGATTAAATAAATTTATGGTATTATTTCCAATAAGATGACGTCTTGACAGTCTTTTGGGAGATTTGTTGAAAAGAAAAATTATGGCTTGAGTCTAGTTTGGATCAATTTTGATTTTCCATTTGTGAAAATATTTACTGCAATTTACAAGTCCCTTTTCCCATTTGCTTCAGGAGTGCACTTGTAAGTTTGTTTGAAGAAATTAACGCAGTATCATCTGCGTAGTAAGCAATTTTCATATATTTCGGGACTTTGAAATCGGATGTATATATCGAGTAAAGCAATGGCGAAAAGACTGATCCTTGAGGTAACCCTGTGGAAATGGTTTTTGGAGATGATGTTTCATTATTAATCGCCACTTTAAAGCTTCTGTCGTGAATGAAATCTGAAATAATTTGGAAAGACATTTTGGTATATTCGCATCAAGAAGGCCATTATGCCAAACGGTGTCAAACGCTATATTACACCCGTTGAACGTTTGTTTTTATTGGTGATTATTTGATTTTTAATCCTGTGTATTTGGTGAGTAGAGCTAGGATCTAATGGCGATGGTGTCAACTGTTTCGGGCAGATGGATTGCTCAGTACACAATACATGAACAGAATCAGGCGAACCAAATTTGTGCGAACTATCTAGTCAATCTACAGACCCTTTCAAACCCACTAAATCGAGTATACACTGCTCGGATAATGACAACTGTTTGCTTTGGTTTGGTCTGTCCATACCTAAATTTGCATATGCGAAAAAATTACTCGTTTGAACAAATATATCACCTTTTTCCACTTTAACATTTTTTATAGGTGGACCAGCATTATTTAATTCTTCTATTCTTCTGTCAGAGTTTTCCAAAATTCTACCATCACCTCTTTAGACAGCTTTATAAATCCACAGGCAATGGATCTGTTGCTTTCCATTCTAAGAATTATCTCACTTTGAGCTCTATTTACTGATCTAGCCGTGAAAAGTATTAACTTTAATAGATAATTGATAGTTCGTCCGCAAAAATTAAGTGAACAAAACAAGGGAAAAATGTAAAATCATTCACAAGTAGAAATTTTTTCCACATACATATTTGTTTAGGGAAATTATTCAGAATTGAAATATCAGGGAAAGGGAAAACATTTCGAGGGAAAAAAAATTCATGATAGGGGTGATTAGTTTTGGGGTAGTCATGCACAGTCAAAGTGCTTTAAAACCCATTTACCCTTATCCGATCGATCTGAAACTTGGTCGACAGACTTGCCGTGAAAAAGATTACCTTTAAGATAGTCACACACGCACAGTCACGGAGTGATTTAAACCCCATTTCCCCTCATCTAATCAATCTGAAACTTGGCACCTAGACTTGTTGTCACCAAAGATTAATTTTAAAATAGTCACGCAGATTCAAAACCTATACGCATAGTTTTAATAAAAACTTTTTTATGGGTTCGATTATTTAATGTGTTCGCGTCTTACAATTCCGAACAAGTATAGTAACGGAATGTGTGTAAAAAAAGAATATAAAGGGTCCGCCATCTAACATTTTTTTTTTTTTGAACTAGTGCTTATTTCCGCTGAACGAATATGGTTGTGTATACGCTTGAACAATGCTGGAAAATATTGCGACATTACTTTGAAGATCATGGTAATGTTGCAGAATGTGTGCGAAAATTGCGTACGGATTTTGGAAGAAGAGAAGCACCGTCAGCTCCGTATGTTCGTTATCTTGTGAAAAAAAGTGAAAGAAACATCCTCATCGATAAACCAAAGCGTGAAAAGCAAAAACAGTGCGTACACCCGAGAATATTGCTGCTGTGGCAGAAAGTGTGCGTGAAGCGCCATCAACATCAATTCACCGTCGTTCTCAAGAATTGAACATTTCGGAGGCATCATTGAGACGAATTTTGCATAAAGACCTTGGTATCCAATTGGTTCAGGAGTTGAAACCAACTGACCATCCAATGCGTTTTCGCTTCGCTAAGTGGGCCTGCGATCGACTTATGATGAAGCTCATTTTGATCTTGGCGGGTATGTAAACAAGCAAAATTGTCGCATTTGGGGCACAGAAAACCCGCAAGCATACATTGAAAAGCCGATACACCCAAAACGAGTCACTGTTTGGTGCGGATTTTGGTCCATAATTGGGCCATTTTTCTTCGAAAATGAGCAAGGAGTGGCCGTTACAGTCAATGGCGATCGTTATCGGGCCATGTTGAACGAATTTTTGTTCACAAAAATTGAAGAAGAGTATATTGGCAACATTTGGTTTCAACAGGACGGCGCTACGTGCCACACAGCCGAAGCTACACTCGATGTTTTGCGCCCTGTTTTTGAAGATCGCATTATCAGCCGCAGAGCTGATGTCGTTTGGCCACCTCGGAGCTGCGATTTGACACCGTTGGACTATTATTTGTGGGGTGCCCTCAAAGATAAGTGTTACGCCAACAAGCCCAGAGACAATTGACGCTTTAAAGGACAATATTCGTGAAGCCATTGGTGAATCACAGAAAAATAGGCTACTGTAGTCTACTGCATGGCCAGCCATTTGAATGAAATTATTTTCCATTATTAACCGGAAGGATTGTACTTTCAGATAAAAAAAGAAATTTGAGATAATATTCAGTAGTTTTTTTTTTATAGCATTTTCAAAAAAAAAGTTATTTGGCGGACCCTTTATCAGAGGTGCAAAAAGTAAATCTGGCATTCGAATGCCAGAAAGACAAGAAAGGAAAATATGTCTTATTCAAATCTCAAAATGTTAAATCAGAAAAATGATCTGAAGAAAGTTCGTGGAAAAATGGAAGATATGCTGGATAAAGTTGAACTCAAATGTTAGGAAATTTTTCAGCTCTAACTAAAATTAATTTGCATATTTAATATTTTTCAAGTGAATTCGATAAGTATGGAATATATTTAATTGAAATTTCGAAATGGACAAATATATACAGCACCCGGAAATATTAAAAAAAAAGGTTAAATTATCAAATACCAAGTAAGAAAATTATAGTCTAGATCGACTATACGGTACCCTATACCATGCGTTTAGAGACCCTATCTCTTAGGTCCAACTAATTAGATATAGAAAATAAACATAAACTAAATTTGAGTGGCATTGTTATTAATTTTCTTACCTTCGGATATGAAAAAGTTCATATCGGAAGCTATATTTTCTTGCTATAATAAAATCATAAAAAAATCATATGCAGTGATGAATAAAATAAAACAATTCTGTTTTTTTTGGCTTTTCAGGAAAGCCTATGTTGTTCTTTATTGTTATATATATAATTTTTTAATATATGTAAGACGAGATGTCATAAACTACATATTCTTTTCTTTTAATTTTTTTTAGATATAAAACTATTGATTATATATAAAATTTAAAAAAATCAAAATACGATATAAGAATTATATTTTGAAGAAAATAAAAACAAATATAAAGTTTTAAATAAACCGGGGGAGGTCGGATGTTGTTTGTTACTAAAAAAAAAACTAGATAAATATCTAGCTAAATATGGTTCAACAAATGTTGATTATATTACTTTTGAGACTACATAAGGTGAAATGTTCTCGTTTGCAGATATAAAATATTTTTGTAATGTTAAATAAAATGCTTCCTCAAATAAAAATATATTTTAATATTAAAAAAAAAATCTACGGAAAAAACCAACTACTACTTAAATTAATAATTCCATATTTAAATTATTTTGTTGTTAATGTAAGAATAATTAGCATATTAAAAAATAAATTTGTTTTAAAAAATATAGATAGTAATAATAATAGAAAAATAATTGAATAAAAATAAGATGTGATAATAATAATAATAATATAAATTTAAACTTCTTCTTCAAATCATCAGCTCTGTTTGGTTTTAATTATGCAATAAATGTGGACATATACATAAATCTTAAAAATTATTTTATAAATATAGTTTTATATTTAAAACATCCTTTAGCTGTTGGGTGGCTAAACAACACTTCAAAATTAAGGTTATTAGAGTCTCTGTTTGTGTATTGCCTTAATTTTGAAGGCGGCGAAAACAAGATGTTAAGATATTTTCATTTAACCCAGATGTCTAAATATAAAAACTATACGATTGAAATCAGTAATAAATTTATAAACTACGACTTACAACTATTTTTGTTTGATTACAATTAAATATATTTTGTTTTTCATATTTTGTTTAAACATTAAAATTAGTATATGTATTTATTTATTATATTATTTCATCATACATATGTGATAGAGGGGTTTTGTATTATTCGTTATATATATAACTTTATGTTAAGAGATAAAATAATAGATTTATGTACCATAATAAATCATATTTAAAATATTGTTTAGTATTTCAATATATGTTATATTATGATCTGTGCAGGGGTTTTATTTAGTTTTTGTTTATAAAAATCTGCAAAATAATTCGTTTCTATATTCTTGTTTAAAGAAACTAAAAAAAAATTGTTTATATATTATTAAATGTGAGTAAATAAGATATAATCAATCTGCTCCTTTACTTAATTCAAATCTCTACTAGTTTTATACTTAAGTTTAAAAACAGTGGGAAATTTTAAATCCGTTTTTGGCTTTATAAACTCAAGTAATAACTAAGAGATGCGGAATTATATGTTAAAAGAGAACAGACTTGAACAAAAAATATATATTAATAAAAAAATGTGATTAAATAAGAAAATAACTAATGATTATAGATTATAAGTTTATTTAAAAATAAAATAAAATTTGAAATAAAAGCCTGCTGTTAACTAAAAACCTTAGCGAGATTTTTAAACATGTGTAAAGTAGAGCCTTCGTCTCCGATTGTTGTTGTGATATCATGTCCAACATAAACTAAGTTTTCATTCGTTTAAATAAAACAAAATATTTGTTAAAAAAAAAATCCGCATCAAATGATGTTCTTAAAGGAAATAAGCATAACTTTGCAAAAAAACGGACATTCTAGCCATTTGTAAATATTTTCTAATATAAACTAAACATTTGGAAAATTAAAATCTTTAAAATTTTTTCCTCCATAGACCACAAAAAAAGTCGCATGAAACAAAAATTTAAGTTTTCAGTCAAATAATTGTTAAAGTTGACTTTAAAATGTAGCTTTTTGTTGAAAATAATCGTTGTAATTAAAGATTTTACTTTTTACAATTCTTATATTTAATAATAGAATATTTATTTTCCAAAGAACAGCTAAAAATTCCTTTAAAACATTTAATTTGTTTTTCCTAATATTTCAATTGATTATTAGATGTTTAAAATTTTTTGTTGAAATATTGTTTGGTTTTTAATTGGCTTTTCATACAAACAATAAAAAAAATTAATTGTTGAATATAAATTTCTTATAAAGTAATAAAAAAAGTTAATATGAATATTAAATATTTATAATAATAATTATGCTTTTTGTATTTTAATCATATTTAACAAAAATGATTTAAATGTTAATTTAAAAAAAATTGTGGTTTAGTAATAGTTTTTGTTTTAAAAAATATAAAAATTGAAAAAGATAAAAAAAATCAAAAGCAGCTTGTTAAAAACATATAAAAGCCTTTCTATGTCTTTTGATTTTATTTACTTCTCTGTTTGTTTGTTGCCATAAATTCTTTATTAAATTCTACAGTTCCATTAAAAAATCTCTAAACTTTAAAATAATTTTTCATTAACAAAAAATCAAAATGTCCTTTTCAGTACTGTTCAATAAAAGTAGAGTTATTTTCATATGATCTTAAAAACTTTATAAAGAATTTAGAGAGAAGTTTTTTTAGGGTTTGATATAATTGGGGTTGGGGTTATCATTAATAGAATTTCTTACAATATACACATTTGTGGTTATAAAATTTTTTTTTATATTAATAAAGTTTATACAGATACTTTGCATATCGATATTATATGAGTTTTAATCAATTAAAATAGTTATATTATTATTTTTTGTTTTGTTAAATTTTTTTTTTGTATTTTTTGTTTCTGTATGACCAATCCGAGGTTTGTTTGGGGATGTATGTTATTTAAAATTAAAAAAAAAAAAAGAAAGAAATGTAGTTGCAAATATTTGTTTGTTTAGCAATATTACACAGATGAAGAAACAAACTGCTTAAGCACGTTCACCACGTATGCGACGGGCCAATTGAATGTCTTTAGGCATAATGGTAACACGCTTGGCATGGATGGCGCACAAGTTGGTGTCTTCAAACAAACCAACCAAATAGGCTTCAGAAGCTTCCTGCAATTTGAAAGAAAATGAAAAAAATTATGTTTATATGTATTGTGGAATATTTTTATATATATACATATATAGACAGACAATCGCGAAAAACAACATAAATGTCATGTCCTATAAAATATTTACATGTTTTGTTATTCCTAACAACTGTACGGATGGGATTAGAATTTGGTTTCAATCAAAACTTTTCGCATTTAAAAATGTATATACATTTTATTTTTCCAAAGGTGCAAAAACTTCCGTATTTCAAGAAAGTTCGGTGACATCTAAAATTTTGATGGTGTCCGAAATCGTATAAAATAAATTTTTGAATAAAAAAAATTTTTTTTTTTTTTTTTAATTTTATTCAACGAAATTTTTGTTTTATGTTGTGTGTAAATTTAAATCTAATGTAATAAGAAAATATCACGTTACTCTAAGTCTGAATCGTTGTATAGTACAATAAATTTGTAACATTTTTTTATTTAAATATACGTCCCTTGAAAAAGTAAAAAAAAAAATAATATTAAAAGTTGGGAAAAAAAAATGTAATAGGAAAACCCCCTTTATTTCACATTATAACCAGCCGTATTCATAAAAATTTTAAACAGTATTTCAAATCCATTTTAAGCAAAAATCGGTAAAATTGTATTCATAAACGAATTTAAATTTAAAATATCTATTTTAAACCTTGTGTAAATAAAATAATTTTAATATTGGTTCGACCCCATTTTAAACCTATTTTAAAAAGACATATGTGCTTTTTGCTTTGTGTTTGTCCTCATTTTTTACATTGTTGATTTTTAAACTCCTTTTAACTCATACTGTCTGTCTGTCTGCCATGGGGCAACCCCATTCTCCTCATCCAATTGATCTGAAACTTTGCCCATAGTCTTGTTATGACTATAGATTAATTTTGGGGTAGTCACGCACGCACAGTCACAGTGTATTTTAAAACCCATTTCCCCTTATCCTATCGATCTGCAGCTTGGTCGATAGACTTGCCGTGAAAAAAGATTAATTTTGACATACGTCACACAAAAACACTCATAGTCACGCACAGTCAGATAGATCTGAAAGTTTGTTCATAGACTTGCCGTGGTCAACGATTAATTTTAAGATAGCCACACACAGTCACGCAGTCACGGAGTAATTTAAAACCCATTTAGCCTCATCCGATATATCTGAAACTTTGTCCATAGACTTGTGCCCAAAGATTAATTTTAAGATAGTCACACACAGTCACGCATAGTCACCGAGTGATTTAAACCCCATTTCCCCTCATCCAATCAATCACCAAATATTAAAGATAGTCACGCACAGTCACGGAGTGATTTAAACCCCATTTCCCCTCATCCAATCAATCTGAAAATTGGTCCATAGACTTGTGACCAAATACTAATTTTAAAATAGTCACGCAAAGTCAGCACAGTCACGGAAAGAAAGACTTTTAATAAAAAACTTTGTTTTTATAGGTTCGATTATTTAATAAATAAGGACACGCTATATTTAATTAATAGAATTGGTAACATCTATTTTTATTGACAAAATTTTATGTTTTAATTTTATTTTATTTACAATAGAAACTATCTCAAATGATCGTCAAACGAAAATTTGCAAAAAAAAAAAAAAAAAAAAAATAGGACCGACCCGTTTTCTATTCCGAAACGTTTGCGCTTAGAAATCTCTTTGTTATCCATATCAACCATAGTATTTATACAAATTATTAAAATAGCTTAATTAAGTCAACTATTTAAAAGGAATATTTTTAATCTTATATATATTTACGCTGATCCCTGACTCACTGACTGACTGACTGATTCTGTAACGCTGAAATAATACACACACATAGCACTCCCTACAAAGCTATGTGAAATACACAAACAAAATTTAATCTTTCTCATTTTATACAAACACACACACAATTTTCTCTCTTCTTTGTTACCGACCAGTGCTGCTAATAAAATCTTCTGAAAATCTAGAATTTTGGAAACTAAATCGACAAAATTTTCATTTTTAAAACAAGAAATTGTCAAGAAAATTTTACCGCTTATAAAACTCGAAAAAATATTACAAAAGGAAGGAATAAAATTTAATTATATCATTCATATTACGAATATTATTACAACATTGGTTATTTCTATACATAAAAATGTATTAGTGGTGAAATTTCAACGAAAAAAATTTAACACAGCAATCAACTAAATAATTTTATGGATATGTATCTATAGCTGAAACATATAATATAGGTTTAAAGTATAGCCGTAATTAAAATTTAATCTTAAATGGAGATGCTATTCAAGGTTATTCCGTTTTGAACCGACTTGACCTAGAATTAAATCTATACATATTTTGTAATTTACATTTACGAACTAAAACTATCAACTTTCGATTAACAACCCATTAATTATTAACCCTTGAAATCCTAATTTTTATACTACTGAAAATTTAAAATCTTCAATCATCATTTTAATAAATTTAACAAACCATTTTAACAAATTGAAAAATCGTCGAAATTAAAATAAATTGTCAAAATTAGCAGCACTACTAACGACAATAGCACTACATATGCAGATTTCGTGTTACATATGGAATAAGATGAACGCAAAAAATGCATCAAAAAACTAATATCTATTTAAATTCTTCTTTAAATTCCCTTGGTCAATGAAAAAATTCTGCAAAAAAGAGTAATGAAAGAAATTTTAAACATTTTTATTTTTCTCATTTAACGTCGTCCGATATGCATACATACTTTTTTTTTATCAAACTAAACTTTACCGTTTGTCGGTTTTGTTTTTCATCTCAAAATTGTTTCGCTCAGGTTCTCCGATTGTCAGCACTTACCAAAGAGTATAATTTTTTGATAAATATTTGAGAAAAAAGAGACCTTTAATGTGGATTTTGTTGTTGTCCAACGTATGATTTCGTTTAAAGCTCTGTATTGAAATGCAATTGAAAAAATAGTGCAATATTAAGTTTAAAATTTAAATTATTCTGACTTTGCTTAATTAAATTATGATTTGCTTTTAAAAAAATTTTGACAAACATAAATTACGTAAATAGGTATATTTAAGATTTTAATTTGAATAATATATTGAAATTATCATGGAAGAATTAAAGGCGATTTGGAATAATAATTTTGTTTTTTAAGTAAAACTAATACGCCCTTATTTTTTTATTTTTTTTTTTTTTGGATTTATAGATAACTGGACAAAACGTTCGCTTTTTACAGTTTACATTTATGATGACATATGAAATATTTTTTTCTCTTTTTTGTAGGTGTATTGGAGTTTGCACTTCCTTAAGGGGTGGTATGTTTTAAAACCTTTTTTTTTTGCATTTCTCTTTCTGAATGCACAACATGTCGGGAGTGTTGTGTCAAAATTTTAAGTAAATCAGAGGAAAACTTAAGAAGATACAGCGTTTCCAGCGATCGGCCTCATACGGTATATAGTATATAAATCATAGTATATAAATTCGAAGTCCGTCAACATCATAACTCAAAATCTACTTGATCTACTTGGGTTTTTTTAATTCCATTTTCTTTCCCATTTTTTAACAACAAATTCCCGAAATTGCATAGCAAAAATCGTTTTTCACTTCAAAATGTTGCCAAAAAAAAAAAAAAAATTTAAAAAAACTCTTCGTCACTACCACAGAAAACATGTCACCTTTGAAACGCGTTTCGATTTTTTTATTTCATATGATCCGGTAACCAGTTATGATGTTCACCGCAAAACAACAACGCCTCCGGAGATTCGCTGTCACGGACTTATTTATTAAAATTTTTAATTGAAATTTTTTTCAAAGATTCTTCAAATATTATGCTATAAAGTATATATGAAATAAATAATCCAACATTATTCATATCTTCAAAAACGAATTATGAAAAACCGACTTTTTTTAACTTTTAAAACCTTACCGCCCTTAAGAAACTTTTAGGAACCTTGCTCTATAACGTTTTTTTTTTCTATGCTATTCTATTTTTCTACAATAAAATGGAGTTAGTTTACAGCGAACTCGGCTAGACTAAGTTCGTTATAACCGTAGTATTTTTTGATTTGTTCGAAAGGTTTAAAAAGTTTTTTTTAGTTGAATAAGTTCATTTATTTTGGGGCATTTTAAAAAGTTATAAAACATAAATTAAATTACTAAAAAGATACATATTAATTGTTTGTCTTAATAAGACTAAAATTACCGAGTTTCTATCAAAATAAAATATTTTTTTTAAATCATATAATATGAAAAACTCCTTATGTATAGAAGCAGAAAATACAAAGCAAAGGTTGGCTACTGGCAAACTTTTACGAAAATATACATAAAAGGACCTTTACAAAACTTCATTTGAAAATCGAAGTTTTTGTTTTGTATTAAAATTAAATGAAAATAAAATTAAATTAAATTGAAATTAATTTTTTTTTAAATATATAAAATATACGAAAATTCAGAAATATCGTTTCAAAAAAACATGAAATTTTTTTTCTACTACTAAAGAAAAAAATTTCATATGTTTTTCTACTACTATAGAAAAAAATTTCATATGTTTTTTTGAAACGATATTTCTGAAAAACGTTCCTAACGCTTTTCGTATTTGGGGTGTTTTTGTAAACTACTAGTACCAATCTACAAACTGCCATAAAGGGCTAAGCCCCTAATCGGACCATTTCGTCATTTAGTTTTCCCATATTATAGTAGAAACAATTTTATTGTATTTGTTTAGACTTTTATCTTTTTGTAAAATTCAATTTATTTTAATTTTTTTTATAATTTACTAATGCCACTACATATCTAAACCAGTGAAGGCCGTGCCAAACACACTGGTGCTCGGCTTCTTATATGTATACAGCCGAACGAAAACAAAAATACTCACCAAAGAGTAAAAGTAAACAACAATTTCATTCATTCTTATGAAAGCTTTTGAACAAAGCAGGTCTATGTCGCATTGCCTTTTGAAATTCATATATAATTTTTTTTTAATAGGTACACAGAGAATATTTGTTTAAAAGAAACCAAAAATGTTGAGAAAATTTCGAAGACTTGATAAACTATAAATTAAACATTTTCTATAAATAACGTACGTCGCCTCCATTTGACAACATTATAGCTGTCTTTTATGCATTTTTTTTTTTAATTTTAAAAAATATCCAGTTACTGGTAATTTTTTAGTTTTTGGTAACATACCACTTAATAACCTTTGAAATTTCTTATCTTTTTAAGTTTTGCTATTTTGTGTTTTTTTTTTGTTTTTTAAAGAAATGAATTACTTATTACTTATTTGATTTAATAAACTTCAAACTTATGGATAAAAGAGATTAAATGTTCTTCACATATTGTTTTACATTTTCAGAATGTAAGATTTAAAATTTAAAAAAAAAGAAAATATATTTAAAGTTTTACCATATTCCTCGTGAACTCAACTATTTTCCTTTTTATGCATTCATATAAACATTCATAGAAAATCTACACAAACCCATTTAATATCGGCGTTGTGTTACGTCCATGGATTTCGATCAGTGTAGTACAACTAACACATGCATGAGCATTTACTAACTCAATTCTCTCGATGGCCACCACTGATCTAAACCCCTCAACTTATTTGAAAAACGTATTTAACTTTCGTAGTTATCTTCACAAAAATTCTGTTAATTTAACAGTCTCTGTTAAGTATTTAACATTTTTGAAAAACGTTATCTTTCGTCGCTAACTTCACATCCTTTACGACTCAAGCGACAAATTAAAAGTATAGTGTTGCCATCATAGTTTAATAAAACGTTTAAATCCCTACAAGAAATGAATGACTGAAACTAACACATAAACAATTTTTGTACCAACACACTTGCAGTTTTTTTTTCTATTTAAAAACATATGACTGTCATTGTTGCTGTTCTAGAGTTGTTTTTGTCAAGGTTTAGGAAAGGTAAGTAATTAATTAAATTAAAAGTTCAAGTTAATTTTTGTTTTTTCTTTAGGATTCTTCAAAATATGTCAGTGAATTCGTTAGTGCCATTCTCAATTGTGGTGTCACGTCCCTCGATTATACCCTTCCACAATTTATTTTTTGCTCGCTTGTGGCCAATTCCTGTTGGATCGTTAACTTAAAGATATTGCTGTAGAATCTTCACAAACTTTCAATCTAGAACTTTTATACCTCTTAGGAAACGCATTTGTGCAAAGAATTATATTGTGCGACAATATGTTATATCCTGGATTTCGATTGTGAATGCTGTACCAGAAAATAATATGGTTATCTATTTGATATTATTGATGGACTTTTTATGATGTAAGATAATACACAAGAAATATAATTGTGTGAAACAACGCTGACACAGTTTATTAAATCGATTCGTAATGATTCCAGTTAAGTGCGCATGGAAGACACTATAAATATATTGTTAATACATGCGCAATCACCAAATGAACTTATTAAGGTAATGCACTGACATTTTATTAAAAATTGTAGCTAGAAACAAAGTAAATCTTCCTTGCAGCATTTTACACTAATCCTTATATCTATCTTTCAGTCTGTTGCCATAACATGGATATGGGAGTTTGTTTCAATATTTGAATGTTTCAATTTATGCCATTCTGGAATATAGTGTCTGGAATATAATGATAATATGAAGAATATTAAGGAATTTGCAGTATCCGTAAATTCATCCATAATGAAATTAGTTTCTTCAAAAGAACAAAGATCTCAGAATATTGAACAAATTGATTTATAGAGGTATTATCACAATATCTCACACACCGTTCTGTACAAACAAAGGCAGCAGTATTTGAATGGATACATCATTTACTCATCAATTTTCCAAATGAATTGTTTCGGTTTGGCCGAAATTGTTAATTCACAACACTCAAAAGGTAAGCTTTAATATAAATTGTTGATAGATATGTGTGTTATAATAAATTGTTTTCTTTAAGAAACTACTGATTGCACTAAGGCCCATTACCGGAAATTTCTATTGAGTTTAGTCAATTTATTCAGTGCTAAGTTACGTACCACTTTAAAGGATGTTTCGAGTGAAAAGTCAGCAAAGTTGTTTAAATATCTGTTTTAAGTTAAGCCCATTGTCCTGTTTCAACATTGTCTCAAAGTTATCACCACGTTTCGGAATTGGTGATATTGTTGTTTTTTTAATATTTAATTTTAATTTTGAATTTGATTTTTAATACAATAAATAAATAAAAAAATAATAAGACGTGTTTCATTATAATCAAGTATGACCGGTCAACGATGATGTTTATATCCATCAAATGTGACCGGTCAACGATGATATATATATCTATCATCGTTGACTACTAAACAGCGGTAGAGTGAGCAGTTCAGATATATATTATATGGTTTACATACTTTCATATGATAGAGTAATATGCAAAATCACATGTACACAAAAGTTTCGGTCAGTTTTGGCATATTTGCCTTAATAACATGATAGAAACTTTGTTCTACGCGATGACCGACACTTCAGTCAGTAGTGACGGTCATATCACCGGTCAAATGACCGTCACTGTTCTTGTAGGGACGTTTATTACTTAAATACTGATTATGAATACGAATTTTTAACAAACCTTTTTTGGCACCGTTCAAACAGGGATTTAAGGGGTTAAAATGTTCCGCAAAAATATTCGCCGTAAAATTTTACTATAAGTCCCTGAATACACCAAAACGGAAAATTCAACCAGAAAGTCAGAAATAAGACACACAACAAAAGAGAGCTTACGGCTTATTTCGCATTTATTAAGAATTTTATTTTAAAGTACAGTGTTATTGCAGTGGCAAATTTTTATATTTGCTCGAAAAAATAAAAATCAATGTTATAAAAGCAAAGCAGTATGTGCTTTTTTATTTGCATAAAAAATAAAAATAACTGTTATTTTCGTTAGAATTTTTAATTGGCATTAACATATAAATGCCAAATATTTTAATTTTTATTCAAAAAAAAAAAAAAAATTATTCTCAAATATATGTATGTATACAGTGTTGGAAAAAATAATAGGGACGCAAACCTTAAACGTTATCCATTTTGGCTCATGTTCAACATAAACACTGTTTATTTACGGGTCATGGGTCAAAAAATGGACTTTTAATTAGTTATTGTATATTTACACGTTAAGATTTTCCAATTAAGTATATGTAAAAAAAGTCTTGTTTTATGGATGTTTGTAGTGTAAAATTTTAAATTTGTTAATTCACTGTTTATGTATATGAAGTTTTAATCGGTTTTTGTTGAACAATTTCACTTTTTTTAAATTTCAATTTGTTAAATTGTTATGATAAGATGTTTTTTGTTTGTTGTAGCTTTAGATACTTGTTGATGCGGTTGTTGTGTTTGATGATTGTTGGATGTTTTAATGTTGACTAGCAGATTCCAGCAATCGAAATCCGAGCGCAAATTGTAGGAATTTTATTTTTTCATTAAATAAAGACCCCAAAGGTATGCTAATCACTTATAGCCAATTCACAAATCAACACAAAAAACAAATAATTTATATTACAAACACATTAACAAATTTAATAAACACACACAGCATTGTATAATTTTATGTATGTGTTAGTAGCAACTCTAAATGCAATTTACTCAAAATAAAGTAAAAAATTTAAAAATCTGTAAATCTGCAAATCGGCTAAAAAGAAATAACTTTCAAATAATATACGTTTGCCTATTAATCTACGTAGCCTATTAATATTATAGATGTGCTTTATGTTCTCCTAATTGATGTTATTTGACCGTTCGTTGGTTGCTGCGTTATGGGGTGGTGTGAACAAACACGATTTATATGATTGACAGATACTGTAAAAATGACAGGTGTCTATTATGAGCAACATTCGATTTTCGATTGTGGTCGAATTAACTGATGGAAAGAATTTTCATTTGGTATTATTACGCACATTCACTCAATTGGATTATTCACAATAATACATATTTATCAGCTGGCACTATAAATAAACACTGTTTGTTTACAAATTTATTAAAGAATAATAATAACAACATGGAATAATGGTTCTATGATCGTCTGATGAAGATGCATGCTTCGTCATGAGAGATGCTTCCAACAATTTGGAAATGGATTCCACTACGTAAGTATGCGAGGTTTTAACAAGGGTACTATTTGTTTACAGATTTATAGCAAATTTTCAACTGCAAGGAAGTGTTTATGGAATTGCTGTCTACTACAGATGAACTGCTGCGGCAATGCATACAAGGCATATCAATTTCATGAAATTAAAATAATTTACAACCTATATTTTCAATAAGTTTTACAAACTGCCATCCAGCATCGAAAGCAAAATTTTATTCGATTGAAAATTCGTTGTACAACGAAATTTTCGACCGTGCTGCCAAGCGCATAATACGAATTTGACATTCGATACTCGATGTTCGATAGCCAGCGAAAATCGAATGCAACTCATAATAAGGATCTGAATCCAATGGTTTTTATTTTATTTTGTGTTCTGTTGTTAATGCTTGTCATTCCTCATAAATAAAACTAGATTAACAAAAGAATATTAGAAAGTAAGAAAAAGGCAGACAAAAATAATAGTGACGCTAATACTACACTTTCTTTTTCATAAACAATATGCCTGTCCTTGAACTAAAAACGAAAGTATATTATAAAATATAAGAGTAAAAAAATATTTTCTCATAATTTGATTTTACTTTTGTAATAAAATTATTTGAATTAGTCTTTAAAAATGGGTCAAAGTGTTCACAGTACTCAAGCTGAAAAAGATTTTAAGTATTAGCTTAAAAAAAGACGGAAACCAATTTATGAGATTGCAAAAATATTAAGTGCTCCAGAAATAAAGTTTTTAATGAAATTCACTCTTAAAAAGACATGATACTCAGGATATTTAAATCAGCTCATAGTAACAATTTCAAAAAAAAAAAAAAAAAAAAAAAAAAAAAAAAAAAAAAAAAAACAATCAAAAAAACTTAAAAAGTCAATTGAAATTAAAAATGATTGATGAGCATCTGTAACCAGCCGTAAAATAAGAAATAGACTAATAGAAGCTGGATTCAAGGCTCGAAGTCGGTTATTATTCGTCAATCAACACATTTGTCGGGAAAATTGGAAAACGTCCTGTGGGGTTGAGGAAAAGCAAGTTATCTGGGAGTTTATGCAGGATAACGACCCGAAACATTCCTCTAGACTTGTTAAGTCATGGTTGCAAGAGAATAATGTGCGTGTCTTAGATTGGCCCGCCCAGTCTTCGAACTTAAAACTCATGGAGCATTTGATGTGTGATAAAAAATCCAGAAAGCGTGGTATTTTATATTCCCGGAAATCTGTCATAATCTATGCAACACAGATTCAAGGAGGTAATAAATATGAAATAAACATCTACCAAATATTAATATTGAGATGTGAAGTTAAATTATAGAATTAAATTTAAAATAACAATAAAAAAACTTTTTATTTTTCACAGGTTTTTTTTTGTTGTAAATTAATGGAATATAATAAATTTTATTTTGTTTTTTGTTAGTCCTATGAAGTACCTTATGTTTATGTATAAACTCAATTTTATTTATAAGTATTGTAAAACAAATTTAAGAAAAACTGAAAAATAAATGTCGACCCTAATATTTTTTGAAACAATGTCTATTATACTGGTCGTAAATTTTTTTTCTAATTGATATACATATGTATATGCGCTGTCTAAAATATGAGGTTTGCTGTCATAAATGCGGTCCGACGGTGCCTTGTGGGGCCCAAAGTACCCGAGAAGTGTGTTTATATGTGGAAAATATGACTTTTGAATTTATGAAAATTTCATTGTACAGTTTAATTTTTTCGACAAGTTGTTATATGAATCGATATTAGTACTAAATTATCTTTTCAAAAAGCTATATAGCTTCAAAATCGTATAAAAACTCGCCAAGAAATAGCAAATGCCCCAGCAGACCACTTTTGTGCCAAACAAAAAACACTAGGTCATGAAATTTGATGGCGTTTTTTTAACTTTGAGAAATTGACTTAAGCCAGTTTTTTTTTTTTTTTTTTTTTGGTTTCTATACTTATAAGCACTCAGATGTGAAGAAGTATTGTTTTATTAGCACGTTGTTAACCTATAGCGCAATGAGCCAAAGATGGAAATTTTTTTTTGATATTTTTAAAACTCATTTTTAAGTTTTAAACATTTTACTTAAAATATTATAACCATGTGTAGATCGATCTTCCGTTCCCAAATTTCCGGATAAATCCGAGAACGTGAACCCATTATTTGCCATGGCCAACTTTGGATTTTATGACATTTTAAATTATAGATTACAGATTATGACAGCAAACCAGTCTACTGTACATACTTGAATCATTTACTTCTTTATTTTCGGTCCTTGATAAAAATGGTGTTACTGTAAAGAATATAAGAGATAGTGACTGCATTCACGATCTCAAACTTAACAAACATTCAAGAGCTTTTAACACTTCGCTGCAAGAGTCTATGTTTGTTAGTCAAAATATTTCTTATTAAACTAGTTTTCTCAATTTGATCAAAGACCACAAATCTTTAGTTGAGATGCAAAGCCACCTAACTAACAAAAAATTAATAATGTTTATGATGCACATTTCATCGAAAGCCATCTCGCCACATATTTTTAGACTCTTACGATCGATAATAATGATTTTTTTTATTGCAGAAAATCAAAATAACTTAAGATAAAAATAATAATAAATGCATTGCTTATTTTCTCATATTTAACCATTACTTTTTTTTGCTGTATTAGTCGTTATCAATTCATTACACTAAATTGGAATTATTATCATGAAGCATGAATGACATTGTGGAGTGATGCTAAGTATACAATTGACCATAGTTAATTGAATTAAAGTTAATTTATTTGCATGTCGTTGTCCATTACTGGAGGAATTGTCATGCTATCATATCAAAACTACAACAACAAATATGAGCAAAGCTAATTAGGATAATCACTTTTATTTTATTTGAAACTCAAAGTTCAATTAAGTACATATATTTTCCTAGAATAAAAAAATATTACTGACCTGTAAAGCACCAATGGCGGCAGATTGGAAACGTAAATCGGTCTTGAAGTCTTGAGCAATTTCACGGACTAAACGTTGGAAGGGCAATTTGCGGATAAGCAATTCAGTCGACTTTTGGTAACGACGAATTTCACGCAAAGCTACGGTACCGGGACGATAACGATGGGGCTTCTTAACACCACCGGTGGAGGGTGCTGATTTACGAGCTGCCTTAGTAGCCAATTGTTTACGAGGGGCTTTGCCACCAGTGGATTTACGAGCTGTCTGTTTGGTACGTGCCATTTCTTAACTAAAAAAAAAAAAGAAAAAAGATATATTAATAAAAATTTAATCACACTTGTTCAAATGTTTTGTAATGCATATCTATGGTAAATATTCAGTCAACGTCAAAACAAACTGTACAACGAACAGTTCAACATTTTTTATAAGTTCATATAGATCCTAAAAGGGGGTAAATATAATAAATTTGTTTATTTTTTTAAAGTACATACATGAGTAGTTTATTTAAATAAATAAAAAATATTAATTTAATTCTTCATTTTCAAATTAACATTTAACTCAAAAAATGCCTTCTTTTACGCATCAAAAAAAAAATGTAGTCTCATATTATTTCTACATTCTATTGTTGTAACGGTAAATTAACAGCTGATTTTTGTTTTGTTTCTTCTTGCATTTATGTTACTTATGTTTAATTATCGTTTTTATCCTAACTTATCCAGCCCAACTACGAATATTCTCAAAAACTTTCTTTCTCACGGAAAATACTTTTATCGAGAAAAAAATTCTCCAATTATAAATTCCACGTGAAAAAAAAATGAATGAGTGGCATCATCGAATTTCGAAGCCAGTTGTTTTGCTTATCTATATTAATCTATAATATTAATAGGCTAGGCGATTTCTTGTGACCGATGTTTTGTTCTACCGTTTTATCCCGATTTGGACCAAACGTATATTATTTGAAAGGTATTTCTTTTAGCAGTTTTGCAGATTTACAGATTTTTAAATTTTTCCCTTATTTTGAGTAAATTGCATTTTAAGTTGCTACAAACACATACATAAAATTATACATATGCTATGTGTGTTTTATTAAATGTTAATGTGTTTGTTAATGAGTTTATTATCTTCATTCACAACAATAATAAATCATAAGTGTTTGGTTTGCGAATTGGCTAAGTTGGAAAATAAAGCTGCACTCGAATTTCGAGCGCGAGCAAATAAATTTATTTTAAAGAAAAATTAAATAAAAAATGAATAGTACTTTAGGAGAAAATTGGTGTTGTAGAATAACAACGAAATAGCTAAAAAAGGATTGCTAGAAGACAATTGCAGGCTGAATCTATGGAAACCGCAATCAATGCCTGAATTGGCTTCCATTAAAGTTAACAAAAGTTGAAGTTGAGCTTTATTTGTAGTCTTCGACCTACAAGAACAATAAAATATTTATTTTTTTTTATTTAAATTTTGTTTTATCAAAATACTACTTATAATTTTTTGTAAATATGAAATATTTTTAGGAAAAATGCCAAAATCAAGTACATTGAGAATAACCACTTTTTTCCCATCGAATTTTTTTTCCGAAGGAATTTTTATTCGTAATCGGAGAAAAAGGAGAAGTGAGAAATTGAATGCGGAATTTTTGTTTAGTATTGGTCTGAATAATAAATCAAATCATAATTTTAGTCTCGAAATAATATTCAAAATGGGCAAGCAAACTACAATAGAAACGCGTAATTTAGTAGTCTGATGGCAAATCTACGAGAGAAATTACTAGTATTATTGACAGATGTCATAATACTATTAAAAATACATTATCACAAGTTCAAATACTTGACAAATGTGTAAGACCTTTCGCGTACTGGCAAGGCCGCAAATTTTGTACGGCGAAGTTATGGCTAATCCTTGCGAAAGTGCAGTCACAATAGCGGAGCAACGCAGAAGAGCATTAGCAGTAAGTGATAGTACTGTTCGCGGTGCACTACATGAACATGGACATATGGAAGAGTTCCTTTGAAAAAATCTCTTATATCTGTAAAGAATTAAAAAAGCGTCTGGAATATGTGGGGGAATATGTGCAAAATTTAAAATTTTTGGAAGACAAAAAGTTACAAAAAATATGGAGAGGAAAAAATAAAGCATACGAAGAAAATAATATTGCTAAGACCGTTAAGCACAGTGGTGGTGGTTCAGTTATGGAATGGGGTGTATGGCTGCAAATGTTGTTGGAAATCTTGTATTCACAACAGTATAAATAACATAGATTATCTCAACATTTTAAAGGCAAATTTGCAGCCGAGTGATGCGTAAAATAAGGCCGCTCTTTTGATTTTAATGTTATGATGATTAAATTTGAAAATGAAAAAGAAATAAATTAATAATAAACAGCAGATTTATTGTACTACCCCTCTTTTAGGATATATGAACTTATAAATGTTGAACTGTTTGCTGTACAGTTTGTTTTGACGCTGACGGTATATACACATATGCATCGCTATAATAGTTTTTTTTTTTTATATTTCGTCTTATTTTTATAAATTTATTTTGTAAAATATTTTCTAAATAAATAAATATTTCGTCTTATTTTAGCATTTTCATTGGGAACTAATAACTATTAATATGAAAATGCTAAAAACCTCAATCAATTTTGTATGGTAAAAGCTAGATATTTATTTTTTTAATCACTTTATTTTAATTCGCTTTGGACTATTTTTTAAGCACTATTTATATTTTTACTTTATGTTTTATAATAGTTGTAATTACTAAATTTATTTATAATTTCCGTGCAACTTTTCACTTCAATTGCTTGCAATTAACTGCAATTTTTCTAAGGTTGTTTAATGTTTTCCTATTTTTTTTTTTTTATTCTTTTTGGCATCTACAATATAAATTGTGCATGTTTTTCGCTTTGTATTAAAAACGAGAGCGCAATATTTTCTGATTTTACATTTAACAGCTGTACGATTAGGGCATTTTCCTACCTAAATTTCTATGGCAGAAAATGTTAAGTTTTTGTAATCGAAAAAGGTTATTTTCAGTTCATTTTGGGTTACAAAAATTATATTCTTTAGATATTAACACACATGTCACCAACGATTATTTGGCGCGAAATATTTCAATTTTTTTCGAGAAATTTCTAATACAAGATCAATCGTCGAAGGGCATTTATAGAAATGAAAACTATTTCACAATGTTTTACCTACCTATAATGTTAAAACATAAAATTCAATAATAGCTACAATAATCTTTAGCTAGAAATTGATTATTAATGTAATCCCAAAACTGAATCACCCCTTATGTCATATTCACAGCTTGAACTATGTATATTAAAGGCGAATTTAAGCAAACTATTCATAAAAAACTGTTTATATATGATATATAAGATATATGTTTGAAATTATTCGTGAAACTCAAGTAAGATTTAATAATCCTCAGGTTTTTTTATAATATAAAAAAAAATTATAATCATGGGATTTAATATATATAGGGATTTAAGATATATGTATATATGGAATGAGTAAAAAAAAAAAAAAAAAAAAAAAAAAAAAAAAAAAAAACAAGGAACAGGTACATAACAGAGGTGACATTTTAATAGCTCTTTTACTAACCAACATTAAATTAGACAAACATTTTTTATTTTCTTTTTATTATGTAGTTCTTTTTTCAGTTTTTTTTCTTTTGAGTGGTGTTATTTTTATATATGTAGATATAAGTAGAAAATGAAAGGCTCTATTTTAAGTTTTAAAGTTAGATCAATTGTAAAGCCGACATTCTGGCTTAAGTGTATATCCGGGTACAACGGATATAAGATATGTGTATACATAGCTCATCTTCTCAACCTAACCTATATCAATTGTAATAATAAAGCGGACATGTGAAAAGTCTCCCATCCTTGAAAAAGTATATTAATTTTTTACTGACTCAATTATTTTGGTAATATTTATTAACCTAAAGTAAGAAAATTAATTAAGGAGTAATAAAAAAAAAATGTATGGACGAGCAAAGCACTCAAATCCCGAATATCGAAAATTTGTCCTTAACCCAGATTATCCGATTAGACTACATATAGTCTATGCACATTTTGCCTCCCAGCAGTAAGCATTCTTTGATTTTCGGCATTTATTCAACAGTTTTCGTTCATAAACGTCGTGTTTATCTTTCCTCCGTCGAAGTAATTATTTAGTTTGCTTTAAATTAGAAGTGAATCTGCAAGTGACGAAATATTCTACAAAATCAATTTTCAAGAAATGTTTCAACAACGGTGAGCATAAAGTTCCAGCTATAAATCCTTGTTTACATTTTTGTTCATGAACATGTATAACAACGCTGCAGAAATTGTTTTGTTTTCCAAGAAATCCAGAAATAACACGTGGTGCTCAACCATAACTGTTAAAAGGTGTGTGGACTACATATAGTCTACCAGGGCAATAAACAGCTGTGTTAAAAAAATATTTTTCCATTTTTTATTCGTTTTAGCGGATTGACTTTGAATGAAATTTTGGACGAATTAGAAAAGGATTTGCCAGAAGACCTTCAGCAAGCTAGTTACATGAACATAAATTTAATTCCTGCAGATTCTATAAACTACGAAGTCACTGATGAAGATTCTGGGGATGAAGAAAGTGTTGATTTTGGAAATTTACCACCAGCACTTCTGACTGGATGTGCTGAAATAACAACAGATCTACTTGACAGCGATTCTGATAGCGAATATGACATTCCCATAAGCCAAATACGAAAAAAAAAAACCAAACGCAACCAAAAGAAAAGAATTTGAGGAAATGGGAACCACTCGATTTACCCTATCATCGTTATTATGGAGAAGATATTTTTTTACAAGATAGCCCTCCGTCACCTATGGAACTTTTTGAAAAATTTATTGATGAAACATTTATTGATACCGTCGTAAACTTTTTTAACCTTTATGCCACAAAAAGAAACAAAATTAGTAATATTACATCTGCTGAAATAAGGGTATTTTTGGGTGTATTATTACTCAGTGGATACAGTAGCGTCAGTCGACGTCGAATGTACTGGGAAATTTCTAAAGATGCTAGAAACGAAGTCGTTGCAAACGCTATGTCAAGAGATCGTTTTGATTACATATTTTCGAACCTTCACTTCACAGATAATAGCCTGTTAGATGAAAAGGACAAATTTGCCAAAGTTAGGCCACTAATCAGAATGCTCAACGACACATTTCTTCAAAATGCACCAAATGTGAAAAAACATAGCGTTGATGAACAAATGGCTCCATATTACGGTAAACATAGCACCAAACATAGCACCAAACAATACATCCATGGAAAACCTATTCGATACGGATATAAATTTTGGGTTGGAGCTACCCACAAAGGGTATATCGTTTGGTTTGAACCGTATCAGGGTGCTGGCACATTTGTTGATAACAAATATAAAGAAACTGGTCTTGGTTCTAGTGTTGTACTGTCTTATGCAGATGTTTTGAAAAAAAAAAAAAAAGAAATATGAACGAAGTACATCCTTACTTTGACAATTTATTTACTTCGTTGCCATTATTGGAAGAACTAAAAGTTCGGGGCTTTATGGCTACTGGGACGATTCGAGAGAACCGGCTTGTAAATTGCCCTTTACCAAAAAAAAAGTTGTTGCCAAGAAAGAGAGAGGTTGGTGTGAGTATCAGTCTTCTAATGAAATATTAGTATGCTGTTATAATAATGTTTTAAATATATCTTCATCACTTCAAGGAGTGGAGCCTTCACATTCAAGATCTCTTTGGTCCAGAAAAGAAGAAAAATATGTAACATTGAAGCAGCCGGATATTATTTATAATTATAATCATTATATGGGCGGAGTGGACCGCGCCGATCAAAATATAAGCCTGTAAGAGTCAAAGTACGCGGAAAAAAGTGGTACTTTCCAATTTTCGCCCATTGCCTGGATTTAGCAGAGCAAAATGCGTGGCAATTGCATAAACATCTTGGCGGGAAACTGGATCAATTAGCGTTCAGACGTATACTGACAACGAGTATTTTGTCAAATTATGGAAAGTCGTCTACTAAGAAAGGAGCTACTTCCAGTCTTTCAAGAGAAGTAAGATTTGACCGAATAGACCACCTGTTGGACGAAATTCCACGGAACTCCGACGAAAAAATAAAGCAGCTTACTTGCAAACACTGCCACAAAAAATGCTCGACAAAGTGTACTAAATGTGATGTACCTTTACATGCATGCAAGTGCAATGGATAATTATAGCAATATGAACTTTATTTTTTATGCTCTCTCTCTGTTTTTTATCTATATAATGAATTTTATACTCTGAGTTCTCTTTCTTTTTATTTCACAAATAAATTAACTGAAAATAAAAAACCGAAAATTTAATTTTTGTTTTGTTTTTAAGTTATGCATTTTCCTGGTAGACTACATGTAGTATTGGCGAAAAAAGTGGGAGGGGAGATGATATTTGGTTTATTGATTTCAAATACTTTTATGCGACATATAGTTCATATAAACCAAATTTGAACAATTTCTGTCCATTAATAGCCTCATAAGATTATCTGGGTTAAATATCTCAGACAAGCTGACGTACACCGAAATAGCCCATAAAGTGAAATGTTCCAGAGAAAAGTGTATAATGCTGTTAAAATAAATGCAAAAACTAAGACCAAAGACATTATTAAAACAAGTAAGAAAATTATAGTCGGTCTAGACCGACCATATGATACCCTATCCCATGGTTTAGAGACCCTATCTTTCGGTCCAACTAATTCGACATAGAAAATAAGCATAAACAAAATTTGAGTGGCATTGTTATTAATTTTTTTGCTGCAAATATGAAAAAGTTCATATCGGGTGCTATATTTATATGGGGACTAGGTCGAAAAATGGACCTATTTTGGCAATATTTGGTAAAGTCACTTATATTTTGAAAAAATATATACAAACCAAATTTGAGAAAAATCTGTGCAATATTTTTGTTTTTTTTGATAGATTTAAGTGAAGATCGGGAAGCAGCTTATATGGGACCTATGACTAAGAATTGTCCTATAGGGATTATTTTTGGACTACTGATTAATGGATATAATAAACACATACTAACCCAATTTGACTGAGATATATATTATAATTTGGATCTTATGGCACTTCATGTAGGTTTCATAGGGGTCATTTGTATGGGGGCTGGGTCTGAACATGGACCGAATTTCACCGAATTTCAATAGCGTTCATCCTATGGCCGAGAAAAGCTTATATACCAAATTTCATCAAAATATATTCATATTTGCGACCTGTAGTTTGATTACAAGCTTTACATGTACACACAGACGGACGGACGGACATTGCTAAATCGACTCAGAAAGTGATTCTGAGTTGATCGGTATAATAAAAGATGGGTCTAAGTCAAATATTTTTGGTAGTTACAAACAGCAGCATAAAGTCATTATACCCAAACCACATAGTGGTATAGGGTATAAAAAGGCGTAATATACAAGAGAATATACGGAGAACCGACCATGCTATAGTTTGAATGTGCAAAGCGTAGCCCATTTTGACCGCATCCAGAATTAGGGAACAAATTCAAGAACAATTTTTACATTTATCCATAAGCACATTTAAAACAGTCTGCGTGAAAGTTTGGGCGCACTGCCAGAAAAAACCACTCGTATTGTATTGTATTGTATATAGTTAGCTATTTAATTTTTCGATAAAATGGGTAAGCCGTTCCGAAAAATTAAAAAAAAAAAAAAAAAAAAAAAAAAAAACAGAAAACTTTAAACATTTTGGTTCCATTTGATAAGTCGTCGTGGTTAACATAAATATAAAAAAAAAAGTAAAAAAATAGTGAAAAAAAGTGTGTTCATATTTTTTTTTTTTTTTTTTTTGTTTTTTTTTTTATAAAATGTACTATTTAAAATGTCGCCATTCTATACTATTTTGGTTTATTGAATTATTTTAAATAAATTAATTGGCGATTTCGTTCGTCCGAAAAATGCGTTGAAAATACTTTTAAAGAAACTTGAGCAAATATCAAAACCATTTCGATTTTTTCAGTTCAACTGCACAAATAGCGCAAACACCCCCAATACAATACAAACGCTCTGTACAGTGCTAGATTTGGGCACTGAACTTGCAAGTATAAGGCCAACATAACATGGAGCAATGAAGAAATGAATTTGAGGACACATTTTATTTTACAGACTTTATAGGATTTTTGTTACTGAACTTCGCCAACTTCTAGCTACGATCTGAAATTTTCAACACTTACATACGTAAAGTGGATTACCACACATTATTTCATCGTTATTTCGCGCAGTTAATTTAGTTGTTTTAGTAACCAAACATTTTGTAAAACGCATATATAAAATCAAATATTTGTTCAAATACTGGGCTATTATTGTGCAAAATGCCTACACACGAGGCAGCCGTTTGAAGCAATGGTTGTGGCAACAATGATATACACGTAGCAACGGTTGCCTCAACCAACGAAAAACTTTTTGATATTTCTGGCTAATTGAGGCAACCGTTGCTACGTGTGTATCATTGTTGCTACAACCATTGCTTCAACCGGTTGCCTCGTGTGTAGCTAGCATTATAAATTCAATTCCTTACGGAAAACTCATTAAATAATTAATTATTTCGTTACTTTCCTAACAAAAAAAAAAATGTTTTTCAAATAACTATATCTAATAGGCTTGGCGTGGTATAATGTTAAGGTGAACAAATTACGGCAGATGGTTTGAATAACAGAACTTTTAGAATCAAAACAAGACAACACAATTAAATTTGGCGGTAAACACAATAGCATATTTGAGAGGGAAATAAGCACTTGAAATTTAAACATGAGGTCATGAATAAAAAAAAATAACAGCAACATACACATTATAAACTAAAATGAGTCACGATAGTTATATATTAATATATGTACCTATAAACACAAATGTTACATATAATTAGAGATACCGTCACATGAAAACATTCAATTTAAAAACAATATTCAGTTTTATTGACGAATATGTTCGTTAAAAAAAAATTTGATTTTTTATTCCATATCAAGCTAACAAGATTCAATTTTTTTTTATGTATTCACTGTGCAACAACCTCCGGTAACTCTAAAAATTGTTCTTGTTCTTTAGACAACAATACAACTCTGCGTGTTATTGTGGAGAAATCGTGGATAAAAACAAAATAAATTGTTATCCAACAAAAGTGTTGCGCGCGCGAAATTATATGTGCATGAAATGGATGTAGCAAATCACAAGCACACAATTGAAATGAAAACACGTATACACACATTATTAAGCCGCCAAATGTACACAGACACATTGAAACGATGGCAAAAGTTCAGCGCGAAGAAACGATAGTCTGAACACAAAAAAAAAGATGAAAAAACTAACACATAATTAACAAAAAAAAAAAAAAAAAAAAAACTATTCTGCAAATTGCACAGTATTATCTAGAAAATAATTAATACTAATATCAACCAATATTGAAAACAAACAAAAATATTGCATAAATTTTATGAAAACTATTTTAATATGAAATAATTATATTTTCACAAAAAAAATTATACACCTATCCGCCATCTTGTTTTTAAAGAAATTGTAATTCAGTTCAGTAGTCAGACGATTTTTTGTGCACATTGCACGTCGCAAACGTTTTTTCACATCTTTATAACCATAGTTGACGGTTGTGCGTATACAGTATTTTTTTAGTGTCCATGGGAGTCTCATTTACACTTTAATCACTTTTTTTAAATTGCAGACACTCGAAATTCTTTACACCTCATTTTATACCAAAACTTACCTTTTTAAATAAACTTCAGTAATTATATTATTTCCTTTGCAAATTTCTTTCACTTTTTCTATGTTACAGGTTTACACACGTCTAACTTATTCGAAGACTGATTAAAGAATGAACGCTTGTATTAAAACCGCGATGAATTATCCCCTTTTTTCAGTTAACGAAAGAAAGTTGCCAGATCAATTAAAATAAAAAAATCGTGGTCGGGAGTGTTTAGTGCTTTCAAACCAATGAATTAATAATAAACATGTTTACAGATTTCATAAGACGATAAATAAAACATTATCCTTCGTTATTTTGCTTTATATATAATGTAATTAAATAACTTTTACTTTTGTATTTAACTAAATATGGCATCATGTCTTTGTTCATGCATGAACGAGACAGCTGGTGTCTCTACGTGTTTCTCTTTCAATGATGAATTCATTTTTCTACACATGAATGTATATCTTGTATAAGAAAACAGTGTTGTATTTTTAAAAAAAGAATATAAACTTTTGCTTTTTATTTTATGTAATAAAATTTATTTAAAGTCTCCATTGACATTTTTTTTTATTTAAAATGTACAATTGTGAAAAACTAATACGAAAGCAATAAAATCAATTTAATTACCCACAAACATATATGCAGTATAAGAGTTTGACGTACATACATATGTACATATTTACGTCGTACAATCATATGCAAAGGAAAAAACGTAAAACCACATTTGGAACGTACGCCTAAATATACATTAGTAATTCTTTTATTTTTTAGACACAGCGCTACGCTGTACTATGCTTTGATGTTGGCATTGTTGAATTTAGTTGAATTTTAAAAGACTTACAAAATTTCATGAAACCTGGACCCTCATAACACCGTGACTCTTAGACTATCTCTCGTATTATCTATCTCTATCTATCTGGTTACATTGACGCAAGGTTTTTTCGAGCGTCGCGAAGAAATTGTGAAAAAAAATATATAAAATTGCGCCAATAATTTAATAGTGCTGCAAGGTGCATATGAAAGAAAACACTTTTAAAACTCATTATACCCTGACCACATAATGGTATACTACTGACTTTGTGCTGATGTTTGTAACTACGAAAAATATTTGACTATATTTTATGATACCGATCGACTCGGACTCACTTTCTGAGCCAATCTAGCAATGACGGTCCGTTCGTCCGCCTGTATCACTTTAATCAAACTACAGCAGACAAATATGAGTATATTTTGATGATGACATTTAGTATATGTACATATATGTAAGCTTCTATCACCCATAGGATGAACGCTGTTGATATTGTCGAACTTGAACTTTCTCATATCCGAAGGCAAAACAAATTAATAATGCCACTCAAATGTTGTTTATGCTTACTTTCTGTATTTAATTAGTTGGACCTAAGAGATAGAGTAAAGGGTATCGTATACACGGTCTAGACCGACTATAATTTTCTTACTTGTTTTTGTGTTGTTCAAGTGTGAAATTAAAAAATTGGAACCAAACCTAAATAAAAAGCTTATTGTAGAGGCCAGGAAGCATAACTGCATATTTGATTTGTCTTCATTGAACTACCGAAGTGCATTATGTTTAAAACTCAATCGTAAAGTTTATTTTCGTTCTACCATAACGTTCTGGCCAATACACTGCTGGCATCGGTGGGCTTAAGGTGCTATTACATGATGTGCTTTTTACATATGTACTGTCAAATTTTCCCACAACACAAGTTGTACACATCGTGTGATACATATGAAACATTGTTTATGTACAATACATGAGGAAAGTCACATGTACATTTTTCAATTAGAACAGGTTCTATTTTTGCATGACAAACATATGAAAATACAACACTGCTTGTGGCGAAAGAAAAACAGAGTAAATTACAAAGATTAATATTGAAGGAAAAATAAATTGTTTAATATTATTTAACAATTAATAAATATATAATTTTTTTTAACAATAAATTTTTGTAAATTCACAAATTAAATCAGCTGTTGTTTACATTTAGAGGTTATGTCATACGGAAATACATATGCACGTGTGATAGCAAAAATTATGAATCGTATGTAAGACAATTTTGACAGACATGAGGAATTTCATATGGATAAAAAAAAGTGACAGTACATATGTAAAAAACACATCGTGTAATAGCACCTTTAGGATTTAAAAAACGTTAGCAATTTCAGTATTTTTTTTACTTAGTTTTGCTCAATTGCGGTTTACTTCTGCAAGTCTTGTAAATTTTCTGGCGCATACTTCATTTTTAAGGTATCGAGTGGCGTCTGGGGAATGAGCAGGAACTTCTTACATCATGGTAATGGGTTTGAGTTGCTCCGTCCAGTAAGAAATTAAATACGAATAGATTCTTTCAGTAAAGTCAATCATGGGACACCCTTTTAGATATAACAAGTTAAGTTAAAAAGCTCCTCAAAATAATACAAAAAAAAAAATATAGCGACCTTAAGGAAAAAAATAAAATCGACTCTGTACATTTTTATAACACATTTCCTTCGATGAAAACGTTGGAATTTTTTGATGAAAGTTTCAGCGTTTGCTTCTTTTAGTTTGATTGAAAAAACTTAAATGTTTTCCGTGTTTCCGAAAATGGAGAAGCAAAAGTTAAAGAAAATCTACAAAAAGGTTCGATTTTAAAAACATATGTATATGTATGTACATACATAAATTACAAATATGTCATTTATTCGATTATTCGAACACTTAAAATTAGGTGTGTCAAGCAGAAATACAATTTCCCTACATCGACTAGCACAACATCGGTTTTTATAATTTGGACCTATTATGGGTTTTAAAAATTAATTTTCATATATCTTAATTTTTTTGTTTTAATTTTTCTAAAAATAGTTTATTTTTTTTTAATTTTTAAATTTAACTTTAAAAAATATTTTTTTTCGATTGTCAGACGAGTAAATTGCTTTCCCATGAAAACTAATTTACAGTTTAGTTTTCCGTTCGAAAAATCGAATGGGGGATGTAAATGCTGAAAGAGTAAAAAAAAACTGGCAATCAAGCCTATACAAAAAATTTGTGTTAACTTAAAAACCAATTTATAGTTCTTAGCTCCAATTTTGTTTTTGTTTTAAGGGCATTCTGCAGAAATAGAGACATTTTTACACCCTATACCACTATGTGGTTTGGGTATAATGACTTTGTGCTGCTGTTTGTAACTACCAGAAATATTTGACCTAGACCCATCTTTTATTATACCGATCGACTCAGAATCACTTACTGAGTCGTTTTAGCGATGTCCGTCCGTCCGTCCGTCTGTGTGTCCATGTAAAGCTTGTAATCAAACTACAGGTCGCAAATATGAATATATTTTGATGAAATTTGGTACGTAAGCTTCTATCGGCCATAGGATGAACGCTATTGAAATTGGTGAAATTCGGTCCATGTTGAGACCTAGTCCCCATACAAATGACCCCTATGAAATCGACATAAATTGCCATAAGATCCAAATTATCATATAGATCTCAGTCAAATTGGGTTTGTATTATATCCATTAATCAGTAGTCCAAAAATTATATCTATATGACAATACTTAGTCATAGGCCCCATATTGAGCCGCTTCCCGATAATCACTTAATCTATCAAAAAACAAAAAAATATTGCATAGATTTTTCTCAAATTTGGTTCGTATATATTTTTTCAAAATTTAAGTGACTTTACCAAATATGGACAGGATTGGTCCATTTTTCAACTTAGTCCCCATATAAATATAGCACCCGATATGAACTTTTTCATATCTGCAGCCAAAAAAATTAATAACAATGTCACTCAAATTTGGTTTCTGCTCATTTTCTATATCTAATTAGTTGGACCGATGAGATAGGGTCTCTAAACCATGGTATAGGGTATCGTATAGTCGGTCTAGACCTTACTTGTTACTTGTTGTTACATGCGATACTGTTGGGTTGTTACTCAAAAACATTTAACATCTACTTCGTTTCATTTTCTAACCAAATTCGCCTTACTCATGCTACACACTTGAAAATTACAAGCATTAATTTTTCCACATAATCATAAAATAATATTAAAAAAAAAATGATAAAAACTTCGAATTGATGTGTGGTCTTCAACAATACGTAAAAAAATAAAAATTCATGAAATTGTGAACTTTTCTGTTATATATTAAACAGATAACGCTGCACATTGGGTTGAAATGTGTGAAAAGTGACAATTAATTCAAAAGTTGAAGTTAATATACATTGTAATAAGTTTTGGTACCGGGTGAAAGCAGATAAAAATCACCGTCAACAGCTGTCAAAAAAAGTTAATTAAGTTATCTCTTTAGAATCCAAAGTTATATCAAAAATTGTGAACCAAGATACATATTAATAATAATTTGTAAAAAATATTTTTTTTTTAAATATTGCTTCCCTGTATTAATCTTCATTTTGACTATCATTCAACCCACTGTGCGCTGGTGAGATCACTCAAGAAAGTGGTTTGCTAACCATATTGAAGTGGCAAACAATTCTCAAGTATATACAAGTACTGCATCGGCATTTAAATCATACACCTTATATTTAAAATTTGTATAAACGAAAAACTCAAGAAAATATGTAAGACATGTTACGGATTTTTTTTTTATTTAAACTAAATGCAATCCTGACTTCGATAAACCGACAACAAATTGAAATACAACCGTGTTATTATCCTCTGGTTATTATCAACCATCACGTCGTGTTTTTTTTTTTTTGCAAATTAAATGGCATAATAGTCCCGTATGGGCCCTATAATAGGGCCCATAAAAGACACCAGCACATACCACACCAGCATGCTGGTACATTCATCATTTCTATTAATCTCTTGCACGCGATGTTTCGAATTTATCTATAGTAGCAGATTCCAGCCCCCGAAATTCGAGTGCAAATTGTAGGAAATTTTATTTTTTCATTAAATTAAGACCCTAAAGGTATTAATTCTCAAATCAACACAAAAAAACAAACTCATTTTTATTGCAAACACATTAACAAATTTAATAAACATACACATAGCATTGAATAATTTTATGTATGTGTTAGTAGCAACTTTAAATGCAATTTACTCAAAATAAAGGCAACAATTTAAACAATTTATTATTATTATTGTAATTATAATTATAAATATTATTATTATTATTATTATTATTATTATTATTATTATTATAATTATTATTATTATTATTATTATTATTATTATTATTATTATTATTATTATTATTATTATTATTATTATTATTATTATTATTATTATTATTATTATTATTATTATTATTATTATTATTATTATTATTATTATTATTATTATTATTATTATTATTATTATTATTATTATTATTATTATTATTATTATTATTATTATTATTATTATTATTATTATTATTATTATTATTATTATTATTATTATTATTATTATTATTATTATTATTATTATTATTATTATTATTATTATTATTATTATTATTATTATTATTATTATTATTATTATTATTATTATTATTATTATTATTATTATTATTATTATTATTATTATTATTATTATTATTATTATTATTATTATTATTATTATTATTATTATTATTATTATTATTATTATTATTATTATTATTATTATTATTATTATTATTATTATTATTATTATTATTATTATTATTATTATTATTATTATTATTATTATTATTATTATTATTATTATTATTATTATTATTATTATTATTATTATTATTATTATTATTATTATTATTATTATTATTATTATTATTATTATTATTATTATTATTATTATTATTATTATTATTATTATTATTATTATTATTATTATTATTATTATTATTATTATTATTATTATTATTATTATTATTATTATTATTATTATTATTATTATTATTATTATTATTATTATTATTATTATTATTATTATTATTATTATTATTATTATTATTATTATTATTATTATTATTATTATTATTATTATTATTATTATTATTATTATTATTATTATTATTATTATTATTATTATTATTATTATTATTATTATTATTATTATTATTATTATTATTATTATTATTATTATTATTATTATTATTATTATTATTATTATTATTATTATTATTATTATTATTATTATTATTATTATTATTATTATTATTATTATTATTATTATTATTATTATTATTATTATTATTATTATTATTATTATTATTATTATTATTATTATTATTATTATTATTATTATTATTATTATTATTATTATTATTATTATTATTATTATTATTATTATTATTATTATTATTATTATTATTATTATTATTATTATTATTATTATTATTATTATTATTATTATTATTATTATTATTATTATTATTATTATTATTATTATTATTATTATTATTATTATTATTATTATTATTATTATTATTATTATTATTATTATTATTATTATTATTATTATTATTATTATTATTATTATTATTATTATTATTATTATTATTATTATTATTATTATTATTATTATTATTATTATTATTATTATTATTATTATTATTATTATTATTATTATTATTATTATTATTATTATTATTATTATTATTATTATTATTATTATTATTATTATTATTATTATTATTATTATTATTATTATTATTATTATTATTATTATTATTATTATTATTATTATTATTATTATTATTATTATTATTATTATTATTATTATTATTATTATTATTATTATTATTATTATTATTATTATTATTATTATTATTATTATTATTATTATTATTATTATTATTATTATTATTATTATTATTATTATTATTATTATTATTATTATTATTATTATTATTATTATTATTATTATTATTATTATTATTATTATTATTATTATTATTATTATTATTATTATTATTATTATTATTATTATTATTATTATTATTATTATTATTATTATTATTATTATTATTATTATTATTATTATTATTATTATTATTATTATTATTATTATTATTATTATTATTATTATTATTATTATTATTATTATTATTATTATTATTATTATTATTATTATTATTATTATTATTATTATTATTATTATTATTATTATTATTATTATTATTATTATTATTATTATTATTATTATTATTATTATTATTATTATTATTATTATTATTATTATTATTATTATTATTATTATTATTATTATTATTATTATTATTATTATTATTATTATTATTATTATTATTATTATTATTATTATTATTATTATTATTATTATTATTATTATTATTATTATTATTATTATTATTATTATTATTATTATTATTATTATTATTATTATTATTATTATTATTATTATTATTATTATTATTATTATTATTATTATTATTATTATTATTATTATTATTATTATTATTATTATTATTATTATTATTATTATTATTATTATTATTATTATTATTATTATTATTATTATTATTATTATTATTATTATTATTATTATTATTATTATTATTATTATTATTATTATTATTATTATTATTATTATTATTATTATTATTATTATTATTATTATTATTATTATTATTATTATTATTATTATTATTATTATTATTATTATTATTATTATTATTATTATTATTATTATTATTATTATTATTATTATTATTATTATTATTATTATTATTATTATTATTATTATTATTATTATTATTATTATTATTATTATTATTATTATTATTATTATTATTATTATTATTATTATTATTATTATTATTATTATTATTATTATTATTATTATTATTATTATTATTATTATTATTATTATTATTATTATTATTATTATTATTATTATTATTATTATTATTATTATTATTATTATTATTATTATTATTATTATTATTATTATTATTATTATTATTATTATTATTATTATTATTATTATTATTATTATTATTATTATTATTATTATTATTATTATTATTATTATTATTATTATTATTATTATTATTATTATTATTATTATTATTATTATTATTATTATTATTATTATTATTATTATTATTATTATTATTATTATTATTATTATTATTATTATTATTATTATTATTATTATTATTATTATTATTATTATTATTATTATTATTATTATTATTATTATTATTATTATTATTATTATTATTATTATTATTATTATTATTATTATTATTATTATTATTATTATTATTATTATTATTATTATTATTATTATTATTATTATTATTATTATTATTATTATTATTATTATTATTATTATTATTATTATTATTATTATTATTATTATTATTATTATTATTATTATTATTATTATTATTATTATTATTATTATTATTATTATTATTATTATTATTATTATTATTATTATTATTATTATTATTATTATTATTATTATTATTATTATTATTATTATTATTATTATTATTATTATTATTATTATTATTATTATTATTATTATTATTATTATTATTATTATTATTATTATTATTATTATTATTATTATTATTATTATTATTATTATTATTATTATTATTATTATTATTATTATTA